>OY292356.1:9423164-10023164 GCA_958496195.1 Timandra comae
ATCGTACTTACCTACCGTCAATTTTTGTTCAAAGAAAATTACGTTTCTACATTCCAAATATTTTTCGTCAATATTTTAATAAAAGGCAAGGAGTTCTGTTTAATTTTAGTTGTTATATTAAAAAGAAAAGGCAAACAAGTATTATTTCCTGGTAGGAGTTCAAAGCGTGATTCGGTATGGCGGTGGCGGTCGGGAGCGCGGAGTTGGCTGGGTTCCACGCGCCCTACAAATTGTGAAAGGTCAACAGACTAAAGTTGTCGCAAACGATTCAATCTGCTACAATTCTGGTAAGTGTTAATCGGATTCTTGAATAGTTTGCACTCTCTCTGAACAACATTCCGAAGCTCCTCCTTTTGCTGTTCTGATAGAGGCATTCTTTTCAATGGACCTTCTTTGAAATTAACGTATCTTTTTTTTATTCCTATGTTTCTTAACTTATCATTGACATTTTTGCCTCACAAGTTTTTAGCCATCAAAACCTTTTAAATACCTTTGAATAAGGAGTAATTTATTTTTGTTAAAATGTGGTAATTCACTTTAGATACTGACGTTACTGTCATAAAAGAATAAAGCATTGAAAAGCCCTAACTGTCTTACGTAAAAGTTAGACTTCTTGAGAAATAGAAGTTCATTGCCAGCGAAATACTATTTCGGTAACATGAGAACAAAATACCTATATAGCGTCACTTTGTGGCGATTGTTCTCAGTGGTCGCGGTCAAATATTACAATGTATAGAAACTTTATATTCGTATAAATAGATCTTGAAATTTTAGATAAAAATTATGAACTCTATTGTCATGGTATAGAGTTTCCTTTTGCCTAAAACTTAACATCAACGATATTGAAATTCAATACATATTACAATAACATGACAAGTACGATCAATAACAAAGTATAAATGATTTCATTCGCGCGTGTATTTCAATGTAATACAGTGTGAATATATTTAAATAAAACATTTATTTAAGCCGCGGACGTCCCAAATATGCAATCAAATGAGGCATGGATTCGCATTTTCAATTAATTTCATTTACACAATGCATTCGAACGTGACAGTGATGTAATATTGTTTTGAATATTTACGCACTGCGTTTCAAAAGCTTTCTAAATTTGACATTTTCAATCAGTTGTTATAGCTTTTATATTTTAGTATTTGCAGTACTTAATGTCTAATTTGGAAACTTTTTGAGTCAATGTGCGTGTTGTAATATGTTTTGGTTAAACGTTTAGGGTTTTAACTCTTCGTAATGACTGTAGGTGGTGTTAATATGACCAGAACAGCTAAATTATTAAAATCTACTTCAGTAATTGTCTCCCATCACTATTATGACTGCCCCAGACGTTGCTCAACCGACCTCACATAATGAAGCTATTAGTTTGAGAAACCCAGTCCTACATTAACTTGAAGAAGTTGTTCAACTAATTGACATCAAAATCTGAATAAGACGGACATTACTAAATCGAAAACCTTCCTAAATACTCTAACCTTACATGGTAAATGTGGTGTAGGCGCATAAACTCGTAGGTGTGCGAACGTATACCAATCACGGTAATCTGACACGAACCTTGTTTGAAAAAATGCTATGTAAACATAGACTTTAATGACTGGAGATAACGTCTACATAATTAATTAAACTCCCAGTCATATCTGTTTGTTTACATAATAAAAATTAGATCTTTGTACGAGATAAGTTGATTTTGAGATGTCCAATGCAAATTATTAGATTCATTAAAAGATTGACGTTTTAATTCCACATGTGTAGGAGAACAAAAATGTTTTAATAAGCTTTAATCATCGAATTAATATGCACGTTTTAATTATACTTACTAATTTATTTCTCTTAGATCATTTCATATGGAGTGGAGATAGAGATATCAATTTACCTGAAATAAAGAGAAATAACTTATTAAAAATATTGCATAAATCATATTTATTTTATGGTAACTAGACCTCCATTTGTTCATTAGCTTATCACGCAAAACATATAGATTGTATTGTTCTTATAAGCGGAAAGTTTTCCGAAATTATAACTCTATAATCTGAGCCCTCCATATGTGCTGCGAAAATGGTTAAATTCACTGTAACACTTCTGAGGGCTCTAACTACTCGTAACGACTGTTGAATGACGTAAATACGACAACTGGGACCGACTGGGTTTAAAATACTGAGCACACTTTGATGTTAGTGAAACAAAAAATATACTTAGACTTTGAAGAAATTTAGTGAGATAAAACATATAGGTTGTTTTGTTATATCGATTTTCTTTTATATATAAAACTAGTAAAACGGGCATATTAACATAATATACCATCAAGACTCCCTGAGATCCTCAGGGACCCATCTTGTACCTATTCAATCATCTAATAAGTACGTATTTTTCTTGTTTTACGCAATTCAGCGGTAACATCTGTCAATATAATAACATAAATAATGAAAAGAAGAATATAATAATAATTAATATCTTTTTACGGGATATTTACACGTACCTATAAGTCGAACCGTATGTGGCTGAAACTAGTCGAGGGATTCGACTTATAGGTACGTGTAAATATCCCGTAAAATGATATTAATTATAAACAATGACGTACGTTTCGTTTAATAATAAAAGAATATAAAAATACCTAATAAATAATTATCTTTATTTCAGACATCTGTCTCCATATGTTTTTTATATATCTTTGGGTTTCTACATGTTTGGACCGATAAATCTTGACCGTAATTCTCAAATAATGAAGTAGGCGATAGAGTGTACAGTAATAATTCATTAAAGTGCTACCAAAATCGTGTGTAAACCAGAGGGCGTGACATGAACCTCATAAAATTAACACGCTCGTAAAAACGACCACATTACGCATCACCGTCGCTGAATAAATAAACATTTGTCTCTCGTAAAGACACACTAGTGATGGCTCTTTACAAACGTATGTCACTCAGGCTGCTCTAGGCATTTTGTTTCAGTTTTCATAGGATAGTTGTGGGTTTGGTTCGCGTTCGAGGTAAATAAAAGTGTTATCCGCAAATACGTTGTCTTGGTGTCGATGTGTATGAATTAGTGGGTGCTTAATATCTGATACAGATAATAAACCTAGTTAGAAGTCACTTAAGAAGAGAAAGAAGTAGAACATGAAAAGAGCAAACTATACTACTTCGAATTCTCTTAAACGGTCCTAAACTCGAACTTATCTATTTTAATATTAATACTTGAAGTTAACAATGGGCAAAAAACAACATGTGTTACTTGTAAGCAGTTGTTATTAGGTAAGTTCTCCATAAATAAAAATACCAAATTATGCCCTTCAACAAGAGCGTTAAAAGCTTCAAAAATATTGTAGCGTCTCGAGTTCATCACAAGTTTCACCGCGGCAATTAGTACAAATACCCACTTAGCAAACCAAATTTTATCAAGTTATATAGGTAAGGCAACGTAAGTTCTTAATGACCAAGTTTCACGGCACAAAGTTGGTTTTCAGTTTATTAAAACTCAGCAATTATCGCAATTTAAAGTACCGCTGCGAAACTTTGCATCTTTCGTTAAAATTCACTCGACCCATTTCTCGAATTCGTTAACAAAAACCACAAAGAAAAAGAAAATATTTCACTATTAATTCAACACTTAACAGATACGAATATCAACAGAACACATAAAAAGGCGAAAGGCGTTATGGCCAAAGTTTCTCGAGTAGAGTCAATTCAAGGATAACATAGCCCACACGTCTGTATAACATGTTGATTTGAGCGTCAAATTGTATGATATCACCCAAACATGTTTGAATAAAACGTGCTTCGAATGTGACATGGAGTGCGGTGTAATAAGGTATGCAGATAGGAATGCGCCGGCACCTCTCGTCCGCCCACATCATCACTGGGAAAGTTGTGCTATCGGGTGAAATAGTGCGTTGCCGTGTGAACATTGATAACAAATCACTCAACTCGGTAAAGGTTGCTCCACCCGTCCACAGTAACCGAGTCTCTACCTCGGACCAGTCATTGTTCCGCGACCGAGCTTTGACACGGGCCAACGTCTTGTTACCGGTCATAGCCAACTTGTTATATCTGTTTATCGAGAACTTAACATAAACTTCGCGATCACAATACATGACTTAGATACTGCGAAATAATTTTATTGTAATACGCAACGAATACCAGCTAAATGTGATTGTGCAAAGGTATCTGAAATATGTAGGTACATTTTGTAAATATTCTGATTCTGAGTTATAGATACACGAGTATGTACGTACAATATAGAAACAAAATGATGGACTATTCCGATTTAGACATGTGACGCACGTATGAAATACAATACCCAAAGTCAGTTCATTAATAATACACAAAACGAAAGTATTTTTATTCAATCGATATCAATTTAAACCATTAATACAATACTTAAATACGGCTTTATTAGCAATTATCAATCTGTTAACGAGCTATTAATTACTCCATTCAGTTAATAAACCAATAATTTAATTTAAAAAAATAAAATTGTAATTTATAGTAGGAAATAATTGGCTTTCAACGACGATTATGTTATCAATATACAAGGTCAAACAAACTATTAAATACTAATGAATACTAATCAGATCGATTAATATTAATAACAATTTCTATAATCATTCAATTAACGGGTCAAGGGGAGAGTGGAATAAGTTAAATTTTGGTGACCTACCTATTTATTTATTATGGATGTGAAAGACACGGTCATAAATCATAAGGTCCAATTGTCGCCTGTCACCCGAGTGAATGGGACGAAAACTGATGTAGAGATGTGTTCCGGCCCTCGCGCTCGCGCTCGCGCTGGGTCCGAGTCCGCCTGCTCTGAATACGTGCATCTATTTATCACCACGTGTCAATGTTATAAATGAGGGCGGACCCTCTTTGATCGCGAGCCGCGAGCCGAGCCCCGCACCGTGAGACCCGCCGGACACGTCCCAATGGACAGCGCCCGGTGACGGTCTCATGTCATCTCTATACTCATATTAACTAACGTTATGTAAGGTGAAGAATACATCCGTAGTAGTACTATAGAGCTGAAGAGTTTGTTTGTTTGGTTCTATAATGTCTAGCGCTAAAAGTTCGCTTGAGAAAGACTTTTAGTGTTGGATAGCCTATTTAGCGAATAGAAAATAAACTGTTTTCTGTAAGTCTGTTTTGAGACAACAATCAAAACTTTCATCGAAAATCGTCTTACAAATGTTCCATAGTTTCAAAGCGAATGCAAAGTAAATAAATTGCGTAAAGCCTACATAATGGTTGAGCTGCTCACATCAAGTGTCTACTGTCTACCAATGCAAATGTTCTGGTATTGAATGCAGTTTCGACTAGGTGCCGGTGCCGGGTGCCTGCCGGTGTGTGCGTGTTGAGAAATTCAAATGCGCCAACGAGTTAGACGACAGAAGCTTTACAAAGGCGGGACTGTTTACTTAGTTTATTAGCTTCGCTCTGCATAATTTAAGCAATAGATTTTCTCTTCAGTTGTAAAGTGAAATAAGAACACGATGCTGAGCGCAGTGACTTGAGATTATTCTGTTTTTAACGTCGTCTTAAACTGTCAAGGAAATCTTATACTATAACTTTATTACTGCAGTAACTCAATGGTAATCCTTCTTCTTCTTGCGGACCTTTATCTCTTATTTAATTGCGGTTGATTTTTAGATTAGCCATATTAGTCATCATATCAGTAATTTAGCGAGGACAGGCCTAACGTAATCAAATCAAAATTACATCATCAATTAATAAACAACATAATTAAGTTGCTTTACATTTCGAAAATTCTCATCCCAAAATCTGCAGTATATTTAACATTAATGATCCTAATTTCGCATACAAAAAGTACATATTTACATTAAAATACCTTTATAAATTGGGTGACCTGTGTTATATTGTGTCGGGTGTCGGGTGTATCGCGAGGGCGAGACGCTGACACTGATTGATATTGATAGGGGAAACTGCGGGACACCTCACACCACGCGCCGGAACACCTCGACCCCACTACGTATTACGAGACCAAGGTCTTTGAATAACTACAACAGACGGCCATAGATAAGGGTTTTCTTTTATTTTTATTAGAACTTGAAGATTCCGAAATATAGCTAATAGATAAAATTGTAATTTAGCCAATAGATGAAATATAAGGTAGGCAAATAGTAGTTTACAGATTAATTTGTATTGCGACAGTAATTTTACGGTACGTTATGAAACTATCCATCCGTTAAAATGGTTAATCGAAATTAGATCAAGTGTATTCCCATGAAAATCTCCAAAACCACTGAATCGATTTAAGTAAAATTTTATATAGATGTTCCTTATAACCAGGAATAAGACATAGCATATTATTTAACACGAAATTCCCACAGGTTTGGGATCTACACGAGGAAAACAAATAATGACGTAAAACACCTAACTTATTCATTGTATTTAAAAAAAGTAAATTGATAAAACCGTAACTCATACACTAATATATTTTCAATACCAATCGGTACCTGGCCGACGGCCAAACCGATGACAATAAAAAATATCTCTCCATTACGACGCAAAGTTTGACTTTACTTTACTTTAATATCAACATTTTCTTGGCAACACAGCGCTGGGGAATAAATCAAATTCAGTGTGAATTGAATTTTCCGGGAAAAGTTCGATCCGTTTTGGACCAGATCCTCCTATAAACAGGAGATTACTATCACATGTGAGTGCAGAGCAGAATAAATACAAATATGTATTTGAATATTTCTCATATCTTTATAAATATTTATTTCTTTATATTTGTTATAAATCTGACATCTGTATACTTAATAAATATTGTTGAGTAACGGTTTTATGCTAAAACTAGATCGAAGACGAATTTCAAACGTGATCCTTGATCAAAATCAAAATATTTGTTACATTTTTCGACATCAATAAAGAAGATCTAAATTAATACCTAATTCCATATTTTAGTAAAGTTTATGATTGGAAAGTTTGATAAAAACTGGACCGGAGATCCTGTTCTGGCGAAACCACAAAAACAATAGATTGTTATTTCTTAAAGGAAAAATACGATAACTGGCCAATTACATAACAAATTAAAACTTTTTTTACGTTGACACCATGTCTGTTTAGTAATCTGTGACAATATTTATAAAAAAACATCTCTTAAGGAAGTTCTCTAAAACTTCCCAAGTTTTTTTTTAAGAATAAGTCGCAATGGGTCACCTGCCATAATACTAATAGGCGCAGAGTCATATTAATAAGATTCAAAGACCACAACTGTGACACAACTGAATCTAATTACGGGAGCAAGAAAAAATTTCCTTGTAGGCGAATTGTGAACGCGCATGTGCCTCGTGTTTGTCTGTTTTTGTTGACAGCGCCATCTGTGAGCGGACACCTCATTAGCATTGTTGTATCTCAGGCGCCTGGTTACGTAACGATGTCACCGGACTATTGGAGACGCACGAAATGCAACGGAACGCAATCAAACTGTGAACACGC
The DNA here is from genome assembly GCA_958496195.1 of Timandra comae. NCBI lineage: Eukaryota > Metazoa > Arthropoda > Insecta > Lepidoptera > Geometridae > Timandra > Timandra comae. The sequence continues at coordinate 9,430,631 of OY292356.1, forward strand.
CATATAAGGACACAACTAACAATATTGTATAATATTTGAATTCATTTACAGGGTGAGGCAAATCAAATAAACATGAACACATGCACACAAAAACGGCTTACTTAGCTGCGTTCTGCAGATTTGCGCGTATTATTTTGCTGAATTAGCCCAAAAAATATAGCAGCATGCAGAAAGACCCAAACTGGAAAAAATTGCCTATTTAAAAGTACAACACACACAGCAATACAAAAAGAGTTTTAAGAATCAGAGATTAACTAAAAAGCGCATACATAAAACAATATTTAATTAAAATTCTGGACCCAGCTAATATTAATAAGATATGACGGCATACATGTTACTAGGTAGAATGTATGATTTGCATATAAGTGTGCTAAACTATAGTCTGCGGGAAGATCAAAGCGTCCACGCTGTCGATGGTTCCGTGCATTCCGCCCATAAAACTGAACACCACTTCGATTAGAACATACTTGAGTACTTTAGAGTACCTAATAGAACTCGTTATACTTACAGCGATAATACTAAATTGATTGTCTTTAGGAGTTCCATATCACAAAGTTTTATTGATACTTTCTTCAAAATTAGTAAGCTTAAATATAGTTAGAACTAAATTTGACTTGAAAAGGTTTAATTGAATGAACAAAAGTGAAGTGTGAAGCCATTAAGTGCATGAGCTGAGCTTCGGTGAGTTCACGAGCGTTGAGTTTAAAGTCGATGGTCGTCTCTGCCTGCGGTAGAGCTACTGTTATAGACTAAAAGGAAACAAAAAGGCGTCCGACGTCTCGCTCCACTCGCCGAAACAAATATCCGCTATAGTTAGTGCCGCTGGTGATCGGTTCCACGGCTTTTGTTCAAATACTTCACCGAAAATAATATACGACCAGCTGAACTTAATATATTTAACAACAACTAAATTTAGAATGTTAACTTCTTATGTTACCAACGGGTATGCAAAAACTAACGAGACGTCCAAGTGTATAATATATAGGTTTTGTTTTTATATCTATTGTTTTTGATTTTGTGCGATAAATTAAGTTTTTTGTTAATAACGTCAACAATTCAGAACTACATTAATCTATCGCTCTGTTAACGTAAAAGAAGAACAATCATATCTATCTGTATTATTATTAGTATGATTGTATTGTGTGTAAGGGTTTTCATATAAGATAAATAGAAATATTGTTTAACATATTGTGTCTACATTATTATAGTCCGCTCCCGAGCTGGATCCAATTGACGGGAGTCCGAAACGTCAGGACAAAAACCCGACTGCTGCTTCTAATGTCTGAATATTTTTTGATATCCAACGTTACGTACACTTGACCCTTATGATGTCACTTATACTCTTCAAACATACACTTTATGTATGCTCAAACTGATATTTTATTTTATGCTAATATTGTAGACTCAGCTTATTTTACAATTCTCCGAGAATTTCAAATGAACCTTCTATTTAATATACCGCTGTAAAGCCTGTGAAAGAAAAATAATTTGACTTTGCTTTTAAATGTTAATTTGATAAACTGTTAGAATAAATTTTGGACTTTATGAGTGCGATATCTAAGGACTAGAATCAAAGAATCGGTGTACTGTGGGTGCGTTAAGGCAATGCAAATATTGTGCATTCAGGCCGCATTGCGCAGCGCATGTTGAGCGAGTGCGACACAACACAAACTCAATAATTAACATAATACGCACTTACATTCGACAATGTAATATTTCACAATACGTCATTGAAATAAATCTTAGGAAACATCAAACTAAAACAACGGCTCACAACAATACGAGCTTACGAGGTCTACATGACATAAATATGGATCAAGAAACTAGAGAAAATCCTTTCTCAGAAACAAAATACAAGCCCGATACAATGTAAGTGTGACATCTGTAGACATCGCACCCTTTTACAGTAAGCGTAGGAGATATAAGTTAGTAAAGAACAAATATCGGAGCCATTTGAAAAGTAACAAGCGAAGCTCTCTCGGCCCCATTTTAAAATCAATTCGCTACAAATGTTGGCATTCGTCTATTCGATATCGATTGACAGCGCAAGTGGTTTGGAACGAAATATGCCAGCAATTGGTATCGAGTAATACGATATATCGTTAAGTCTATCGTCACGCACTAATTTACAAGGAATGCACACGTCCTTAGACAATATGTAAGTAACACATATTTATTTCAATACGTACACAGTACAACAGGAAGTCTCCTGAGACTGGCTGTCTCTATGAGCACGCTAATCTCAAGACCCATTGCACGAAAATGTAATAACGTGATATTTGGATATTATATGTAGCTAAAATTTTGTAATATCTATGATTAGATTTTAGCTCAAATATCAGTTAGAAACTTCAAATTGTTTACAAACTTAATACCAATTAATAAACATCTAACTAAATTGAAAGACATGAACATTTAAATAAATCGAATATTGAAATCATGTCTGTAACAGCAGTCTTGTTACAATAACTCTGACTTTGAAATATGTATGTCTAAAAGTTAGGAATCCACTGAAAACGCTTGTGATAAAAATCCCACGCGGCATCGTAAATATATTTAAACAGGTACTCAGTCATGTGAGATGGTTTGTTTTTATGTTAGTTTTCATTTCGCACGTTGTTTACCTCACCATACGAGTTTTCAACACGTGATGTTACCGCCTCAGTTAAAAACGTTCGATTTATAGTCTCTCTCGTAATCCTTGTCTCGTCATTTCGTAATAGGTTGCGCTCGTAACACAGTTCTAAACATTTAATTCTTAACAATTGATTTTGACGTCATGTATTTTCTTTTCGGAAACTCTCGTATTTGTGGCAACGGCTACGTAGATAGATTGTGTTGACAAAATACGTAAATAGTTTCTCCTTGTATCAAGATTTAACTCAGTTGCCAATTGCATATGGCTTTTTATTTTACAAACAAAAGAAGACAATTATAATATATTTTTTGTACTGTTAGTAAGTTGACATATTTCCTTTCATTCGAGTAAATACATATATGGGCTACGTTTCAGAGCGACTGCAAAATCCTCTACTTGCTAGTGCATTCCATCAGAAACACATTAATGGTATCACGCACAGACTTGCCGGGGTCTTCCTTCCACACTATGTATTGAAAATGTCTAAAGCACTAACGTAACTACATTTCAGTGGCAGCCAATTTCAAGGAGCTGTATCTAATTAATTGATAGTATCTATCGCAAATGAGTTCGTAACTCGACTAATGAAATCTCCAAGTGGGAATAAGGTAGCGCCATTTGAATTAAGATATAGATCGTAATTATGGCAATGCACGCTGAGAGAAACGTTGATTATGCTTTGGAACTATTTTATGAACATCCTGGATAGTTAATAAGATATCGTTTCTCGTCAGCAAACAGGAACTAATAATAACCAACACTAACTATAAATTCGTCTTATAAGAAGATTCCTCTAAATTAAGATCTCCATCACAATTTCTAATTATACCTATTAAATTACTTTACTAATTAAGAAGATGAATCTATACCTCTGTACGTAATATTACAAAGCGCAGCTGTTACGTTATTAAGACTGTATTTAACTCTTAACACGTAAACCTAAGGTACAACCAGTCCGATTATAATAACACAGCACAACGCGGCAAATCAATATTATAAAATGAAAAAATTAACTCCAATTTGCAGTTTTATAGTCGTAATCTGTGTTGCGGCGCAATGCAGTACAATTCGGTTTCGGTGTACAGTGGGACGCGCCCGCTCCGTATGGCACCGCTGGTGAATGTGATTGACCAGATATGACGAGGTCGTCGCATCGCAGCTAAGAGCCAATTTACCGGTTGATTAGATTAATTCAATCTATCCGTGACAGTGGAATGGGTCTCTTCCTGCGCGGCACCGCGACTCTACTCCACCCCGCCTACCTCGTTAACGGTAAGAACTCAACCGAAAACGATGGATCTGCATTCAATGGACGTATTGAATGGCCGTTGGGATTTGTACGAATATCCATTATCCCGGTTCATTTTTCTGCTCTTGAAAGGAACGAGCTCGCGGCGATAGTTTGTAGAATAGAATACTTTATGGGATTCAGTGTTTTATTGCTGGATTTTAATATTCCCACGGGATGTATGCTAAGAGTTTGTGATTAATATCTTTATTGATTCCTAGGGTTATTATTGCATCTGAGAATAGAAGAATTATTGTAAGATATTGAATAACTGAAAAATACCCTAGTCCAAGCATAGCATCTAGAAATTTATTTAACATTTTTTTGGCAGAGCAATAATAGAAATTCATCAGAGTATTACACTTTTTACGAAGGTTAAGCTTCTTACACGTTATCTGGAATTTATGGGGAACAATTTAAGCGAAAGTGTAAAACTTTTTGCGACACATAACTTAAGTAAACCGTCAAAAATGAGTCATGACTCAGGTAACAAGTTATTGTTCTTCGTCCAAAACTACTCAGAGAAATGTAAAGTACGAGTATTAGAACTAATAACTTTGGTACTTTGAATATAAGCTTTGGTGCACGTTTCTCAGAAACTAAACATTGTTGCCACTTAATAACAAGAATACAAGTAGTTTTTAAGAGACTTCAAATACTAATGATTTAGCTTACATTTAACAGAAAGTTATATTACATTTAACGTTTGAGTGGTGTAGTTGGTAACCCTTCCTGCTATGCCAAAGATTAAGAGATCGACTCCCAATCAACCTGGATGATTTCTTGCTATATATTCATAAGTAAGTAAACATATAAGTATGTCCATCAGTCCTCCAGTATCCACAAAACTAGTTTTTAAGGCAATCAGAAACATTTTAATCGGTTTACTATAGACCGGTGTCTTAGGTTGTGTTTGCGGTTACCATTCATCGATTGCAATCGTGAAGGTGTAACCGTTTGACAGGCGGTAACCGGAGAGGGAAGCCGGCCCGTGGTCGGATCGGATACGGAACCGCCTCGGACCCGGACCGGACACCATCCACCACCACCTGGTTCACATATCTATTACATGTATTGATTCATAATAATATTGTAGTTACTACTTACAAGAAGAAATAGAAATAATTTCAAATTTATTTTCAAAATTTACTTTAAGAAAAAGCTTTCTTGTTTTGATCTCCTCGCTTTCGTGGCCCAGTGGTGAACGGACGTGTGCACAAAATTATTACGATAAGGTTCAAATTCGGACGAAAAAACCCTACTATCCCCGCATCGCAGATATTCGGCAGCGGCCGGTACGGTGAGAACGAGAGCAAGACAGCTGACGTAATTGTTCGCCCGCTCGCACCTATACAAACAAGCCGTGAGTGCACTTGCTTACTACATCAACTACGAACTTAGTCACATTATTCAAGATGGCCAAGATGCATAGAACACCCCCTGCATCTGCTAGTAAGGTATACTCGGAAAGTGACATACCTAATGTAGATCTTGACTCCCCTTTGGAATTCATGGTATCTAGACGGCAAAAAAGGTCTCGAAATAATGATGGTAGTATACATGGTGATAACACCGGTAATGATGAACTGTTTGACATGCTACAAAATTGGAAAAAGGAACAAGACCATACGTTTAACAAGCTGTGTGCAGATATTACAATATTAAAACAACAAAATACCACCATACATAATACTACTTCCGAACTCGAAAAATCGATGCAATTTCTTTCCAATCAATATGAGGACATGAAAGAAAAAATGTTGTCATTGGAACGAGAGCGTAAAGAAAATCTTATGTACATTACATCACTTGAAGGCAAAGTTGAAGATCTCGAAAAAAAGCTCAAGTCCACAGTTGTTGAGTTCCGCAATCTACCGGTTACAACAACGTCACAAGACGTAAAGATTGAGACACAACAAGACCTTTGCAATCTCGTTAAAAAAACTTGCGGTACTTTTAATACTAATATCAATTGCTCTGAAATAAAAGATATTTACCGATTAAAATCCAGAATGGGTTCCTCAACAGTAGTGGCAGAATTTACGTCGACTATAACAAAAAATAATGTGCTTAAAAATTTAAAGGAGTACAATAAAAGGCATTCGAATGACAGACTTTCTACGAAAGCGCTAGGGCTACCAGGTCCTACTACTCCAATATATGTTTCTGAAAGCCTCACCACCAAAAGCCGGAAATTATTCGCAATGGCTCGAGAGGCGGCGAAAACTTCGGGGTACAAGTATTGCTGGACCAATTTCGGAAGAATATTTGTGAAAAAATCGGATGGAGAACAGCGATTAGAAATTAAACACGAAGACGACTTGCTAAAAATAAAAAAAGATTGACTAAAAACTGGTAACTTTTACCGTTTATACTCGTTTGTTCCAAATAACTGTCATAATATTGTGTATGAAGCGCGGTGTATCACTATCCTTAGAGCGCATTTTGTACTGTATAATTCTTCATGCATACCCACATTATTTTTCACTTTAACCCAACTAAATATTATTAAACTTACTATTTTAAACATAAAAACATGTATTACTATTAAACACACATACTTAAATATACAATTACAAATTACATATTTTACTAACAAAAACACTCATCATAGACGAGTACACTCCGATACAACATACTATCTATTTACTATTGTAAACAAATTAATAACCTTACGTAGACACGTTAGTTCCGTGGTAACTGACAACACAAATCTGTTACTAAATATTATAACTTTATGGTTTAAGCCTCAGTGTCATTTAAATAATCTTGATTTATTTATTTTATACATTTATAACTTAATTGCACGTGTAAACAGTTGTGTCACCTGTGATATTTTTATACAAAATTCGATAACCTAAGACTACATGAGGACATTGATAGTTCGTGCACAATAACCTGTAACCTAATTAGTGATGTTAGTGACCTTGACAAATGTTTAAATAACCCTTCTATTGTACGAAATAATCGTTTTAATATTCTCACGTTTAATATAAGAAGTGTTCATAAGAATCTTGATAGCTTTTTAGTGTATATAACTAGGTTTAACTTAGATCCCAATATAATAGTATTAACCGAGTGCTGGTGTGACGAGTTATCCGTGCCCCCACTACTCGATGGGTATAATATGTATTTTACTAAACGGAGCTATAACCAAAATGATGGTGTCATAATGTATATCAAGGACCAGATAAATGCAACAGTACTTGAAATAGACATAGCTGAAGCAAATTGTCTTCTGGCGAAAATTGGTAACATGGCTGTTCTTGGTATTTATAGACCAGACTGCTTTAAAAATCCTACCCCGTTCATAAATTCTCTTGATATCGTTCTAACTACCCACCGTTCTCGTAACATTATTTTGACAGGTGATATTAATATCGATTCCATGTCATTGACAAAAAATAATGTTATGGATTACATGGACACCCTAAATGCCTATGGCCTTCAGCCTGCTATACATATCCCAACACACGGACGAACTTGTCTCGACCATTTCATGTTACGATTGACCAGTAAATGTGAGAGCTTTGTTTTTGACACGGACATAACGGACCACCTTCCTATTATGCTTTCGATTTTTGGCACTCCCGCTCGTGCGAATATAATAAACAATAATTATACACGTACTAAAATGAACTATGAAGCTATACAAACGGCAATTAAGGACATAGATTGGGTTTCGTTCTTTAAAATTGATGACGTTAATCAAGCTGTTGATTACCTTACGACTAAATTAAAAGACATAATTATTACAAACACAGATTCTATAGTTATTTCTAAACGTAAGCAACCAATAAAGCCTTGGATAACATATAATATTATTAAATGTTTTCGTAAAAGGGATAAGCTACATTTACAATCTAAGAAAAATCCATCTGATTTAGAGGCCAAGAAAATATACAAGGCATATAGAAACACGTGTAACAAGTTGGTAAAATCATTAAAAAGAGAATATTATAGAGAAAAGCTACTTAAACATTTGGATAATAAAAAGAGGACATGGGATACCATTAAAGAAATCAGTAATATTAAAGTTAAAAACATGCAAGCTTCGGAACTATTGAAAATCACTAATAACCCTTTAAATTCACTTGATTTTGTAAACAACTATTTCACTACTATTGGTTTCAACTTAGCAAAAAATATACTAAGCAGAATTAATTGCACAGAAAATTACTTAATACATAAAAGTAGATTAACCGAAAATAATAACATATGCCACTCTTTTATGCTTTTTCCAACGGATCACGTAGAAGTAGACAAAATAATTTTAAAATTGAAAAGTAAAAGTGCACCTGGGATTGACTCAATTTCTAGCGACTTTCTTCAAAGATATCATACTATGTTGTGTTCTCCGATTGCTCACATCTGCAATCTAAGTCTTAGTAAAGGGGTTTTTCCGGCATCATTTAAAAAGGCAGTAGTAGTTCCTGTCTACAAGGATGGGGATAGGGACACTGTATCAAACTACAGACCAATATCGCTGCTTAGCACCTTAAGTAAAATATTAGAAAAAGTCGTGAACCACAGGCTCACCAAATACCTAGAAGAGAATCAGTTGTTATCTATTAATCAATATGGCTTCAGGTCTGCCAAATCCACGGCTGATGCTGTACTTTCTTTTTCTAACTTGGTGACAGAATATATGGACAAGAAAAATAAATGTGTGGGTGTATTTCTCGATTTAAAAAAAGCGTTTGATACAGTGTCCTTACCTCTTCTTTTGAATAGACTAGATATGTTAGGTGTGCGTGGTTTGGCCCTAGACTGGTTCCATGACTATTTAAGCAACAGAGAACAAGTAATTAAGGTGGGGAACGCTCTCAGTAGTGTAAATAACACTACATATGGCATTCCGCAAGGTAGCACGCTGGGACCCACTCTATTTCTTGCATATGTTAACAGCCTCGCTAATCTTAGCATCCTGAATGGCCATATCATTGCATTCGCTGACGACACTGCTATTTTATTCCATGGTCGTTCATGGAAAGAAGTCCATAAAAATGTAGAGACAGGATTAAGAGTGGTTACACGATGGCTTGAAGATAACACCCTGACAATTAACGTAACTAAAACTAAATATATATGTTTCTATAAAACCATGCACTCAAAACCCCCCGTGGACTTTCACATAAAAATTCACACTTTTCCTTGCAACAGGCAAGACACACCTACTGACACATGTGATTGCGATAAGCTTAAAGGAACCCAATCAATTAGGTACCTGGGGGTAATAATAGATAGTAATCTTAGCTGGAAGCCCCACATATCTACTGTGTCAAAGAGGGTAAGAAAGCTTATGCCTGTCTTTAGGAATTTAAGGGACGTAGCTGACACAGGTATCCTTTTAAATGTTTATAACGCGCTATGTCAGTCACTGCTTCTATATTGCTTGCCAGTTTGGGGAGGAGCAGCAAAGACCAATATGATGGTTATTGAGAGGGCCCAGCGTGCACTTCTTAAGGTTATGTTGAATAAACCGCGCCGATTCTCGACTGAATCTTTATACAAAGAATCAAAATTACTAACAGTCCGCCAACTATACATACGTGAAGTCGTCTTAAAATTACATTCAAAGTTGCCTGCACCACCCATAAGTTCTAAACGTAGGAGACCAAATCTACCTACTACATGTACCAGATCAAAATTTGCACAACACCAATTTCCTTTTCTTAGTACCTTTTTATACAAAAGAATACATAAATCAGCAAGTATAGATACTCAAAGTAAATTCACCCTTAAGAGAACATTATATAATAAACTCATTAATCTAGATTATTCTAAAACTGAAAATTATATTAAACCCACGCAATAATAAATAATTTGTTAGTAAAAGATAGTAAATTACAAAAACAGCTCATACACACACACACACACGCACGCACGCACGAACGCACACACACACACACATACACACACACACACACACACACACACACACACACACACACACACACACACACACACACACACTATATTAGTATAATACATAAGATTATTAGTTATTTTTATAGTTATTTTATTGTAATAAGTATAAAACTGTTCAAATATTAGAATGCCACGCAATGTAAATAATTAAATATCAAAGATTAAAAATGTGTTAGTTTGTATGAAAGAGTGGCGGGGTGTCCGCTCTTAATTTAATTAAAATTTAATTTTACTTTATTGTTTTGAACAATGTACACGAAGGAAGAGGCTGACTTCCAAGATACAGATATCATCTAGTTTGGAAGTCAGAGATTTTGTAAACAGTAGATTAAGTTTCTGAACAATAAACGATTATTATTATTTTTTATTTTATTATTATCTGTTAAAATCATTGATTGAATTTATCTGTATGTTACAAAAAGGTATTGAGTATCAATACTAGTTTACTGGTATCATAATATGATCTTTAGAATTAATGGGGAAACTACATAGGTATATGAAACCCGGTTTGTGCAATACAGTGCAACATTACTTTCTTATTCTTAAGTTGCTTATATTATAACTAAATTTATTTTATATTAAAGTTCACAATTTTGAAACATTAATTAGCGAATAAGTTAAAGTCAATCATATTGTTTTAATGATAAAAGGTTATCATACATTCCTAATATACTACTCGTAATTGATATTAAAATAAACTTCAAGTTATCTCTACGCAATTTGGTTTTATCTTATTTTTCTACTACTCGTATTAACGCCAAAGTTTACAAAACAAAACTCCAATCTATCTTAAACATTTTGTTGGCCTTTGATCGTCAATAAAATTTAAGTTTCTAGTGATGTGAGTGGAGTGTCGGCGAGGTGTCAATTGTAACAAATACGGCAGGCGCCACTCGGAGCGCATACCTCGACCCTGCCCTAATTAATACTCGGGTGCTAACTGGCACATTATCAATCGAACATATCGCATACCATCGCGAAACTGACCAATCCCCAATCGAGAGCGTTCAATCAACACGAACGTCTACAGTCATATTGTAAACAAGAACAAATTAACCTTTATTTAATCAAACTTTACCTATCTGAGGAGTACATCGCGTACTGCCCGCGCCGACCCCCGATAACCCACAGAGGACATGCCGAGTGGAGGAACTAGGAATAATTAGCACGACACTCTTATCTTACTTTAATTAATTCTGCTCGGTAAAGGACGAATCTCTCAGCGCTAGATTTTGTCTTGTTCAACTTACATGGGACTTTTGAATGTTATACATTTCCATATCTTATCTTCTTGCGAATACACTACAGTAAAATGTGATCATTCAGTACAAGTCAAGTCTTGCCAATCGTCCTCTAAGCGTGGAGCGCTGATTATGTAGTAAATAATTGGGTACCTAAAACATGTACCTTTCCCTAAAGCGTAAATATTTTGGGATATCTTACAAAACATTGATATATAGAGTAGAGCTGTTTTATATAAAATATTGTATTATTGTACATACTAAATACTTTGGTTACTTATTACATCAATAAATAGTCGACTTAAACAAAAAATTATGAAGTCCCACCCAAATATTTTCCATAAAAAGCCGGTACAATATAATCTACGACCATAATTGTGGGTCAGTTGAATCTTCTCATTATAAATACTTCCTTTCCCACTTCAATAAATTATAAATTCTTTTTCGAACATTCCGAACACAATATCTCAAGTGTTAATTATTCGTTCAAGGCTGTTAAATAGATAAGCCTTTATAAATTAGACCAGTAAATATTAAAATGCAATAACAGAGAAAAATAAATATCCGTCCCATGAATAACAACAAGGCTTCCCTCGTCCCCCAGGGCGCGCGGGCGAGGGCGAGGGCGCGGGCAGGAAGCGTAAGCGGCTATTAGACGCTACTTCCGTTATAATTTACTTACTCCAACGTTATTATTCCTACAATTTATCCCGGTTAATAGCTCGAACGGCCCTTTTATTAGTTGACTTTTTTATTGCAGCAAACTTTAGAAAACAAAGAGGAACAAGTGTTACTGAGATAATGGTGACAATGGGCCGGAGCCGCCCCTGTTGATAATAACACTTGGAATCACAAAGTTTGTCAAAACGTATAAACAAAGTGCGCGGCGCGGAGGTGCGGTGCAGGGTGGGTGTAGGGCGCGGGCGGCGGCCGGCGCAGGTAGTGTCGGCACCTACAATGGCATTCCGAGCATCCGAAATGAATCAAAATTCGGCTCAGAACCGAACTCCGATGACTAACGCCTCGGACCCTTCGGATAAATTACAATAATAATGGCCATCTCTATTGTTGTTATTAAGGGATGATTTTATTATGATATGCGCCCGCGCACCTGCACGGCAACACGACCCTTCCGAACGGTGCACCGTTAACTGTCAAATGCACGATTAGAATCCGAAACAATATTCTTAGATTAATTGATGAGGAAATACTAAGTGACTGCATTCAAGGGTAACAGCACCTTCTACGCCACGGACAATATTGTTATGATGGACATCTCTATAAAATATCATCGGGTACAGTGTGGCATGTTTATTGTAGTGTTCCAGCGAGTGGTGGTAAAGCTAGTGGTGTCCATTATGAGTGGTTGCCGGGCGACCTCCCGCGCCGAATGGGACAATGAAAGTGAGAGAGGGCTGGAATGCAGACGCGGGCGAGCGGGGGGCGCGGCGCGGGGCCAGTTCCCGGTTCCCAGGCGAGGAATGCCAGCACAACCAACAAAGCCTACCCGCCATTCACCCCGCGCCCGCCCCGCCCCGCCCCGCACGCTGCTAGCGGTTCCCTCCCAGACACGTCATTTTTCGTGACTTTCTTCTAAGTAGGCTTTACGATCCCGTCGATTGGTACTCGATAAGTTCTATATTCAAAAAACATCGCATGTTTTAGTCTTTACATCGTAAAAATAAAAAATTGCTATAGATTCGTAAACTTCTTTGTAACGAACTGGCTTCGAATAAAAATGTTAGCAAGTGATCGTCTATCCGATATTGGTCACGACTCCGATTCCACTAACTGGACGTTATTACGTGATCGTATTGGAATACAATCTCATTATCGGTTTCGTATGCTAAATACTTGTGTAAGTATGTACTCGTGTGCAACACAAATGTAATACATACAATAGGTGTTATTGTTTCATTCATACATAAGTATCTGCCGGCCCAAGGTTCAGGGTCGCGGTGTCGTGTATCGCTGGTGAACAGCTGACTTATCGTATTTATATAAGTTTTATATCATTTGTACGTCAATAATCGACTGCGAAATGATACAACAGTAATAAATAGGGAAAGTCACATTCAGAGAGACTTATCGTGTATCTTTATCGAATGTTTTCATTGACGCCCACGAACCCATTAGCGGCCCTTCAACGAAAATTTCTCTAACTCACTACACTACTGTCAAAATAGAACAAAACATGTCTGCGTGATTCATTCACATAAAACATCTTTATTTGTTACCTACAATATTTATGTTTTTAACTTGTGAAACGTTATTTTGATTTCGTACTTTATTTTAGGCAGAAACAGAAAGAGTATGACGAAGTAATAGCTAGATATTTTGTAGCTTAAAAAAAGAAAGATTTCCTCGAGACATTCCGGATGACAAACTGACTTCAAATGCCAATAGAAACGTCCTTCAGATGTCTAAATTTACACACCAACTCTTAAAATGTGAATGAGCCAATCATTCTTAAAAAAATACTGTTGTTTTTACAAATTAAATGTTATTGTTATCTACACAAAACAATTCTGTTGATTCTGTTGAAACTGTCTGATGGATGTTCAATTAATTCAGGGAAATAAGTTTTAAATAGTTTTATTTAATTTCTGTAAACTAACGGTAGAGTACTTATTTAAAGATTGCCAATATTCAAGGAACATATTTTTATATATACGGTCATAAAGAGTAATTTAATACTTAGTTATCTAAATACCAAATGCATAAAGTTAATGTAATTAGTAACTACTAATGTCTTGTAACGAAGGTATGATGTAAATATATCCTGATGTTCAATTTGATCCAGAAACTAAACACTTAGCTCTTTACATTTGCTAATGAACTGTTCCTAATTAAATCGTCAGATCATTGATGTCTATCACGAAGATAGGTATGTGTTAGATGTTTAATGATATGAGTTTCATTTTAAAATTGAAGGACTTGTGTATAGAGTGGAGGCGGAGTAGTCACCATGATAAAGTATGTAATAAAGAGATGCAAGTTCGATGCCTGCGCGAGGTTTGCGTGTACCTTTTAAAGTAAAAAAATAAAATTAGGGATCAGATGCTTTATGAAGATGATAAACTAATCAATTATTTTTATCCTAATCCGCCGAGAAATCCTCAAAAGAAAGTTTCTTTGCTCTAATCCTTCCTTTCTAGAAACTTTGAATCTGGAATAAATCCTTTGAAATCAGTTTAAGTAGCATAAAGATTATATTATGAAAAATAACAACAATGTACGAGTAGTAGTCCTCTGTCAAGAATTTTTACTTCTTTGATAGTTATATTTTATGAACTTCTAAATTTTTTTGTGGTTTATATATAACGGTTTTTGTGATACATACTAATATCGCAAGGAGATGAAACCAAAACTCAAATAACACTTAGAAGATGACAATGTAAAAAGATTACAAAACCGAGACGTTTTCGCGGAAAACTCAAATTACAGAGGCGAGTAGCGAGCTTATTATCATTGCGGTTGTTAGTCAACTTTTATTGTGATACCGCCGCGTTTGATCCCGACTATCACAAACTGTTTGTTTGCATATAAAAGTGATTTATAATCGTAAAACAATCCATACATTTATTTTTCTGTCATATTACTCATCCGCCTCCAAGTGTTTCATCACCTCTTTTTTTAAATGCAGCTTTCAACGAAAGCTCACCAAAAGTTGTGCTATAAAAAGTAAGTTTCCACGTGTGAACGTATTGATAGTCTGATACGTGTAAGTTGTGATGTGAAGGTGTACATGATGCGCACCTGGTTCGCCGTTCTCATCAGCTGTTACGTTGTACCTCGCGAGGAAGTCCTCGGAGTGGGCGCAGGAGGTGGCGGCGCCGGCCCCCAGCCTCGCGCACGCGAGCACCATCACCAACACTATACACCTCATGTTCACGACACACTCGATTACAAAGTTTTCAATGAAGAAACTGTTTGAATATATCGTAGAGTCGCGAGCGCGCGTTCGTGTCGGCCGGCGAGCGAGACGCGTGCTCCCTCATCGATGCGCGTTCCCGGACTGGCCGCGCCGCCAGAGCCGCACTCAGCCGCGAGACCGAGTCGCGAGCCGGCACGCACCGCAACACCACAACCTACAACTTTTATATTCGGAACACAAATAAAATGTACTGACATCGAGCCATCGAGCTTTTTGAAACCGGAATTCTGAAGCGAATCGAATTCTGAGTTAGTTATTGTATCGCCGATGACGTGATCGAGTCATGAACCTGAAACTTTGGAGGACACTCGTCTAGCGAGAGGCTCGTTATCGGGGAGCTATTCAGATGTAGAGATAGGGGTATCTGTCGACAAATAGTTGATGTGATAAGAGTGTGTGATACGATGTTGTATCAATATTTGTGTAGATGTTTAGGCAGCATTAGTGAGGGTGTAGGCCGGGTCGGCTGTGGCTAGACTGGTACAGCGGACAGCGGGTGACAGCAGTGGCGAGCGGCGTCAGAGCGGTGAATGCGGCACGGGCGGTGCGCGCGCAGCTATCGAGCGCTGCCCGCGCCGCGCGCCGCTCGCCTTCTGTCTCACGAACCGCTCAGACGCGCACAATACTGCAAATGAAAATACACACAGTGTACAACAACTTCGCAAATAGATAGTGGAACTTTATGACACCATAAAACGTTTTTGCCGAGGAGACTATTGCATGTAATATACCACTTGTACTGAAATGTCACATTTTTTTACTGCTTTGGGACAGTTTGTATTAAGCTATAGGTATACTAGTACACGGGCGCACTACATTTTAGGTAGACTATATCATAATAATCAACTTCTTATGTTCAAAAGCTCCATTGAACGCAGCAGTAATTTTTACATCTAATATCAAGTAAAATATCAAGCAAAATGGAATCTACAAAGAATGTCTATTAAGTCTCGATCCTTTATAAAGATGATACCTATAGAATAATATTCCCAGTTATAATAGAATACCAATAGCAATACCTAAAGGCCGACAATAGTTAGTTTCTCGGAATCGTCCATAATATCAGTTGCTACACACGTCCGTGTTCACGAGATCCCTCAAAGAATAGGTCGGATTTGACAGTAATTTTCAATGGCACCTTAATGTCAAGGGCCTCCTACCTCACATTACGAATTCTTGCTGCATCCAAACTGCTACATTAATTTTAGGGGTCAATAGGAAAAGAAACAGTACACTTTATTAAGTGAGTTTATTTTTGCAAAGATGTTTCTTTGCAATTTTTAGGAAGATATTTGTATTTCAAATGTATAATAAAGGTTTATCTACTCGAATCAACAATTTAATAAATGTTTTCTTTTCATTTGTGTTAGTTTTGTTTCAACTAATAATACCAATCTGACAAACAAAAACCATTAAAAATAATGTTTTATTCATAAAAGTTAATTAATAAATACGTGATAAGTTAGAGAACCCTCCGAGCAGATCGTAAGATACACATTGTTACGTTTTTTACTTATTAGACAATGCGTTCCGAAGGTGGGTCCAAAATGACCCATTGGGATGATGAATGCCGTTCAGATGCCATATTTTTAATTTATCACCGATAGATAATCCAGGTAGGGCTTCATTGAGGCGCAGGGCTCCGCCGCCCGCCGCGACCGCCATTGTACCTCCTTCTAGCGGCAACCTAACACGGCCGCGCGCGCAAGACACGACCTGGTAGCGAGTTCTACTTTGATTCCCTGCCCTATTTCCATGTTGCGGGGTGGGCTCAGCAGGTTACCTCCACTTGTTCATAGCAAGCCGCTTTTGCTTTTACTTTTTGCACTTTCATATCCTCTTTCACATGGTACTAAAGTAATCTATATAAATAAAACGGCTACAATATGTATGTCAAAAAATATAAAATCCAAAGGAAAATACTAGGCTACTTGATATCAAATTATTATTTTCATGCCGTGTTTTCATGCATTCTAAACTTTAAAAAATGTAAATGGAGATGAGTGTTTTTAAAAAAATTTAGAGTTCTATAAGTCAACATTTTCATTAAAAAAATACAGAACATATTTACCAGAAAATCCAGAAAAGAATTACAAATTATGTAATCGCATCGTCCTTTAACTTGCGTCATAGTTTCGTATCCAATTTATTGATGTGGTCCTAAACTACACTACGCCGGCCATGAATGTTACTGTTCATAAAAGGGACGTCTCATTTATTATTGACAAATATTTCGCGCTGAAAAAACCTTTACAATAACGGGTAACGGAAGGCGCCAGGTTCTATTTTATTGTATTTATGTGTGTATTACGAGGTATGCCACTTTGGCGGTACACTGAATGTTTTATACAATGAATTATAATGGACAGGAAACTGTAGCGATTCTTAGAGGATTACTCGACTCGGCGGGAGCGAGTGTTCAAAGAGAGCCAATGACGTGCGCGCGTTTATGTCTTTTGTACGTAGGTGCGTTTGCGCATTCTTACAACTATAAGCTTAAGAATAATGCAACATTTATTCGAGGTTACAATGGATACTTTTCCAGTAATAAATTGTATAATGAGATGTTTAAAAATACAAAATTCAATACTTATTGATTTTTACACAAAAAATATAATGGAAATAATAAAAATATTTCTGAACAATACCCTAATATTTAAGAGTTCATAAATAAACAAGCTTGGGTGACTAATACAAGTTCCTTACATAAACTGATAATAACATATGTTACTTTCGTATACACAGACACACCATGTATCCAAGCACATCGCCCGCGCCCATAGAACCTTCCAAGCGCCTTGTTTATGTTGCCACCGAGACAGTACCTACATTTTAAGTGCCACAAATTTAAATTTATTGGCGTCTTACCAACTAAATTCTCAGCCATTAGACAATAATTTTATTTAATAGTTTTATAACCGACAAACACCAAAATCGATGTAACAATGTTATTACACGGATCCAAGCATAAAATAGATAATTTGATGGTTGAATGTATCGCGTGATGCGTGTCGCGACTTGTCGTCACAAGGTGCCTCAACATCGCACAAAAACAACCAAGGTTTATTGTATGGAGAGGAGAGAACGCACAGGTACGGGGGTTCCGTAGATACACTTCAAAGAAGATTTGTCGTGGTTGCCGGAACTAAAATCGTAGTTATCCTTAGCCTAGTAATATTGGAGACATATCCTGAAACTGTAACCTATTGTTTATGTATCCAGAGTTACAGATCCCTAAGTAAAACGGCAATTTAACTCATAATGCTTATTCATATTGTTTTTTTTCTTGCAGGATTCAAAATAAAAATACGTTTCTCGAATCTCGAGTCAACTGATTGACAAATTCATCTCATAAAATATAAACATAAAAGCTTCCGAGTTTACCTATTTAAATATATCGGTAGAGTCCTAAAACTGTCGCATTATTTTATTTACATCGACAAGGAATCCGTTTTATCGGATGTAAAAGGGAATTCTAAAAAGTGGGAACACCGACACGATGCGACGTGAATGCCGTGAAAAATCTCCACAAATAAAAAGGGGCCTACATCAGTGAGGCTGGTAAAAGGTCGATTCATAAGTTATGCACCAAACGCCCGCTCGGGCCGCTCAGCGCCAGCTACGACCTACGTGTTCACTCAACGATGCCGAAATATATAATAAATACTAACGTCACACTGATTTGTTAAAATACAATAATGTTTATTCCTCTTGATTTATAAGTATTGTTAGATTTAAAATGTTTAAATTTCACTTTGATGATTCAGTATCTTACTGCAGTGAAGTCCATCAAACCTTGGGTATAGTAAACCTCACTCTCCCAAATGAACACTAAAGTGTCACTACTCTATTCCTCTGCAAATACCAACAAGACCAACACCTAACAAACATAATAACAATTACTACTAATTTTGCTCAATAATCACAATCAGTTACTCGTACATCTCCAACGCTTATTAATCAGATTGTGAACTAACTCCCGATTGATCAACAAGCGACCGGCCGTGTGAGATTGGCAACGTCATCGTTACCCGGTGTGTGCGGGACGCGGCGTTCACCCCGTAATGCTAATGAGGCCCGCTTACCTGACACACAGGGTTAATTCGCCCCAACCCCGCCAACAATTAATCATCCCCCTGGCATTCATCCAATAGAAACCATTGATTAATATTTGTAATACATCTATTGTGAACCATCTTTTATGTAAGAATTTGTGAACTTATCTTTTAACAATTGATCTAACAAAGAATAACAAGAATACGCTTTTTTGTATGTTGCGCTGTTTTAATAAAAGTTTGTTGTTATAATACATGCGTAACATCATAAATCAATTTTGAAAAATCGTGAATGGTACTACAACTACATACATACCTACATGTAAAAACTTAGTTACTAACATTCAAGTCGAAATTAGAACGAGCCTAAAAGATAGAATTATTGTAGATATGGATGTATTTAACCATTAATAATTATGACTTAAACAGATATTCGAAATAGCAAATTTAAAGATTATTTTGGAACTTGAATTTAAAATTCCGGCCTTTGATTCTCATTTAAAAACCTTACATCTGAAAGGATCAAACCATTCTACAGCAGATCCTCTTTTTATTATTTCCGCGGTCGAATACCATAATTTTTCAAAGACACCAAATGGTACCGTGTTGTGAGCTCCAGTTAAGAAAAATAAATGTTTTTCCCATTGTCAGGTGAGGTGAATCATTAATCGCAAAGAATTTCAAAGCAAAAAGGAAAAATAACACAAAAATTGTAGGCTGCGTGTCTTATTTAACAAAGTGATTGTGGAAAGAGGGTTTTCGTAAGAAAAGGACATTTATAAAATATAATTCCCGATACCTTTCTTTCTCCCAAACGCTTTTGAAGTTAACATCTGACAATATGTGTTTTTGATCAATCACACAAACATTTGTTCAGTAAAAAAGGAATCAACTCTTTGATTTCTAAGATTATTTTCCTTTGTAGTTGTTTACAATTCCATTGTATAGAATAAAACCTGAAATTATATACTTACTTTTAGGTATTTGACATTATTAAGTTTGTATTTCATAAAGTAGAGCGCTAGGGTTAGTTAGATAGACAGTTAAAGTTATAATAAAGGAAACGAATAATTCATTCTTAAAATTTAACAAATGTGTCAAAAATACCACACTCGCATATAATATAAAATGTACTCATCATCATAATAGATACGATATATTTATGGATGTGATTTATCAAAGCGGCCATCATTTTGATAATAACGCCGGTATATTGTGTGACAATGTGGAGAAAAGAAAAAAATAATAGTAAAAACGTGCGAAGCCCTGATTATTTATTATGGGCAATTTATAATCGCCGGAAAAAGGGTATTTTATCAAATGTAATTGCGTCTTATGATAGTTCTAGGGTTATTTAACAAGAAAATAGGTACTGTGAATATTATAGCTTAGGGATTAAGCATTTATTATAATTTAGTTTTATTTCTAACTCTATTATAGGGCTCTATTCGAGTAGTTCTATTTTTTGTTGTTTTGCGATCCTTGAGGGAAATTAACATTTCATAAAATGATAGATATTTGTTCTGCATTTAGCAACTTTTGATGACATTTTGTTTATAAAATTAGATCAGTTCAACTTTCTATTAATAAGTATTCCAAAAGTAAAAAGGTGCATATCCATAACAATAAAACGATATGCATATAACAATTACACACTTCGACACATGCATTTAAAGGAGTGTAGTTGTGTGGTGCCTTTGAATGTTGCTTCAGAGACCTTTAAACAACAGGGATGGATTCCGGGTATAAAATAAAATATGCGTCAAGCTTAAACAAGTTGTACGAGTAAATCGTAGGCATTTTATATCAACTTTTCGTAACTCACTTGTTTTTCCTTTAGTAGCAAACGTACCTAGTTATGAAATACATAATTATAAAATGTTAATTTTATTTATTAATGTTAAGTATGTACCTATATTCGTTCAGGCCAATATGTCAATAATTAACTTTCTTCAATCTTCAACACAGACCTTGATGGAACATTGGGTTTGCCTTCAGATATAAAAATATCTCAAGATTTTCAGAACATTATCGATTTTATTAAAAGACCTATTAGACCTTTATTAAATGTAAGACCCAAAATAAGCAAAACGATAACAAAAGAAGTCCTAAATTATTGCTATGTTACATAAGCTACACTTAAATAGCTATAACCTATAAAATAAACCTCAATACCGTAACCTCCCTGGGTGCGTCCCTAGTGCACACATTCATCTCGTGCGTCTGTAATTACGGCCGGCTCCCACCTCGATAACATCTCAATCTCATAATCCATCTGACTAAGCCCTTTGGAATGCAATCCTTTACTACACACACGTTTTTTAAAGGATTAATTTAATCTAACTTAAACTCAATGACTTTTTTTCTAATTGAAACGTAAGATTATTTTGAGGAAAGAAAAAATATGACAGAAAATAACTTACATTTTAGTTTGACAGTTACTAAGATCGTTTTGTATTTATATGAAACCATATTGTTGTTATGTATTTTATAAGTAGCGTTGCAATTTAAGGCTATTTCTTCGCTAAATTATTTTTTAGTAAGTACCTATTTCTCTCTACTTAATAGTTCAGTACGCACATAAGACCCGAACTAGAGACGTGACAGAAAACTTCCCACTTCAATAAACAGGTACTTTATACTTTCGATCTGTTAAATTCGCCCCTTACACTTATTCTATAGGTGTGTGTTTGTGTTTATTACCTGAAACTTCAAATACTATTATTGTAACATTACAATAACAGAATGTATATAACAGTATGACAACCGAGCGGCGCATCGTGTTGCTCCACATCATTACCGGGGTTGTCTGATGTTCCACATTTCACGACAGAAGGCATCCGACTGTACAAACATAACAAGCGACTTACATAACGATTTCAACACCTATTTTCTTGAGAATATATTGAAATAATACCTTCTTTGTTTCTTATTTGCTTAGAAGTATTAATTCTTAGAATATATGTAAATAAAGGTAAATAATAATAGTCTAGCAACCCCAAATGATATTTTCTAATAATAATAATATAGGCTTTCATGCAAGCATATAATATGTGTGGTATGGAATAAAAATAGGTAAGTACTTTCCTTTCTATTGTATTGAACTCATAAGTGCGCAGTTTCCCGCAAATAGACCTCTCAACAATTAGACATTCGAGGGAAACTGTTTTAGTTAGAGTTTTCGTTTTCGTTACAGGTAGTTAGTTACCTACAAAGCGTAGAAATGCTCATGAAATTAAAAGCCACTTCGGTCACCCATCACTATTATATAATACCCACCCCTAAAATACATCCCCGACATTTTAATCTGCATTTCATCAAGCAGATTCATGAGCACATAAACAATATTATTGAACATTATTACAAATTCGCTATTATTCGTATTTACAACATCGAACAGCTTAGCACACAATTTACGGTTATGCTGCGAGGGTGGAACGTTGACACAGCGCTTCCGTAAAGGGTAAATAATGGGCGTAAAATGTGTTTCGTCGACAACTGCGCGTTCGCAAAGTGCCTATGGAAACTGGAAACAGGTAACTCACCCAGCACCCAGGACACGTGCGTCGCAAGTTTTTCCTGCCATTAATCATTGCCAAAACTTGACTAAGTACCTACTTATACAAAAGAAAATGTTTCTCGACTTAGGGACTTAGGTAACGTTGGTACCTACTCCAAAAGTTAGTATTCTTTGTATGCCGTTAGGGAGCATTAGTATAGTTTGCTTTTGTCTGATAATGTTTTAAGAATACTTTTCTGTTCTTTTTACAAACTTTTACATAAAAACTTTACCATAGTCGTAAACTTGAGTAAATAAAGAATCAAATATCAACTTATTAAAACTCTAACTCTGCTTGCTTGTATAAGATAATCCGGTGGATCTAAGAGCGTGCAATATCCCAGAGACTAGGAGAATATATGTATTTTATTTTTAATACACGTGCTAGGTAATCTGGGTGTTAGTATTTATGATGCACCTATCCTATACATAGGTAAGTAAGTATATTGTGTGGTATCTTAATTTACTAGAACGATACCTACACAGGTTCAAAAGCTGCGAAAAATTAATTAAATCACATTTTTATGTGCTCTAAAGCATCTCTTGACCTCGAGTCACCTAGTATGAAAGGGAAATCACCGAAAAAGCCGCTCTTCGCAACGAGTGGCGGCAGATACGAACTTAGGGTGCTCTATCTTAGATATGTAATCTGGATTTTATATATTTATTGAGCTATCGGTAAATTAGAGATAAGTTATCGTAAGCTCAATTTTATACCTATTATATAAGTTAAATAAGCCTTAGTTCGTATAACTAATGATCTTTCTATGTATGAAGAATGTACTATGTACTTGTGTATTGGCCAATTTCAACTCTATAAACTAAGTACTTAATAATATTACCTATGTAGTTCAGGTGGTGAGAAACTTACAAGTAGTAAAGCAAATATTAGCAGTACTAAG
The DNA here is from genome assembly GCA_958496195.1 of Timandra comae. Lineage (NCBI taxonomy): Eukaryota > Metazoa > Arthropoda > Insecta > Lepidoptera > Geometridae > Timandra > Timandra comae. Next base: position 9,454,182 of record OY292356.1, read on the forward strand.
TCATTCCCAACGAGTCGCTCCCATTAGTAACAAACAGCACCTTGCACTAAAGTGCTAACAACAGAAACTATTTTACCTCTAAAGTCAACAATATTTGCAACCAACTCGTATTAAAATGTGAGCAAAATGTCTAAACTGCATCCTTGCACTGTAGTTGAGAAAATGTATTCTAATTTGTGCAAATTGCTCAAAACAATAGAACCTTAATTTTCTTCACGAGTTGAAGGTTGACTCAGAGCTTGATACGGAGACAAAACAAACGGTTTGTTTAGACTAGCGACGAGTGCACTCAGAGTTGATATCCGCTATTTCACATCGTAGAGTTTAAATGACATCAAATGATATTTTTATGAAATATAGTGACACCAGTTATTTCTCATCTGTTGGACAAATGCCTCTCTCTCGCTGATAATCTTGAGATATAATAGTTCTAGCGTCAAACCCGAGCTATGCTCGTATTAAGAAAATAGCAAATATCGCTAAAAACTGGAGATGAGCGTGGGACCTGACACTCAGGCTTGGCAAGTAGACATGACACTAGATTGCCGAAGCATAAAGATGAATGTTGATATTTTTAAAGAAAATCAGAGTAAAAATTTACATGGAAACCTTAATACATTAACGCGAAAAGTACCACGAATGAAACTATCATGTTGGTATCACAGACAAGTTAAAGTCATTATAAAAGTTAAAGCGATTAGATCCGTGTCTGCGCGGCCGCCGTTTCAGGTGGCGAGAGTCTTCACCTTTGAACTTTCACGCGGCGGCCGCAATCCGCGAGGCAGGAGGCACCTTCCCGCGTCTCCACACGAGGGCATGTAATCCCTTCTGGACTCGTGACCCGATTTCCGCGACGCCCTAAATAACAAACTTTTTCTTTGTTACCCGACGGATCGGAAGGAACAAACAACTAGACGTGTATGTCACGATTCACAGTCGACACGCGTACTACTAACAAACTTGATTTGTATTTGATCTTGACTTTTATCTCCAAGTTTTTCGATAAATAGATGATCCTAAGGGCAACAAATCAACCGTTTGCTTTCACATAAAAGGTTTGGTTGGAGCTTGTTACGCAATTACAGTCTGATAGTTTTGATTTATTCAATATTTTATAGCTTTAAAAGCAGTTCACACTGGAATATTCAATATTAGATCTAAGAAATTATATTTTTTTTATAGTATCTTTAGGAATCCATTTAATTACAATTAGTTCATTTAATAGCCTAGGGTCCTAGACATAATAGGAGTATTCTAAGACTTAATTTGCCAGATCATCAAGGAAGGTCAGTTCGTTTGTAGTTAAGTTTAAATGGAAACAGCAGTTTAATGATACCTACTATGTAATTACATATATACCGGTGTACGTAGAGGTGTGTTACTGGTGTAATCATAAAACAGTAATAAAGGATCCCGGTGAACTAAACAATACGTAAAACGACACGTAAAGGCTACTAGTCGGGAGGGCAACCAATGTCGGATGTTCTAAGTACTTTACTCGACTTCACTTTATAACAACCGTTTAAGCGGAATCCTAATCTGTTGTTATCTTTAGTAGTATTAAATGACATCAGAAGCAAGTGGTGTTAAAACGAGAACACATTGTTAGAAGGTTCGGTGTTCGTTTCTGCAGCCCTAATTACCGACAGTTTGGACCCTAACTTACTAGATATTGGTTAGATTTTAGTTTAAATTCCAAATAATACATGTTAGATTGAAATAAAACACTTAAACCGATTTTTGTCGTGGTTGTATTTTGTTTTACATTTTCTGACGTTTCGGATTCTTTACAGAACCCGTGATCACAGAAGATTAAGATGGAAGACGTCTGTACAAAGTAATGTAAAAAGTTTACTACCTTCAATATTTTGAATATAATTTTAAATACATTGTGAATTTACCACAGATTCGGAAATACATCAGCCGAGAAGAATCTGCAAGAAACTCGGTCTGGAATTATTTTTAAGTGTTTTATTTCAATGTGTAGTGTTCGTGTAAATCAAATATATCAATATAATACATGTTAGATTTAAAATTTCAAATTCCATTGTATATGTTTTCTCCTATGTAAAATTAAATACCAACAATACAATTGTTTAAAATGTGTATTTACGTCTTTACGTCTTATTTGAAGTTACTAAATATAAAATTCGAAAAATATAAATAATATCTCAGATAAATAACGCTACACGAAAGTTTCATATTCATTTGGTCGCGATCTCTTCGACCCTTATAAGTCGAGCGTCTGTTGTTAAGTTATTACTTTCATAAGCGCGCGGACACCTAAGTATTTTATTACTATAAGATTTCTTTTACACAAACAACTATTTTATACTGTACAGCTTTGTAAAGTTAATATAATAGAAAAGTATGGATGTATGATATGAACACAAGGACATTACGTCACAGAATAGTTAATAGTAGTAGTATTACGTGAAGCCACAGATTATAAGTGAAATTTAAACGTTTTTCTTTTTCGTGGATTATCTATACCGTTGTTGTTCTTAGGGCCGATTTTTCCATCGCCAGATAACTTTTATTCGACGAATAAAAGTGACGTTTGACAGATTTTGTATGGAATAACTGTCAAAATTTCAAAATTATTCCTTGAATAAAGTTATCTGACGATGGAAAAATCGGCCCTTAGTTTATTATATGTTACGTAGGTAGTTATTAAAATAGAAGTAGCAATATAGAGCTTCAAGAAAAACATCAAAGTATTAATCAAAATGTTTATTTATTATTTAAAAATGTCTTATTTTTAAAGTCATGATAGCTTACAAAATAATGTTCAGGCACACTTGGTTACTTAACTACTATTAACGAGATACAAAAGGCGGGATTGAGTATTCACATGAAAGTGATTTTGGTCCGAACTTGATTCACTTGCCAAACGTTCAGGTTTTCGTATTCTTCGATGCAGGCGTCCACCTAAACAATTAAACATACAAATTAATATCAGCTCTAGGATTTTTAGCTTAACATTGCTTAACATACATTGTGAACATTGTAGTACTAAAGAATAGTCTAATTTCAATTAGAATTTAGAAGCTGATTATTTAGGTTGAGAGGTATAAAGTATAAGGTAATTAGAAAAAGGTTCATGTACGTTATTTATGTACCAGTAAGTACGTATTTTTTTAAGAGTATTTTTACATTTTCTTTAATTAAGAAGCTCTAATTTTGGTCCTTTGTGTGTGCTATAATATATTTTGGTCAGTGTTTTGAGAGCTCTAACTATATTACACGAGTAGATAACGTTAGTACGATAATACCGTACTTAATTAACCCATAGACGGTACTTACTTGGTCGGGTTTGAACCCCTTGTCGACGCAGCGCTCGATGACGTCGGCGATCTTGACCGTCTTGTTGGGCCCGGCCAGGTCGCGGATCACCGCGAATATGCGGTCCGTTGAACTGATTCCTCTGTCATCAGAAATTAGTAATTAGGAAGGTTGCTTTGTGAGGATTTTTGTGAGAATATATGATATCTGGCCTTCTGTGATAATATACTTATATCAGTGACTACTACTTCATAGATATGTAACTCGGAAGAAGTGTATTGCCGATTTTTATGGAATAGCAGAAGGAAAGAGATTTTTTTTATTGATAATTTTTTTAATTTTATCTTTTGCATCATTTTCTTTGTTTCAATTATATTTTTGCATAGATTAAAATGTAAATATAAATTGTAAAATTTGCTTAGATTTGCAGGCACACAGATTATAAATGGTATGATACAATTGTTGAATCAAAGTGTTCACAATACCTTTGCACATTCTCTTCAACGTGTTGTAACGACTGTTTGGACATCTCTACGAGGCGGATAGCTTCCGATACATCTTCCTTCTCCACAACGTCTGCCAACCTTTAAAACACAACATAAAGGTCACAGCACATATCAACACTGATAGGGAACGTCACATTGCTGTTGCAGCTTAGCCAAAGCGACTACTAACTAGTTGAGGGATTCGACTTATTACGTGTAAATATCCCGTAAAAAGATGTTAATTATAGCCAAAGCGAGGCAAGTATGTACGTTACTCTTCCGATCAGTGTGCAGAATAGGGAGTTTCATACAAAGAGCGCATTGAAACGGTGACGTTCTCTTAGTAAAAATAGCAGAAGTAACATAAAACATAGAACTGTGAAATAAAGTAAGTATTAATTTGGTACCTGAGTCGCGCGAGTGCGGTGGACAGTCGCAGTATGGCGAGCAAGTTACGTGCCGACGTGAATGTGACGTCACGGGCGTTGCGCGCCTCGCGGCGGAGCTCCACGTATGACGCTGGAACACAAATTGACATTCAAGTTAAATGCTGACAGGGTCAGGGTCAGTGGGGTCAGGTGGTCGAGTGAGACCAGTGGGACCAGTGGGGTCAAAGGGACCAGTGGGATCAAAGGGACCAGTGGGGTCTGTGGGACCAGTGAGGTCAGTGGGACCAAGGGGTCAGTGGGATAAGTGTGGTCAGTGGGACTAGTGAGGTCGGTGGGACCAGGGGGGGGGTCAGTGGGTTTTTCATGATATTAGTGTGGTGCAACTTACAAACAATGTAGTCAGTGAGCGCGCGCGGTACTACCGGCTGCTTGCGCTTGGTGAGCGCCACGTAGCGGCGCACGAGGCGCGCCGGCAGCGCGCGCACGGCCGACGGCGGCTGCGACGAGTGCTGGTGCACGTACGCGATGTGCTTCGCCAGGCACAGGTCCTTCTCGCTAGCGTAGACAAACATACATACACATAACTAATAGTTCAATAGTTATATTATACTATAACAACAATGATACTAACCGATTAGGTTTGTCCTGTATGAGCCAGAGCAGGTCGAACCTGGAGAGCAGCGCGGCGGGCAGCTGGATGTTCTGCTCGATGGTGCGCTTGGGGTTGTAGCGGCCGTACGCGGGGTTGGCCGCCGCCAGGATCGACACGCGCGCGTTCAGGCACGTCATTATACCCGCCTACAAATAATGTAATAGTTTAATTTTGTACTTATTAACTCTTAAAACTAACGTGTATGGTTAACTAATGCCTGATAGTTCAGGCATTAGCTTAGTAGCCGAGTCGGTGTTTCAAGTATCATATATGTAATTTGAAAATGCATTGAACAGCTTTGGTGTTCCTGATGAGTGCTACTCTAAGTGGCTGAAACTAGTCGAGAAATTCGACCAAAATCAGTACAGTACGTCGTACACATATTTCATATTACTTTTGGTATTTTTACTATTAGTTTTGTCAGCTGTATGTACCTTAGCAATACTGATGGTCTGCTGCTCCATGACCTCGTGTATGGCGGTGCGGTCGTTGTCGGCCATCTTGTCGAACTCGTCAATGCAGCACACGCCTTGGTCCGCCAGTACTAACGCGCCACCTTCTAACATCATCTCGCCCGTGAACGGGTCCTGGGACACGACATTTTAATATTATGATAAATTAAAGTTAATGGCAAATGATCCTGAAGGACTATTGATAGTGAGTATTCTACTCAGGTTGGGTAAAACCCGAATGGGAAAAACTTGAGTAGGGAAAATTCACGTGGGGTCTTCCCCTTCCAGGTACTTGCCCCCCTTTCCCACCAGGATCCTCCCCTATCGGGTTGCTACCCCAACCGGATATTCGTCTCCGGATTACTTACTCGTCGACGTGCTCACCTAACCGATGTTTTATTTAACAAGTGTATCTATCTCCATTGAAACATTTCTCATAATTTGTCTGTTAGTTTACCTTCAAGACGGCGGCAGTGAGCCCGACGCCGGAGGAGCCGCGGCCGGTGGTGTACTGGCTGCGCGGCGCGAGGCGGTCGATGTACGACAGCAGCTGCGACTTGGCCACGCCCGGGTCGCCCATCAGGCAGATGTTTATGTTGCCGCGGATCTTCATGCCGTTTGGACGTCTGTATAAAGTAATTATTTTGTTTTAAAAGGAAAGGGAATAAGGTTTTTATGTTTCTGGTAAAATTAAAAAGTTTGTTTCTGATCATATTTGTGCCCTTAGACATCTCTTAATTATGTATTATGAGGTTCGAGTGGCGCGCAAGCAAAATAAAACGACCGCACTGGAGTTTGTCAGTTTATCTTACAGGACACGTTTTCCGAACAGATAGTCAAGAAGTTTAGTTTAAAAAAATTGATAATTAATAATTTTTTTATATCTTTGTAAGTATATTTATTGGATTTAAATATCTTACTTGTCTACCCCTCCAACGAGCAGTAACAAGAGCGCCTTCTTGACGTCCTCGTGTCCGTAGATCTCGGGCGCGAGGCTCTGCGCCATGCGCGAGTACAAATCGTCCTCCGTCAGTTCTGCTAGCTCTTCTTCGGTGAGGGCCTCCGCTAGCTCACTCTCGTCACTTTGGTTTAAGCACGTTATTGTCTGAGGATTAAAAGGAAATTGTTAGACTTTTTTTGAGCTTTGAAAAGCTGAGATGAAATTCGCTTTTCATTTTAGTTTTCCGAGTATGAAATATACTTAGAGCGTTAAGTTTAAGTACATTTATCGCAAAATATGGTGCCTTTAATGTCTTTTAGATTCTGACATAAGAGTAACAGAATTCCGGATCACTGCACTTTAAACATGTTATCATAGTAAAACCTGTCCATAACTCACATGCGCCTCGAGATACGTGTCCGACAGCAGCCCCTGCATGACCTGGCGGAAGCCGGCGTTGAGCAGCGGCAGGAAGACGCCGGCCACCGCCACGTGGTCGCCCGGCGCCGCCGCGCGCGTCGCCTGCCCGCGGCAGTACACCGCCAGCTGGCGCGGGATGTGCCCCACCGGCACTTGGTCCGACTGGTCAACATGGTCAATTTATACAACTACAAGCTGTACCCAGCGGTTTCACCCGCGAGGAACCTTATTTCCGCGAATAATCCTATGTGTTATACCTAGTTAAAAGTATAGATGTGAAGAAGTAACAATGATACACACTCACTCACAAACTTTCGCTTTTATAATATTAGTGTGCTAAGTATAAAAGGAAAAGTTTGATACAGCTAAATGGGTATAATTGTACCAAGTACATATATAAGATAGAAAGTATAGCGTAACAAATATATTATAGTGTTTAAAAATTGTAAAAAGAACTTAATAAGTTTGGGCTATACTCGTATGTAAGTATGACAAGCTGTGACAATAATAGCTCCCTAAACATGATCAGTCAAAAAACACTTACATGCTCCTGTATCTTCAACTCCTGGAACTTCTGGAAGCGTGACCCCCTGGTCTGTAGATGCAGCTGCCCGGCTGTCTTGTTGAGGCGGCAGTCGTCGGCGCTGCAGGCGGCGGGCGGCGTGAACTGCAGCGCGCGCACCGGCTGGTACGTCTCCGCGCCGCACGCGCTGCACGAGTATGTGGCTACCACCAACAGGGGCTTGACGTCTGTGCAACGGGTTACTATGCCTGCAACAATTGATACTTGGTATTAATGTTGTAACTCAGATGAGCATTTTGATCGCCTTTGCATCTGGAACAGTACTGGGTGGTTTGTGTCACCCGCAAAAAGGGCTATGGCAGAACATTTTGTGCTCAGTGGAACACTTCTCGCCTCATAAGCTACATCCTATAATGCGAAATCCGTGGGAAAATTTTAAGGATTACTTTAATCAACAATATAAAAAAAAACATCACAGCATTAGGCGACAACGGGCTAAAGAAGAAGAGAAGAATAAAAAAAACCAATTCATTTATATTGACTTACCTCTAACAGTGACTAGTTTCCCGATGTGTTCAGCCTTCACCTCTCTAATTGGCACCGACTTGGACGTTGACAGATCTTTGAACACCACCTCACTACACAATCATACAAAACATTATATTTTTACTAGATATACTCGGCAGTTTCGAAGCCCCTGGCTGTCTTATAAAAAACTTTATTTTAATTTTAATAAAATAAAATGGGTTTAGATGCTTTACTCAGATTGATTGATGACCTCTTAGACATTTAGAGACTGCACTTTGTAATCCTGATTATAATAAAAAATAAATTAGTCCAATATTTTTTATGTATTATTTGGCTGCATGCACATACTTGCTGTTATAACCACCTTGTCTAATGTCTTATAGGGGTTAGTATAACTCTCATAATATAACAATGTATGTGTAATGTATAACTTACTATCTTCTGATGAGCTCCGGTGGGTATCTGTTGCGTGGGTCCCTCATCTCTCCGGGGATGCGATGGTTTCGCGCCTCCAGCATGATGCGGTGCTCTATGTACACGTCTAACGCATCTTTGGCTGTCACCTGCACACACATTTTATGGCATGTTAATAAGTATAATCATTTTAATTGCAAAAAACTAAGTGAGACTATATTAGTTTTAGTTTTGGTAGATAAATGACTGATTTTTGAATTTTGATAAAAATGTATGATCTTTAAGACAATAAGTCACCCTTATTATATATGAAGCATTGTACAAACATGTCTAATAATAAATCTTACAGTAATCTTCCTCTTCTGAACTTGTATTATTTCTCATTGGGTTCAGTTCTTAGTTTAACCACATTAAGGTGGCTAATTGGTCTAAGAGATATACATAAATATATGAAGTCATGTTTAGATTTAGAAGGGGAAAGATGTAGGGTATTAGAACATAATATTATTGTCATGAGAGTAGAACTTAATATGTTGCAATAAACCAGTCTGATCCTACCACTTGTGTTTCTTGTGCTAAATCTATTTTAAATTGAATTACTAGATACCTTCTTATGGAAAAAGTTACCTCTCTATGTTTATAATCTGGAAGCATCTCATACACAACGTCGGACACCATGTTGGTGTAGCGGCGCGTGTTCTGCCGCACCGCCTCCGCCAGCTCCTCGTTAGTTTCGTGTAAGTCATCTAGCTCTACTACGAATGATACCTTCACAAACAAAATATGAAGTTACATTATCACAAGTTTAACACTACGTAATTTATCGAAGTTATTAGATTTAATTATAAAGATAATGTTAATAAAATATGAAACGAATTCTTCGAAATAATACATTTAGGGCCTATTTCACCATCTTCAAGTAATGTTCCGAGCCTGTTTTGTTTCTCACATGTTTTGTCTTTGTCACTTGATATAAAGTAAGAAAGAGACCAAACTAACTTTACTTGGTGAGTAACTTTGTTCCGTTACGTTACTTGAAGGTCGTGAAAGTGATTAGTGAAACTTGAAAGGTTATGTAGAGAATTTATTTAGCCAAAAGGTAAGAGGGTAAGTGAAGAAAAACTATGAAGTCTTACTTGTTCTCTGTGAGCTACTTTTGTGAGCTGTTCAGCGTATTTAAAGTTTTTATTGCCTTCATCGTCAGTCTGACAAAAATCCACGAAAAAGTTCTTGAAAGATTCTGTAAACAGTAGGATCAGGTTAGTAACAATTTTTTTTACGAAAAATGTATAAAAGTGATTATAAAAATACCTCTATCTGCAGCGTAATCTCGCATTTTAGACATTTTGATTTAATTTAGTAAACAAAATAATGAAAATTAAAACAATTTAAGTATATAATAATTGCTTTTACGATGCAACTTTCTTGAATTTGTTTTGTTTGACAACTTGCTTGCTTGACATATAATCTGGCGCCAAAAGTAACGTCAATAGTTTTTTTTTTATTTTTAGTTTATGGACCGACTAAGGCCGATAGTAATGCTGCCTCGGAACAAAAAGATTTAAAACAAACATTTGTAAACACCACAAACATGTTGTTTTTTAACCTAGAGCTGTAGTTTAAATATATTTCAATTATATAAAAATAAATTATTAGCTTATAAGACCCAAAAAAGGTGTTATTGTAGCAAATATTTGATCGAACTTCTCCGATCGATATTTTGCTAAAATTCGAAACATAGACAAAACTTTCAACGTTCAACTACTGTCAATTTTCCCGCGAAATTAAACGTCAATCAAACAAAAAAATTATACCTTCAAAAAGTTGCTGTTGTGTGTTGTTGTGTTGATACGAAATATTTTTTACGAATAAAAACAATTTAGATCCGTTATTTCCACCCATGAAGACTTATTTTTATAAAATTGTGTACTAGTATATAAAATATGGCCGATTCCTTGGGTAAGTTCCACATACAAAGTTAAAGTCGTAGTTCCAAAACAGTGTTTGTTTCAAACCTCGTATTCTTCTAATTATAGCTGGACAACGAGCTAAAAGGCAGAAGGTGGACAAGCACGGTCGCCTGTCGGCTTTAGAAAAGTTAAAGCAGTTGAAGGGAAAAGGTTCTAAGCATAAGTACGATGTTGATGACTTGGAGAATGTGTACGACACTGTTGATGAGAAGGAATACACGGACAGAGTGCTGCAGCGGCAGGAGGACGACTGGATCGAGGATGGTATGTCATAACATTACTGTACACTTGATCATATTGATAGAAAGGGCACGCAATATCAAGACTATGATATGATTCTTATTGGCTAGTTTTAATGGCAGCTAAGTTGTTTAATTTGCATAGTAAGTATTATTGTTGTTTATTTGTGCAGTTTTTATTGATACAGAAGCCTGAAGATACCAGAGCAATGAAAATGTAACACTACTTTTGTTTTATTTTTATTACAAAAATAAATACTTAAATAGATTCCTAAAATTTTACCATCCAAAAACAAAAACCAGTACTTCACAAAATTAGTTTTATTTATAAGAATAATTCAATAACCTTAAGTTTTTAAAACATTAACACAACAGATGGAACTGGCTATGTTGAGGATGGCCGTGAGATATTTGATGATGATGAAGATGATGTGTATGTGGCTACAAACAGCAAGGAGTCGGGCCGCGGTCAGAAGAGAAAGGCCCGAGTGGCGGCCCAGCCCTCCGCCAAAGGGAATATTAGAAATCTCCTCGGAGCTATGCCTACTAAGAAGAAAGAGGTATGTTTTTAGGTGTTATTAAAATATATTTAAAAAGTTCATAGCCATATTAAATTTTAGATTTAGTATACAAAAGAAGATTTCTTATTAATTAATACATGTATTTAAATAAATATGTATACAAACTGTTTTCTGAAAATGTATTTACATGCAATATTTCATTAAAATAAAAAGTTATTCAAATAGAAAGTTGTAATATAAAATCAAGACTATTTTCAAAAAATGATTACTAAAAGCATACTTACCACTGTTATTAATAAATTATTGAACTGTAAAAATATTTGTTACCAGGATGTGAAGATATCTGAAGACAATATTCTGTCAGACATAATGTCTGATCTAGATGGTAATGCCTCGAAGACCCCTCTCAAACCTAAACCAGTGATGCCATCTAAAAACATTGTGGAGTCGAGCAAGAAGGACGCTCAGAACTACTTCAAAAGTTTATCATCTTCTATCAAGAAACCAACTGCTGTGAGCAAAGATTTTCCAGTCAAACAAGAAATACCTGTAAGTTAATATTTCAATGACTACAAATATTAAATAGTAATAAGTTAAAATATTAAATGAATTATTTATTTTACCAACTTTTCTGTTCAAGGTTCAAAATGGAGAAACTAGTCATGAAATTGTTTCTGTTCCTGAGAAAAGTGTAAGTAATTAGAGGCTAAATATTTTAATAAAAAATAAGGACCTTTAAGTTAACTGTAAGTTTTACATTATAATTATAATTTCTTACACTTAAAAAGTGTCAAGGATCAATCAATACTATATTGCTACAAATATTCTTTTAGAATGCAACTGAAGAAAAGAAAGCACCACCAAAGAGGCCCGAATGGAAAATAGATAAAGAAATTAAGCAGGAAACGGAAGACTCTGCCACACAGAACATTGAAGAGTTCCACACGCAGGAGATGGACTTCGATGACGACTTCAGTAACGACGCCAACATAGAAGTACCCAAGGTACCCGAAGTACCAGTCAAGAAGGAAGACAGCAACATACCAAACACACTAGTCGAAGACTTCCTGAATGATGACTTTGAAATATTTCCCACCAAAAAAGAATCTCCTAAAGAACTGAAACCTTTGACAAACTCCTGGGCTGATCAAATGGGAGACAATCAAGCTTGTGCAGTGGTACAGACTGACGGACAACTGCCGCTACAAACGAATGAGAATGGAGACAAAATACTGAAGTTCTACTGGCTGGATGCATGGGAAGATAGATATGTGAAGCCAGGGGTTGTGTACCTGTTTGGTAAAGTGTATGTTCAGCCAAAGAATAAGAAAGCAGGATGTGTCTCGTGTTGTGTGATCATCAAGAATGTTAATCGGCAAATGTTTTTGTTGCCCAGAGAATATGTAAGTTCATTATTATTTTGCTAGCTTTGCCCTGGGTTTTTTCCTTTTATATGTTACTATTTTACAGCTTCTCTTCTCTTAATTGGATAAATATTCTATGTCAACCTATATTAATATTATTCATATATTCCCATATTATAGAAACTAGATCCTGTGACTCTAGAACCAACAGACCAAGAGGTGACAATGATGGACATGTACGAGGAATTCAACAGCACAGTCGCAGCTGAGCTCGGGCTCAAGGAGTTCAAATCACGGAAGGTTACAAAGAACTACTGCTTCAACCTGCCTGATATACCTGCACAGTCAGATTATTTGGAAGTCAAGTATTCTGTAAGTTTTTAACACAGTAAATGTACTTGAACAATTTGTACAATGGGTAGTTCCGCCTTTAGACCTCTCTTTAACTGTGGTCTGTGAGTCTTTTTGTTCTTAATCTTTTGTCATTTTGTCTAAAAACCTTCCTGCGAAATATGAAAGTTAATGGCGATTTATGTTTATTACTCATTCATGTAAAACAACAAGACCAATTGAGATCACATTTTAGTTATAAGATGATCCAAGATATTTTTTTTTAAATCACCATAGATCATCAGCAAAAACAAATACTTAATATTTCTTTCTTCTAGGCATCATTCCCCCCGCCACCAGCCAACAAGAAGCACCTGACATTCTCACACATATTTGGTTCAAACACGTCGTCTCTAGAGACATTTCTGCTAGAGAGAAAGATCAAGGGGCCATGTTGGTTGGAGATCAAACAGCCAGAGCACGTCCAAGCGAAGGTGTCCTGGTGTAAACTAGAAGTGGGCTGTGACAAGATGGAACACATTAATGTTATAAGGAATGATTCCGATTTGGAGCCACCGCCTATTGTTGTTGCTGCTGTAAGTATTATTTGTAATTATGTTATAATTTGTTGTTTTTAGGATCTTTTCTTTGTTCCAGTATAATATACGATATATGTACATAATTATAAAATACGAAAAAAAAAACAATATTTTTAACTAATTTTTTTTTATTAATTTACCTGATTCTGCAAGAATGATAACAACAGTGACTAATTATTAAATATTTCAGATAAATATGAGAACCACAATGGATCCGAAGACGCGTAAAACTAAAATATTAATGATAAGCTGTCTGATGCACAACAATTTCCCAATAAATAAACCTCCGCCGAATCCACCTTTTCAGCAACATTTTTGTGGTAAATATACTTCACATATTTTTATTTATTTATCAAATCAAATGCTTCATATAAAAATGTTTGTTTCGTATTTCCAGTAATGACAAAATGCAATGAAATCTGGCCGATGGATCTGAAACAATCCCTCCCCCAATACAAGGCGACCAAACTGACGAAATGTGACACAGAACGGGAACTTCTCAACTACTTCATGGTTCAGTTCTGGAAGTTAGACCCCGACTTAGTTATAGGTCACGATTTGCAAGGATTCCAACAGGATCTACTCATTGGGAACATACTCGACTTGAATATACCTAATTGGTCCCGTTTGGGAAGGCTAAAGAGATCTGTAGCACCGCAAAAGAAGTTCGCAGCGAAAGACGCTTTCTTGGGGCGGCTTGTGTGCGACATTAAACTGTCAGCAATGGAGCTGATCAGATCTAGAAGTTTCGACCTGGAAACACTTTGTGTCAGTATTCTGAAGATGCAGGAAGGCGAACGAGTGGACGTGGCTCTAGAAGACTTGCCCAGGTATTACGAGAGTAGCAGGGACCTGTTCCAACTCGTATCGCTCAGTATGCAGGATGCTGCTTACATATTGAAAATAATGTGTGAGCTCAACGTTGTTCCGTTAGCTCTACAGATAACACAAATAGCTGGTAATATTATGTCTAGAACTTTAATGGGAGGGAGATCAGAAAGAAATGAATTCCTTTTACTTCACGCTTTTACTGAAAAGGGCTACATCGTCCCGGATAAAATGTACGGTAGGAAAGCTAATAACGACGCTAATGTCGATGACGCTGAAGAAACAGCCGTCGAAGTTTCAAAGAAACAGGGCAAAAAGAAAGCGGCATATTCCGGGGGTCTTGTGCTCGACCCTAAGAAGGGCTTCTATGATAAACTCATTCTACTAATGGACTTCAACTCACTGTACCCCAGCATCATACAAGAGTATAACATCTGTTTTACGACAATCAAAAGAAAAAGTTCCTCCGCCTCAGACGATGACGTAATGAACCTCATCCTGCCTAATCCTAATTCCGAACTCGGAGTACTTCCCACGCAAATCCGTAAACTTGTCGAGAGCCGAAGAGAAGTCAAGAAGTTGATGAAATCTCCCGATTTACCATTGGAACAGTACATGCAGTATAACATTCGACAAACTGCCCTAAAGTTAACTGCCAACTCAATGTACGGATGTCTGGGATTCACTCACTCTAGATTTTATGCGAAACCTCTGGCGGCTCTCGTCACGATGAAAGGCAGAGAAATCCTGATGGATACCAAGGAAATTGTTCAGAAATCAAATTACGATGTCGTATACGGTGATACCGACAGTCTTATGATAAACACTAATTGCCTGGATTACGATAACGTATTCAAAATTGGAGTCGATATAAAGAAGGAAATCAACAAAAAGTACAGACAGATAGAACTGGATATTGATGGAGTATTCAGATACCTTTTGCTTCTGAAGAAAAAGAAATACGCAGCTGTGCTAATATCCAGAAATAAAAATGGTGAATTTGTGTACACACAAGAACATAAAGGATTAGATATCGTAAGGAGAGATTGGTCGCAGCTAGCCGCCGAGGCGGGGAAGTTCATTCTTAGTCAGATACTGTCCGAGCAAACGGCCGACGAGCGACTGGAAAGTATACAGGCGCATCTAAATAAACTCAAAGAAGACTTAGTTAACAATAAAATGCCACTGTCGATGCTCACGATAACGAAACAACTCACGAAAAACCCAAACGAATACGCGGACAAAACGTCCCAACCGCACGTGCAGGTGGCGTTGAGGTTGAATATAAAAAATAGCAGAAGATTCAAAAAGGGCGACATCGTGCCGTACATCATTTGCGAGGACGGCACGACCAACTCGGCCATCCAGCGCGCCTACCACATCGAGGAACTGAAAAATTCGGAGCACCTGAAGGTGGACTACAAGTACTACCTGGCGCACCAGCTGCACCCCGTCATCTCGCGCATCTGCGAGCCCGTCGACGGCATGGAGCCCGCGCGCGTCGCGCTCTGCCTCGGGCTCGACCCCGCCGGCTACCGCCAGGCGCGGCGCGAGCCCGCCGACACGTACGAGGTCGAGAGCGAGCGCGACAAGTACAGGCACTGCGACGAGTTCACGTTCGTGTGCCTCAGCGAGGGCTGCAGGACCGTCAACAGGGTGAGGGAGACGTGCGTCGCCGCCGACAAGGAGGCGGTGACGTTCCTGGAGCGGTGCCAGAACTCGTCGTGCGGCGTGCGGCCCGTGGAGTACCTGGCGGGCGTGCTCAACCAGCTGTCGGCGCAGCTCCGCGCGCTGGCGGCGCGCTACTACTGGGGCTGGGTGGCGTGCGAGGACCCGGCGTGCGCGCACCGCGAGCCGCGCCTGCCGCACGCCTTCGCCGGGCCCTACCCCGTGTGCCGCCTGTGTCGCAAGGGCGTCATGTTCCGCGAGTACACCGAGAAGGACCTTTACCTGCAGATCAACTTCTTCCTCTTTCTATTCGACCTCTCCAAGAGTGCCAACTCGAGTGAGTAGTATTTTTTAGTAATTGGTATTACATGAGTTAATTTATATTAACGCTTAGAATATAAATTAACTCATTATTATTTATCATAACGTGTGTATTGTATCGTTTCAGAAGCCCGCGTGTCACCTCAAGTGGCGTCCGCGTTCCAGTCGCTCAAGGAGTTGGTTGAAGACGCGCTGTCGCACTCCGCCTACTCCGTCATCGACCTCTCCAAGCTCTTTAGGTTCTTCACGTTGGATCCCAAGGCTGGTAACAAGATCAAATCTGAACCGGTTGAAATCGACATCATTCCAGAGGCTGAACAGATTGATGCCATGTTAGAAATGGGTGCTTATTGATGTTTTGTTGTATCGATTATAAATTAAGGAATTTTGTATAAATTTGTTAGTGTTTAAAGTGTACATACAATAATGTAACGAATAAGGTCTTAAATATTAAAATATTACAAAAACAAAGGCATTCTTTGAATTTTACAATTTATTGCATAAAACTATCATCACATACATATTTTATTATGTCAATAATGTAAGATCATTTAATAAGACTGCTTAATAATACACTCAGTATCTGCCCCGACCGCGTCCGCGGCCGAAGTTCCCTCTCCCCCCGCCTCTACCTCTGAAGTTTCTGTTATTGCCGAAATTACCAAACTGCTGATTTTGGTTTTTGTTGTGTTGGGAATCCATCGGCCTGTGGTTTCCGTCTTTCCGTCCATTCATAAAACCTCCGCGATTGGAGGGATTGTACTGTTTCGGTCCAGAATTATTGAAAGGCGGCGGTTGGCCGCCCTGGGCGAAACCACCGAAGCTATGATTGGGGGGCCTGACGTCCGGCGGAGGGTTGAATGGCGATCGGTTGTCGGCCCAGACGGGCGGGCGCTCGTACTGCGCCGGCGCCGGCCGGTAGTGGGCGGGCGGGCGGCTGTACTGGCCGCCCGCGTCGCCCCGCCCGCCCGCCTCCGCCCCGTACTGCTGCTCGCCCCCGTATTGTCCGCCCGTCTCCGACGCATATTGTCCGCCCGTGTTAGATCCGTACTGTCCGCCCGTGTCAGATCCGTACTGTCCGCCCGTGTCAGATCTGTACTGTCCGCTCGTCTCGGACCCGTACTGGTTCCCGCCTTTCTCGGAATCGTACTGTCCGTCCGCCTCGGTACCGTACTGACCGCCGACGTCCGACCCGTACTGCTCCGTCTTTTCGGCGTCATATTGGCCGCCCGCAGCGGCTTCCGAATCGTATTGGTCGACGGCGTCGGCGAACCGTTCGTCGGGCGCGTAGTCGTCCGCGTCGGGGGGCGCCGAGTCGAAGTCCATGGGATCGTCGGGCGCGGCGGGCGGCGGCGCGTCGGCGGCGTGCGGCGGCGGCGCGGCGTGGGGCGGCGGCGCGGCGTCGCCGAACGAGCGCGCCGACACCACGTCCACGGGGCGCGGGCCGGCGCCGGCCGCCGTGGACTGCACGGACGCCTGCACGAGCGCCAGCAGGTCGGTGGCGGCCGTCCTACTGCGCGCCATCTCCGCCGCGCTCGTCGTGGGCGCGCCGCCGCCCGCCGAGCTCACCGGTTCGCTCTCCTGGAGGGACTTCTTTACGATCTCCAATTCTTGTTTGATCTGATTTTCCTTTACCTTTTGCGTGGCCGCCTTGAAAACCTGTAACGACGTACAAGTTTTTGAACCTCGTGAACTTTTTTATGCATTATCGTGAGAGTGCGGTGGGTGACTCACCTCGTCGACGGTGTAGTCGTCGTCGTCGCTGTCGATGGAGACGGGCGCGAGCGCAGGCGTGGCGGGCGGCGGCGCGGGCGCGGCGGGCGGCGGCGGCGCGGCGGCGGCGGCGGCGCTCACGTACTGGCGCAGCCGCTCGACGCGCGACGGCTCGCGCGCCTCCAGCTTCTTCAGGTACGCGATGAGGCTGTGCTGCTCCTCGGCCGACAGCTCGTTGAAATTCTTCAACAGAGTCTCCAGGTCCGAGTCTGAGAGCCCGTCCATGGCGTCGGGGGCGTTGACTTTCTCTTTTTCCAATCTGAAAATGACAGACCGACGTCAGGCCCGGAACGTAACGCGTCGGTGCATAAATTCGTACCGTGTCCCACGTTAGATCAACTCACTTTCTGTCGTTCTCATCGTACGCGCTCTGAAGCATCTGCAAAGCGGAGGAGGCGCCGCTGGGGGCGAGGGCGGTCGGCTTCTTGGCCACCTCGGCCTCGCGCTTCTTGGCCTCCGCCATCCCTACGACGGCGTCGACCAGCTGCGCCAGCTCCTCGGAGGTGACGTCGGTCTTGCCCTGCGCGATCAGCGCCGCCGCCATCTGCTGCGCGATCTGCGCGCGGTCCACCTCGCCCACGCCCGCCACCGGCACCGGCCGAGGCTTCGCGGGCATGGCTGCCTCCGTTTTCTACAAAAGGTAACACCATTATCGAACGAAGTCATCGACCGTGAATAATGTTAGAGCGGCGCACCGACCTGTTTCTTCTTGAGGCGGAGGTCGGCCTCGTGCAGCGTGGCGGCGGCGCGCACGATGGCGGCGCGCACGGCCGGGCCCGCCGCCGCCGCCACCAGCCCCGCCTGCGACGCGCCCTTCAGCTTCTCCTTGGCGGTCTCGATGAGCACGAGCGCCGCCTCGCGCTCCAGCAGCTCCTCGGACGAGTTGGCGCGCTCCTTCTCGAGCGTCAGCGCCTCCGTGAGCAGCCCCACGATGCGCGGGCCCAGGCTGCCCAGGTAGTCCTCGAGTGCCACCAGCATGCGCAGCGTCGCCACCACGTTGTCGGCCGCGCCGGGCGACGGCGCGCGCCGCGACCGCGACAGGCTCGACCCGGCGCGCGACCGCGACGCCGCCTCCGCCTCCGTCTCCGAGTTCCACGACGAGCCGTCGTCGTTTCTGTCGAGAGAGCACGGTCAGCCTCCGGCGCGAGCGGCCGGGCGGGCCGACGGGCTATAGGCGCTCACCCCAGTTCGTCGTCCGAGATGAGCACGGTCTGCAGCGAGGGCGCCAGCTCTTCGCGGGCGGCGCGCGCGGGGCTGCGGTTGCGCAGCGGCTGGTCGTCGTCGCGCCGCGACAGCGGGCTGCGGCTGCGACTGCGGCGCGGCGCCGAGCTCCGGGCCCTTCGCGGCGCCGGGCTGCGACTGCGCCGCGTCGGCTCCGGGTGCGCGTGCGGCCGCGACGGGCTCGCCCGGCGTCTGCGGGGACGAGGACGAGTAACAGATCGTGCGGACGGCGAGCGGCCGCTCGACACATTCAGTACCTCGACATTAGGTACCTCGAGACGGGACTCCGGTCGCGGTGCGCGGAGCGGCGGCGCTCGGGCGCGTGGCGCGGCGAGCGGCGCTCAGGCGAGCGCGAGCGGCGCCGGCGCGGCGAGGGTCTGCGCGGCGAGGCCCGGCGCGGCGAGCGGCGGCGCGCGAGGTCGCGGCGCGTGTCGTCGCGGCGCTCGGACGCGCGGCGGCGCTCGGCGGATAGCTCGCGGCGGCGCTCGGCCTCGCGGCGCCGCTCGAGCGCCTTGCCGTGGGAGGGCGACAGGTTCATCTTGCGGTAGATCTCGAGGACCTGCACGCGGAGGTCCTCGTCGTGCAGCTCCTTCATGCGTTTCGTCCAGAACACGATCCATTCCGGCTTGAAGTCGTGTTTCGAAGGGTCTTTGCCCTCTGTGAAACCAACGAAATTGTGATTAAAACGCCGGATTAGTCGGTGACGAACGCGAAGATCGAACCCCGCTACCGACCGGCCTGGATCTCTTTGTAGCGTCTGTTCCAAAACTTCTTCCACTCCTCGGGGTAAAGGGGATGTTTCTCGGGGTTCTTCTCGTGGTAGGCGAGCATCTTCTTCGAGGATTCTTCGGCCGCTTGCCGCTTTTCTTCTGCGAGCTGTACTTTGTAATCGTGGTTTACCGGTTTTACCTGTAATATTTGTCGTAATAAGTTATAGAGTAGCTTATCCTATTAATTATAAATCTTTGATTGTGTTTTTGAATCTTAAAAGTTTTTGTTCAGATCTACACATATTACTTCATATCCACGAACTTAGCAAAAAAACGTCATTATTTTGCATAATCAAAATTTTAGAGACAAACCTTAGTTTCAGTCTTTTCTGGAACATTTCTGACTGCATATCGCGACCGAAATGACTGAATCTGATTTCGAGAATCATCTCTGTAACAATAATAATAAGTTATTTTAAGAAATGTCTTCAACCTTAGTCTCCTACAAAAACATGAAGCAGAACTAGCACACCAAAGTGTTGAGGATTACATTTCTATATGTGTTCGATATTTTTGATACTTATAGTAAAGCATAGTTTTTGATACAGGTAGTGGACCTACTACGGCGTCAATTGCCTAACTGACCCCTAACAAAGCTCGGAGCTTGTATCTAGGGTATTAGAAACTACTCATGCACTCAATTCAATGTCTATACACTGAAAATATCACAACACAATTCCTTAACTGACTCCATAATCTGTGGAAAATATACTAGTTTTACCTTGGCCGACCGAGTTCTTCATCACTGATATCTGACAGCGATTCCGTAGAGATGCGACGAGGGCGAAATGAACGCTGCAAAGTTTATTATTATATTACATTTTATACACCATGTTTATTTAATAGAGCATATTCAGTAGGTCTGAGAATCGGCCAACATCTATTTTTCATCCTGAAATTCCCATGGGAACGGGAACGGGAACTACGCGTGTGAAACCGCGGGGCGCAGCTAGTAATTTATATTAAACTTAAAAACTTCAAAAATTCATATAACCAAGAATAGCCCTTAGTATATCGCGAAATTTCTATGGGACATAAAAGAGAATGATGCTTTAAAAGGGGGTACAAGTAAAACCATAGTTTACCAACCATATGGGTACAAATAGTTTATAAGTAACTGGCAAACTTACGACAGGATTAGTAGGTTTAGACGGTGCCGCTACAATAGGGGGCGACGGCTCCCTTTTGCCTGACCTAAAATATAATTACAATCATCTTAACATTTGTTCAAAAACATTTATTTTGTAATTCTTTAAAACTATAACTTACTTTTCCTTCGGATCATCACCTGAAAATAAAGTAAAAATATTGTAAGTGTGTATTTATGACTACAAAATTATAAGTATGTAATAAACCTGGCCCCAGCTATCAAATTCAACTATATTTCAAATTGAACCAGTAGTTCCTGAGATTGGCAACAAACTATTCAGCTGAAATTTTTATTTTAATGTTCGACTGAAATTTTTATTCCACAATTCCTACGAGATTGGAATGTAAGCGGGTAAAACCGCGGGGCATAGATAGTTAATAAAAATATGATATGTATAATATTTACTGTAAATGCTCTCAATAAGGTCCGTGTCGACAACTTCCTCCATAGTACCGGCCGTGGCCTCGGTGAAATGAGGCCCTTTTACAATCCACTGCAATATGCGATCCCTGAAACAATAACACGCTTGTAACATCGCGAAATATCATTGCAATTAAATTATAATATACAGACACAAATCCACATTTGGGCAGACAATGGAAATGTGTTCATAAAATAAGCACCGATAATTCAAAAATCATTTATTCAATTAAGGCCTCAATGAGGACTTATGAATGTAAATGAATTTATCACCGATTCGGAATTACATCAGCCGAGAAGAATCGGCAAGAAATTCGGGCTGGTATTTTTTAATATCGGTCCAATATTTTTTTAGTTCCTGATGGGGCCCGGCCCTGATATATGTGGATAGACCTTTATAACCCAGCTGGTCCGAATTTTAATATGCGCAAACATCCTATACAAAAACCATGGTTGTTTTCTAACTTTTCTTGAAAGCTTAGGGGTTTGATAGATAAAGAATTGGAGCATTTGAAACAATGTAACATTCAATTGAAATATAGGACGTACTTGTCCCTATCATAGTCCTCCCTATCGATGCAGAGTGGCTTCATCTTGCCGCAGACGTCCTCGACGCGCTGCGTGAGCCTGTTGAGCACGAGGCTCACGCCCTCGCGGTATATCGGCTGCGACTTGTACGGGGACAGCTTCGCCATCGCCTTATTGAAGTGACGGTTCTGTACCATACGGAATTATATTAGTATCTTACAGTGGCGAGGGGTGAAATTTTTCGAAAGGGAAGACGGCCCAAAAAAAAACACCGCGCCTACACGCGTACTTACATAATTTTGGATGAGATGATGATGATGACAAACTTTTCTCCGGGGCTTTACTCAACAAATTCGTTTCTTGCTGATCATATGTTAATTTTAACATAAAAGTTAAGGTTTATTACATTGACCATTTATTATGTGAAAGTCCCATTAAAATCGGTTCAGCTGTATTGTTATTTGTCTGCTGACATAAAGATTTATTTTTTTAGAACAATTCCGATGGATTTATATACTTTTAAATCTCAAGTAACAAACACAGGAAACAAACACTTCATGTTATATGTCCCCCGTTATCATTTAAATATAAAAAGTCATTTAAAAAAAATTACCGGAGACAGATCTAAATCTAATGAAATTATTTCTATTAAATCTTTTACAATTAGGAAATGAATTTGTATACTTAGGAAGTTCCTGCCTCCTATAATATTACTGAACTAACTATTGATAACTAATTTAAGTAAATTCTGCTTATGGGAGGCACTGGAGTGCATAAAAGTTAAGTTAAATAATTGTATCTAATTATTAGTTATAATTCTTTAGTTATTATTTAAATAAATTAGAAATTTTACTACATTTACATTCATTCATATTTTTAATGTGTGTAATAGTTATAAGTATCTTATTTAAACTAATAAATGCAACAAAAAATATGTTGCAATCATCATATACTCTTACCAGAACTGCATGCAATTTGGTATAAATGTTTAGAAGTTGATACCTATTTCAGTAGACTAACATATTTAATTAAAAAAAACTGTGCAGTTTTGAGAACAATAAACTTTCATACAGGTCGTTTGATAACATTTAGTTGAAATCAATCTAAAAAGATTATATTATCACTTATCAAGAAATCAATAATTTCAAATAGTATTTTAAGTCTAATTTACTAAATAAGTTATTCTCACCTAGCAGGTTATCCAGTAAGCAACAGTTGCTCAATATGCAATAATCTTTTGTTTTGTTTTATTAAAACTTCACAACACGAAAACCAATAATATCGAATATAAGTATTTAACTCACTAATTATATCAAATTTACAATTGAGGTATACGTAATAATAACTTTACAAATACTACTTTAAACAAATAAGTCGCGTAAATAATTATCATGTAAAATCGTAAAAATCAACAAAACAAAAACAAAACAAACACAAACTGTTTTTTTACAACGCGCGAAAACTTAAATGGCATGACACTTGACATACGCGAATACGCATTGCAAAACGTCAACAGCCGTGTTCTCTTTCTCTCTCTATCTCTGGTCTGATCCTTGCCTGGCACAGAATAATTAATAGTATCTAGCAGCAAGACGGTGGCCGAGCGTCTTATTTTTGGGCGTGAATTTGTGCGAATATGTGTCAATGTGTGCGTGAGTTTTTGTGTCGGAACGGTTCATTGTATGTAGTTGTGAATACGCTTTTGTATGGCGCGAGACGCGCAAGGGAAAACGTTTTATCCCAACCGATTTTGAACCGTAACTCTTAGTTCTTAATGATTATTATGATTATGTTTCAGTATGAGGTAGTTAGATCGTTTCTTAGACGATGTAGGTGTATTGTAACTTTGTATAGCGCTTGGTACTTCCAAGTGATTTTGAACCGTAACTTTTAGTAATTAATGATTATTATGATTTTGTTTCAGTATGAGGTAGTTTGATCGTTTCTTAAGCGATAAATATTACGCTATGCTTTTCGTGAATTATTATTTTAATTTGATTTATTCAAAACAGATTTTTTTAGATATGTGGTTTTAAGTAAGTAGGTATGTGTCGTTAATATTTAGTTGAAGTATGAGTGTTAGATAATTTAGAGTTTAGTAGTGTAAGTTGGTCTGTTTTCAAAAGGGAAGACGGTAGGAATCGTCTTGTATGGACCCCTCGCCACTGGTATCTTATTTATCAGTATATTTTTGAGATTTTTACTTCTAAGTTCTAAGTTATTTAGATTTACCCTTTTTAAACATTTTTTTTTAGAATTGTTCAATAATTAGGCGACAATAGCTCATAGACAGCCTGGCAATCGAGAGGTCGTGAATTTCTCAGCCAATGCAACGGGCACCTTAGTGAACCTTCGACTATAGCATAAGACTTGCAGCTCTTACTAGAGTTGCCCAGATAATACAAAGCTATAAAATGTTCTACTACTTTTTTACTTCTACGAAATAAAATAACTAGCTTTACTAAAGTTAGTTAGAAATAATAAAGAGATAGGTAATAGATTGATTGAAATAGCTAAAAAAAGAGGTCTAAAAAAATGTATACTAACAAAGTAATTGCACCGGTGCCAGAAGCAGGTGATGTGGTTGAGTATGGTGCGCGGGTGGCCCTGCTTGGTGCAGAGCGTGCACAGGTACGACGGCTCGTGGTGGGACTCCGCCGGCGGGAACTCGATCAGGTACTCCAGGCCGACCAGCGGGGCCCTGGAAATACAATCAATATTTTTACTAAGTACACATATTTTTATGTTGTGAATACAATAACAAAAGCCTATGCCACTGAGTTCCTTGTTAGTTCTTGTCAGTAGAGGGCGCGTTGTGAACTAAGAGGCGCCCCGCGGATTATCCCGCGTTAGCTCTCCTATTGGACTAACCTAACGTGATGAATGATGATATATCCTTCCTCAACTGGGATATCTAACGCTAGAAATCTGACCTGCCGGACAAGCATGACTTCGAAAACGCGAAAGATAAAGCGATTTATCAACATCCAACTGCCAAAATATGATAATAATACCCGCCATATTTAATTTTACCACGAGATTAATTTTATCACGCACAGTCATGCTAGGGAGGCTGTAGTTCCCGAGATTAGTGCATTCAAACAAACAAACTCTTGAGCTTTATAATATTAGTATATTACAGACTAGTGGTCGGTATCTGACCAGGAACTTAGTATAAGTAATATATATAGTAAATAAAATATTGTCTTACTTCAACTTGTCTAATGTACTTTGGATACGACAGGGTGTGTTTGCAAAATGTCTAAATCGGTCCTCGACCGAATAAACCGGCAAATTGTGATGTTCTACCTCGGCGGCCATTTTCTGGAGCACTTTCTCAGTCGCTGCAAAACAAATACCAACTAGTATTAGTAACGTAGAAGAAAGAAGAGCAAGGGGGCGGCCAAGAGAAAGATACAACGGCTTATAAGGTCGCTGTCGTGTCTTATAGGGATGTCAAAGAGGCTGCTTTGGACAGAAAAGGGTGGAAGGAATTGGGAGCATCTCAATAAGACATAACGTAACACCCATAATGTATGTACATTGTCAATAAGTAATAACGTTACCTGCAGTTTTTTGATTATGAAACGGATGATCGGTGAATATGCTGAGCGGCCAAGTCGAGCGTGTTGATAATCGGAACTTATGTTTCTTTCCGGAGATGTGCGTCTGCAAAAAGCAAGCAAGTTCAATTACGGCGGCACAGATAGACACACATTAAAGTGTAGTACGCGAAATAAGAAATAAAAATAATTTAAATTGTTATGTTACCTGGAGTATCGCCTCGCCGCTGCACATCGCCGCACACGGGTAACACAGGTATATCCATTTGCCCGATATGTCCCGTCCGGGCCGCTCCACCATACACCGCACATCACCATTCTCTAGTTTGATCTTCAAACTGTTCAAATGCTCCTGGAACTCGAGTTCAGCCTGCAATGCACACATCGAACGCCATTAAACACTGCTCACAACGGGCACAGTTCTATCGCGTAACACTCAACAAACCTATTACGTGAAAAGTTGGGAAAATCAAAAGTCAAATAAAACAGATTGATTGTCATTTTAAACATTATTTATTTTATATTTTCATATTGTTTCTGTCGAATATACTTACCTATGTTCAGCGGCAATTGGTTCACACAAATACAAAAGATTTGTGTGTAAAGATTTATAAGTAAGTAAAAGTTTTTAAACACAACACGCGGTATAACGATTAATGATGCGTCAATTGCGCATTTAAATAATAGATATAGATTCTATATCGACAAACCCTGTGTTTACCATAAAAGTAGCGCAAGTTCTTTAGAAGTAGTATCATTTTTATTAATTAAAAATTCTGCTGATTAAGAATACTGCATAAATAACACTTTTTGTGTCTGTCTAATAAAATAACAGATCCGTAGCTAGATGCTGAACTATGATTCAGTAACGACGGACGCAAACCAAAAGTCGACGTTTTCACAGATCTGTAGTCTGTAGCCCATGAGCCTGGGCAACGCTTACTTACCCATAAATAAATCCAGAATCTAGGGTAACCTATGAGGACTTTAAACCCAGAGATCGAGCCATCTTTTGGAAATTTATATATTAATGAAGTATCCAACAAGAATAAATTTAAAAAAAAACTTTTAAAAAACAAGATTTTTGGCTTTTATTGCATAGTCATGGGACTTACATAAGTATGCCAAATTTCAGCTCAATCGGATAACCAGAAGTGGTCGAAAAATGGCTTGCAAGATTTGATTACAAACAACGGGACAGGTAAAACGAAATAAAAGCTTGTATAAATAAGTAATTTGCAGATATTCTCCAAATAATGAAATTAAGTCTAAATAATGAAATTAATAAGATTAGAGAATATAGCACAAACTAGCTGTGCCCCGCGGCTTCACCCGCCTTAATATTGATATTAGCGTTATCTTAAATTCGGCACTCAGTCTATTGCTGAAACCTACATTAAAATCCGTTGCGTAGTTTAAAAAATAGAAAGTATAAACAGCGAGAACGACTGTTTTATACTATTTCTTCTTTTCTTTTTCCGAACCTTTATCCCATGTCTATTTGGGGTCGGTTTTCAGTTTAACCAGATTTGACGGAATATCAGTATTTTACGTGAAGCGACTGCCATCAGACCTTCACAACCCAGAGGGCTATACGACATTTAGTAAATTTTCCAATTGGAATTGTACAAAGAAAATACTTAATTTTAAAGTACATAGACAAGAAGCTTACAAATATATTAGAATATTTTACGGCGCCATGTCTCATATTAATACAATTCCACATACACTTGTAGAATTCATGTGTTATCCATGTGTCTATGAGTTGTAAATGAATTATACCGAAAACCTTTTATGAATATATCCTATATAAATTGGACATCATTTTTCCATAGTGTAAACTTACTTTAAAATATTGTTCTAGTGTAAACTTGTGCAAAGATGGAGTATAAATTTTTCAAGGAAGGACAAAGGTGTTCATGCATAACAAAGTTTGATTTGATAAGTTCAAGTACAAGGCATGATGAAATCACTGAATTTCACTTGTACCATGCCACAAACGAAAGTATACGATAAACTAATGTATAATTCAATCCCTGACTTGTTACTAACCTGACTATTATTTAGTACTTTTAATTTGTAGCAATACAGATATTAATTTATCAGGTTTGTGAGCAGTGACCGATTAAGACTACATGATGCCCTAAGCAATCCAAGCCTTAGGGCCCCCAGGGTTGTAGCTAAAGTACAGGACGAAAAAGGGCATTGTCATTTCAAGCATAGCCGGGGCCCCCCTATCCTTATGTCAACTAAGAAGTTAGTGCTTCTTCTGGTGCCCTAGGCAATTGCTAAATTTGATTAAGGGTTAATCCGTGACTGTTTGTGAGTGATGGGATTTGCCCACTGCAGCTGTGAGTTCTACTGCATTAATATAATAATTACAATAACATTTGTAACCTGATTTTTTATTTACTACTTCGTTGTTGTTTGCTTACATATTTTGTTTTTGGGTTTATTGCATTTTGTATTAGTCGCCTAGATGACTAAGGGCCGATTTTTCAATCGTCAGATAAAAGGCCGAATAACTATTCGAGGAATAAAGTTATTAGACTGTTTATCAGAGGAATAATTATTTTGAATTTTTCATTTAAAAATTATCTAGCGAATAGTTATCTATGATTATTTTGTTGCTGACTTCACACTAGCTAGTGCGAGCGAGATACATATATGCAATCTTATGTGCGTTAGACAAAGACAGAATTTAGTTTGATATTTTGAAAATCTCTAAACTTTGACTTTGACAATCTCAAAATTCTTTCAATTGATTGAATTGAATTTTTCGTTTATTTGTTTTATTTTATCATTAATCAATGAAAGTAAATAATCTACGGTTTCCTTTTTTAATCGAAATCTCCTCCAAAATTCACTTTCATCCCATTTGCTAAAGTGATCGGGCCTCTCTTGTAAAACGCGGGTTTTCCGCTCAAGGTACGAGAAATTCTTTATTATTTAAATACTTAGATAAGTCACCTCTAGATTGACTATGGACGATGCCATAGCGTCAAAAAATATAATGGCTAACTGGTAACCACTAAGGTGTTCCATACTCCTTAGTGTTCATTGTAACGTCATACAATACACACGCACGGTCTAGATTTTGTATTCAGTTATTTTGCTGAAAATGACAAGTTGTGCAATGAAAACCAGCAGGAATTACAAAGGACGTTTAAAAACAACTAACACTATCTCCTTCCATCGGAAAGTAACTCAAATCTTATAGTATTTTACGAAAGCAAAACCTATCAAATGATGTATTTTTCACGCCGCCATTGCGCCATTTTTTAGTGTTACCTGATTTCAGATTTAGAATTTCCCACTGTTGTTTTATTTTGTATGTATGTTATACCTATTATACATTTATCAATGTAATAAAAAATCTCCCAATAGCGTTAAAGCGTAAACTTGTAGATGTATGCATCCTGCCCGTCCTCACATATGGAGCCCAAACATGGTCTTTAACCGAACATCAAAAGTCTAGGCTCAAGATTTGCCAAAGGGCGATGGAACGCAGCATGCTCGGAATCAAAAGAACTGACCGAGTTCGTAACACCATACTGCGCTCAAAAACAGGCGTCGCCGATGTAGGAGAAAAATCTGCCAAGCTAAAGTGGGACTGGGCGGGCCACGTTCGACGGATGCATCCAGACAGATGGGCTAGGATCACCACGCAGTGGGTGCCTGAAAATGGGCGACGACGCCGAGGAAGGCCGCGGAGACGCTGGCGTGACGACCTCGACGCTTTCTGCTCTAACTGGTGGGATGAAGCCGAGGACCGCAACACTTGGAAGACAATGGGGGAGACCTTTGCCCAGCAGTGGGACAGTATAGGTTAGAAAAAAAAAAAAAAATGTAATAAAATAAAATGTGACAATATGCATACGTATATGACGATACTAAAGTATATGTGTAATAAATATTTTTATGGTTATAAAATTAAATAACAGTTAGCTTAATTGAAATAAATATTTTAGTTGCTTGTATATTATTTCTAGCTTTTGCCCGCGATTTTGCCTCCGTAATTTTTCCGTATTTTTTACATTTCGACCTTATTTGATTCCATGAGTTGTACACTATTCCGGGTAGCACAAAGCTGAGCCATCACCCTTTGCTTATATAACAAAAAAAACATGTTTGTATTTTACTTACCTATATCTTATGTATAAGCAATAAATGGATTTTATTTTATTTATTTACATTCCATAATATTAGAATAATCTTTAACTGAACTGATTTAATCAACCTCTTAATAATATTGTATGGTTTTAAGTTTAACCCAATTTGGCGGAATGTCAGTATTTTATGTGAAGCGACTGCCATCAGAGGGCTATACGACATTTTTTGGTTAACCCAAATGTTAGACTTTTGAGAGCTCTAACTACCCGTAACGATTGTCGATGATGTTAGTTAGTACGACAGCCGGGACCAACAGCTTTACGTGCCCTCAGAAGCACAGAAACGCTTATGAAACTAAAAGTCATTTTTATTTATCATATCGGTTGATGCCGTGTCATTAACTTATAACAGATTTTGTTTTTTTTATACTTCATTTAATTAAAGACTATGTTAATAAATATAAACATTTTTATTATTCTAAGCTAAAATAGGTATATTAAAAAAAGAAAAGAAGGCTGTACACATAAATTTATCATATCACTGAATATGTATATCATTTCGGTACATAAAAAAATCGGTGTACAGAAAAATAATCGGTGCCGGTTTGTCACATCGCATCGGTAGAATGCAAAATTCAAACTAAATTTACTCCTTAGTCTTAAATGATACGTTGATGATATTATTGAATTTAGGGATATTTAATATCCTAATGATTACATAAAACCTGAAAAGTATACAAAAAAAAATTAAAAAGTTCACCGATATAATGAAAAAATAGCATTTGTTGAAATTCACCCATAGTAAAATGGGCATTTTATCACATCGCATATGTTGCTATACACCCCATACATTTAAGTTATTAATTTCAATAAAATTCATCTTATTAAAATATTTTTATTAACACGACTCAATTTTACAGTTTTCCCCATTTCATAGGGAAGATTCATTAGCTGGCAACTCTATGCATTCGAGTAAGACGATGCTGGCTTTAAGCTTGTGTGCGTGCCACACGCACACAGCCTTGCAAATGTTGGCCATTGTCTATTGCATCGCTCAGTGTATGACATGGGATCTATAGAGTGACTTATCTAAGTTTAAATAATAAAGAATTTCTCGTTCCTCTTAGATAGCCAAGTCGTCAATGGTTTCAAACACACCATCATGAAAAATCACTACCTAAACTTAAAATAAGTCGTCTTGCGTACGTTTCAGTTCAAAACTAATGAAAACTATGAATGAAAATCCTAGTATTCGTAGTGTTCGCCGTCGATAACTGACAGATAAACCTCTATCTGGCCCACAAAGTAGCAGATAAGTTTATTCCTCAGATAGAGGCTTTATTCGTCAGTTAACTACTATCTGACTATTGAAAAATCAAGAATCCTGTTATCCATCGAATAAACGCTATCTGGTTGTTTATCTGACGATTGAAAAACCGGCCCTAAGCCATTTTCACTCACTATTTTTCAAGAAGAAGAATGTTAATAAATGATAAAACAATACAGTAACATTTTTTTTCCAGGGGACTATCACGAAAAATTTGCTCCAGGTTATCTTGCATCAATTTTTTTTTTATAAAGTAGTAGTACTTTTTCCTGTCACAACCTCTAATACTAGGTTAAGTAATTTTACTTTTGTATTTAAAGAAAATACTTTTAAGAAATGCCATCACGAATTATGCAAACTTTTTTCACATAACCTGAATAATTTCATAAAAAACCCAACGAAATGAAAACCTCCTCCTTTTTTTGAAGTTGATTAAAAAGAATGAATGAGTCTACAACAAATCTCTTACCATAGATTCTTACTTGTATAAGTAGGTATATAAATAAAAAATAACCTTATTTATTTTACAGGGTGAGGGATGTGGTAAATGAAATCCGAAAAATTGCTGAAAGGAGTCTCAAGGCCGATTTTGATAAAAACCAAAATATAATTAAAATTGTGTCACCTTTCATTTGCATTTTTAGTTTAAGATTCCATCAACCACTCCCATGTGAAAAATTCACCTTATATGTGGTCACTTGTTAACACCATTTATTTAAATACATTATTCGCATATTAAGGCAGCAAGTAAGTAAATAATTATAGGAATATGTTTAAGTTCTAGAAGTTTTTCAGAAGTTGAATATAAATAAAAAGATAGTGAATGATAGATAAATATCATCTGAGAATTTTAATCATTCATAAAAACATTCATTCATACACAACCAAAATCAATAAAGAAAAATATATTTTATATATTGTTTTTTTTTTGCTGTTCTATTTTATTATATTTCTTTTGCTGTCTTAAATATAGAATGCTGATAATTGTAAAATTAAATGTATTATTTACCTTGGTGCATTTGGTATCATCAGGTTTCTTGGGCACTTCAACCACAGTGTCTTCGTACCCCTCTGCCCCGGGCGGGCAGTCGGGGAGATCCATGTTCAAGCACTACACTTCAGTTTATGACCAGTAAACGGTCATAAACATAATTCACACATATGTTTATCACAATCTTCACTCTTCACAAACTCCCAAACTGGAAAATAAATTGGTTCCTTATCAACACAATTGTCATAATAATGTTTTTTAAAATTAATTACTGTATTATAAATTATGGGATACTTACAAAGTTTAAATGTTCTAGTATACTTACTGAGTAACAGCTCCGTCCTATATCCACAAGATTATCATCACATACGTGTTGTTGTCAACTCGACTATGCTACATCAAATATTATCTTGGTACTACTCTTTGTATGTCAAATTAATATAGAGAAAACATAACACAATTTCAATATTTTAGAGATAACTGATATTTTCATATTTAAAACCAAATAACATGTTTCAGAAAACATATTATTATCTACACATGTATTAACTTAGTAAGACTTAGTTTACTTATGCCTTATAACTTACAAAAGGAGCGAAGAATAATACTTAGACATAAAACACTAAAATACTCCTTTGCCTTACTTTAAACCTGTCAAAATAGTCATTCTTTTTCATTAACTTTCATGGTCTACACTCTACACATATAAGTCAGTATATTAAATACTAGTCAATCAAGTAGTTTTATGTCTTGTATACTTAGGGTCTATTTCACAACCTACAAGTAACGTTACTCACCAAGTATAGTTAGTTTTATCTCTTCCTTACTTTATATCAAGTGACAAAGACAAAACATCTGACTAGCTACTCGGACAATTACATGAAGATGGTGAAATAGGCCTTTAGTCCATTAGTAAAATTACACTTTTTTTTCCTAAATTCAAAGTTATTTTCCAATGTCATTGTATTACATATTTGTAATAAAATTTAAATATTTCAATTTCGTTTATAAATAGGTTTGAGTTTGAGATTATTATTGTTTATGGGACAGGTGTTTATACCTAATCTTTCAGTGACGATATGTTCATGCAGATTGGAGACATAAAAGGATTTTAGCCTGTAGAACAGGCTAATATTGTGAAAATGTTTAATGTTCTCATATGTTTTATTTAAACTTCTCAATAACTATGATTCAAAAACTCACCGTCAGCAACCTAATATAATTCACAGGATCAGTAGTTGTTCTTGGACTTTTAGGATTCAAATTATTTCCCTAAATTGCCTACATTATTACAAGAGTAACTAATACATGTACATCAAACCGAAATTATGGCTCCAAAGACCACAATGCAAGCAAATATTGCCACAGTATAATCTCAGAGCGGTTTAGACTAGGTCATTTATATTTTTGGTCTTGGAAAATTTAAAAATAATCAAGGATTTTAGTATTGACTAATTATTTGAGTGAAATATTCGGCATTTATTACATAGTGAAAACTTTGTTAAGACTTTCATTCATCATCAAGTGCTGACCATACCGACTAAACTTTCTTAAAAGTTTTAGCTAATACGTATTTTGGAAATCAACATTTATCGGAAAAATAGTCCATATTCACAATATTCCAAACAAATTAGAAAATATTATAAAAGTAAATATCTTGGAAATGTTACTAACCTGATGACAAGGCACTCAAGCACTGTAAGTTGGTAGATGAAAAGTGATAGACTCCCAATTATTTCAATATTAAGAATATTGTGAGCAATAACTATACGCCTCCCAAAACCGAAGCAACGATAATTATAATAACACCGAACACTAAATTAAAAATCGCTTTACAATTTTGCGATTGTCAAGAAGAAAATCTCAATTCTCAACTCAACAAACAAACAAATTGATTCGATTGTTTCTTTCTCATTCATTCGTTCAGACAAACAAGCAAAGCAAGAGTTAATGCCATAGATACGAACGTCTATACTCTACGTCCGTCAATTATTATCATAAAAGCGTTGGTATGTTTGTGAGTTTGGATGTTTGTTCGATTTTGATTAAATGTGATACAGATGTTCCTTACAACTAGGGATAACACATAGGATACTTTTTATCCCGAAATTCCCATGGGATTGTGTATAAGTAATTGTATGTTTTATTGTAACTTTTTGTAGTCGCAAATAGTACCAATAGATGGCGCTGTTACTAAATAAATTTTTTAACACACGATGGTGAAGTGTGCCTAAATTGTATGATACTACGATCTACGCATTCTCACGGGAGCGGGTACTACGCAGGTAAAACCGCGGGGTGCTGCTAGTCTATAGATATGGTCCAGCTAGAATTATACATTATCTATACTTATGCCCCTCGTTTAGACTATGCTCCTGCTCCTGCTACTCGCGCTGCCGCAAATATTTCCCAAAATACTTCCGCGGCAGTACGCTATCTACACTATGCTGCAGTGAGCAGGAAAGTGGCGAGGAAAGTGGGCAGTGGCATAGTGTAAAGGGGTCACTCGTGCTGCTACTCGTCATGCCGGTGCCGTCACTTGTATGTCACTTGGTACGTGAGAACTGAGTGAAATAGCGTATATGTTCTCTCTCGCTCTCCCTCCTTTGACTTCCGCACGAAAAACCGACACTCGCGGGAGCGACGGGCAGGAGCAGCGGCATGACGAGTAGCAGCACGAGTGACCCCTTTACACTATGCCACTGCCCACTTTCCTCGTCACTTTCCTGCTCACTGCAGCATAGTATAAACGAGGGGATATATATAAAAATGAAACCCGTTGTCCTTGGTCACGGCATCACGCGTGAATGGCTGGATCGATTTTACTAATTGTTTTTTTGTTGTATTTGTTATTATTAGGAGAAGGTTCTTATGTAAAAAAAAAGTATAATATCAACGGGAAATGTGACCCGTGCGAAGCCGGGGCGGGCCGCTAGTTTTCAATAGAAAGCACTTCTTCTAGCACCCTAACCCTGGGTGCCGAACTATAGATAGGTACGCCCACCATCGCACCACAGCGCTTCAGACGACTGACAATCCTGAGATACTTACAAGGAGAAAGTTAAAATATTCAAATTATTGTAATTAAAAGTAAGTACATTAAGTACTTACTTAATTCCTTATTTACTGACTTATAGGTATTCATCACTAAGGGTAGGTAACACATTCCATTCCCGTGCCAAGTAAACATTATGTTATGTACTTTCATACCTTGTGTTATACTTATACACCCTTATTTTGAAATTGCGATACCTTATCTCACAGCTAATGTAAACGACGGGTGACAATATAATAGTGAAGTTAGTTTTTTTCTTTTGGTTTTATTTAAAAAGTTATGATAAGTCAAAGATTTTCAAAATCCCGCCGAATTTTATTGTTATTCTACAACGAACGCTGCGATACACAGCTGAGCGCGGTCATTGACCCGAGCCGTCACAGAATACTTGATAGCTAGTGTGCCGTCTGGTAATACGACATTTATTTGGTATTTTTTTTAGATAAGTAATCAACTATAATTTTTGATATTTTTATTGGATATATGGATTCAGTTACTGCTACAGATATTCTGATTTTAATAAGTCCCATATTTTCAAAATAGGGGTGTATAGTAAGTACCTATAGTAGAATGTGAGTATACTCACTTCGATTAAAATACCGAGATTTTATCAAAACTGATTCAACTCTGAAACCTCATCCTATTAGGTAGAAATGGGATAAATTATTACCTACTTATATAAGTTGTTATAGGTTGTTGTTGTCTCTATAATCATATTAAAGAAACTGAGCCCTAACTAAGTATTTAGATCTGTATATAGGTAGGAAACATATCAAAAACCACGCACACACATAGGTAGGTTATTCACTTCGCACGGAAATCAACCCTGCGACACTTTGTTTGGCAATCCGACATGGTGACCCCTCTGCCATTTTAATCGTCATATAAGGCAACTTACCTATTTCCTCACTACAGATTTACGAAGGGTAATGACAGGTTAATAAAATTTTAGGTTTAGAATTAAGTAAGTACCTACTTAAGTACTAAAGAATAATTTAAATCTTGATTACAAACTGCCTTTTAATGTTGAGTAAGTACTTGATCACCTATTATGAAAAATATTTAATTCGCGAAAACAAAATTCGCTCCTCACATTTACCTCTATATACCGGTAAGTTGAGGGCATTCACCGAAAGTTCGGGGTCTTAATTAGCATCAAAGATAGCCTCAAGGCCCAAACGGAACTAAAGTTGTGGCTACTGAAGCACGGTCGGGCGGCGGGCAGTCACAATCACAACACAACCGCGGGCACGATGCGCCGAGCCGGTCGCGTGTGGGCCCTCTGCCTCTACCTCGGCGCTTGTATCGCGATCACCGCCACCAGAGACTACGGAGTGCCTATCGAAATCAAAATATGGGACACCGGCCGCTCGCCCTTAGCTCACATGGTGGATGTTACCAATGGATTCGGTCTCAGAGTGCTCGCAGAACACAACTTTTTGAATGACAACAATATTGCCTTTTCTCCGTACGGTTTGATGGGGATCATGGTAGCTCTGTACGAGGGGGTGGACGGAGAGTCCTCGTATCAGATCCAGAGAGGGATGCAGCTGCCGTGGAACAGGAATGTCATGAGGGTCGGATTTAGAGATATACACAGGACGTTGAAAGTAAGTTTTTTAAAATAACAGTGTCCCTACTATATCCTTCAGATTGTTCGCAAGTGTATTTAATATAAGTACTTATACTTACATAAGTAACTTATTCTAGATACTTACAATACAATCTTTATTATTTGGACTAATCTGTTTATAAGAACTTCAGAACTTTGTAAGTGCTTGCCTAAATATTTTTTAAAGTATCGTAGGAAGGTACAATATTAAAAAACTTACACTTGGGAGCTTAGTACAAAGCACTTAGTTAAAGTGTCTCCCAATTGCCGTGATTAGCCGTTTTGATAAATTGTTCTATTAAATCTCTAATAGCTAACCTACCTATGTACTTGTAAGTACCTTCCCCGCATTAGGTCAATTATGCTACACAATTTGCAAAACAAAAGGTTTTTTAGGTCACTGAGCAGTGAATGTTTTTGTAGCTCAAATCATTTGCATTTGCTCTCAAATGTAATTAGTATTTGTCAATTTACATGATTTAATAATAGCGTACTATAGATAAGTGCTGCATTACATAATACCTACCATATAAAAGGATAAGTAAATACCAAAGTAGGTACTTGCTTGATTTACGAGTTCACAATATAAGAATAACCAGTTTGTTTATTTGAGGTAAGTTTAATACATATATCTAATCTAGGTACATATTTAAGTAAGTATAATAATAAGTAATTAATGCAATACCTACAATATTGTTATTGTCTGAGGGCATTGATCAGAAGTCCGACTGAATTGTTTCTCGCTGTGACTAAACCGATTGCCAAATTGGACAGTGGCTATTTCCAATTGTACCGGAATTGAACACGGTTCATAATACAAAAATATTATTCTAACTACACCGATCAATGTAGATTCGGCACAATATTAGACAATATATGTAGATATTAAAAATCAATTAAGTTAGTACTTAGGTACCTCTGTACTTATAAGTAAGTAATTAAATCATCGAATGGTGTTAGATGATAATGATAACAATTTAAATATAGGTAAGTAATTAAATGTCATCTAAAGACTTATTAAAACAGTGTTACTGTAGTGATACACCTTTAAGTAGGTAAGTACTTATAAACAACGCTTGCTATATACTTTCTGATGACTTGTTTCAGACATATTTCGTACCAGAGGAAGGTTTTCTTGCGGGTCTAGCATTAAACAACGAAAATGTCACATTTAACGATGGATATAAAAAGATATTACGGTTTTATGGGTTCGACTTGGAAAATGACCAGCTTCCAACCCTTCCACCGGCCAACGCTACAACTGCAAGTAACGAAACCGCTCAGACTACTACCACGGCTCCGCCTGTTTCCGAAACGAGCACAATGGCTGCCGCGATAAATTCGGAAACAATGCCGGGATCAACTTCCTCAACCAAAGAAGAAACAACACTCAATCCAAATGCGGAAACAATCGATATTGACTCACGTTCACCTACTGACGCCACTACGCCCATTCCTTCCTTAGCACCAAATTCAGAAACTACTACTATTACTACATCTATAGCCACCACTACCGATATGACAACAGCAGCAGAAACAACAATCACAATGGAAACCACCACTTCAGCACCCACAACTTCTGAAGCTACCACAACCCCTATGGTGCCAACCATAGAAGCTTCTACAATAACGACCGTAGCTCAAAGTATGAGCTCTGATGCTGAAACCATAGGTCAACAAACTTCGTTAGCAACAGCTGCGTTGACTCTAGATCCTTCAATGAATGAAGTATCATCAACTGTAGACATGGGATCGAGTGCAGTAACGACCGAATCTTCAGCTCCTAGTACTAACCAAATGACGGAGAGTACGATCACCACTTCAGAGGCTACTACAATTCGAAGTACCACTGATAGTGGCGGTAGTAGTGCTGCTACTACCTCGACAGTAATAAGTGAATCTACACTGGAGACTCTACAGCGACGAAAGAAATCAATAGTTGACTTCATCTTCACAAACCCACCTTACATAGACGATTACTTTTTCTACAGATCGTCATATTATGATGGAGTAGAAGATCGCAGTCCAGCTTTTGATGATAAAATGTTTTTGGCAAATGGTTTAAAAAGTGTACAGGTAAATAACAAATACTTACCACCTATTTTATTCAAAGTTCGTAACAGTAACATTATCAGCTTGGATAATAATGGTATTCAAAATCATTCATTAGATAGTTAAAGCTATTTAAAGTCTAATTTTACCTTTACGAGTATATGGATAAATGATACAGTTTAATAACAACTACTTATACCACACTTATACCTACGTATAAGTACTTACTTACATTAATTATTTCCATAATATGGCAAAAGTACAAAATAATCACCTTGTTGAGGTGACTTTATTAGTCATTACCTTTAACCATGTGTTATCAAGGCTAACTATTGACCAGAAATACATATTATGTATTTACCTATAATTTTGCACAAACCAAATATTGACAATGGACCTGTAATTTTGATTCGTTAGGCTTAATGTGAAACTAATTTAATTTCGGTCAGGTGACGTACATGCATTACGATACGGTGTTGGAGCACGCTTACTTGCCGCACTTGGAAGCGTCAGCTCTGAGGCTACCTCTGGACAGCGACAGGTACTACCTGCTTGTGGTGCTGCCGAACCATGGAGGTTCCGCTGAACTGAGCAGATTGCTGGCTCGCATGGCGCGGGAGTCGGACCTAGCGGACGTCTACGCTGCCTTACGGCCGCGACGCGTCAGGGCAGTTGTTCCCAGTTTTATGGTGAAGGGCCATGTCACACTCACTACAGATTTGCAAAAGGTGTTTATTTTGCGTTATTTTATAGGAACTTTTACCCAGCCCAAGCTAGACATATCGACCTTTGATAACTTTTAACGTATCGTTTAATAGTTGTATAAATAGGAACTTACTCATTTATGTGTGAAGTTTATTTAAGCAGCTATTAAATACTACTGTTTCGGTGACCTACGAATTAATATGAGTATGAAAATGTTATAGCTTAAGCCTCGTCACCCAAGGTCGAACTAAATAGTCAACAATTACATAATGATATGAGATTCCCATCAATTCACAATTCACCAACAGTATACATAATGTAATCGGAGGCGTTGTATTCGTGCCGAGACCTTAAAACTCAACATTTTCCTAAAATAAAACAATTGTTATGCGAACGTTTTTTTAAATTGTCTAGATAATAAGCAAGTACAAAAATTTTACTTTACAGCTTGGTATACGCGATGTTTTCGAACCTCGTCAACGTGATTTCATGCTGATGACGAACCAGGCGGGGGTGTACGTGCGCAGCATCGAGCAGGCGGTCTCTGTCGCCATCCGCAAGTACAGACCAGACGACCATAAGAAAAACAGTAAGTACTACACTCTGGTACATTAATTAGATAGGTATTTAGGGTGTAAGTACATCATCGTAATGGTCTAAGGCTTATATTTTCTCATGGAAACAATTAAAAGAGGCGACGATGCCTGGACCCTCGTCGTTCCGGTGTGATCCAGTTAATTACCAACACCGGCGGACCGGCAAACCCTCCGTTTGGACTGTGGTTAAAGCGAGACAGGGGTCGCGTAACCACCGCAGTCATGGGTCGATGCCTTCACCGGAACATCCTTGAGAGCCTTATCGTACTATTAAGTCCACCCACTTTTATGCAAACCCATTTGGTACAATGGAGATTAATTTTTAACACGGGTATTTTATGTCATAATAATTTCGACGTGAATAAAAAATTCCGCGGCAAGTTGTCGCAATATTAACTTCAACTGTATACGGAGAGCATACTTGAATGGTAATTAGGTGCGAAGGCGGTATTTACTGGCCTCATTTTCCAGTGCAGGGGCTGAGATAATTGTTGCCAAAAGAGTGCAAAAGCGAGAAGAGCGAGTTGCATCCATTGTCTCGGGAGGCGAGGTGGCGCAACGCCACCAAACCAACACTGGCGCGGATACACGCGCGTTTGCCTCTATTGATGCGCGCTGCTCGCTATCGACAATAATTAGGAAAATCGCGCTGCATCACATTACTGCGACCTGAATGCCTAATCGCGGGATGAAAATGATGATACGCGGATAGTCTTCAATTATATAAATTGAGTTCAACTGAAATACTATGATTGTTTCCTGTCTGGTTATTTTGTTTCTGTGATTGTTATGATAAGAGTAGATTTGAATTCCATACAAGGTCGTAATTAAATTATGAAATTTTTTGTGACACCATTTTGTCATTGATTTTGATCTAAATCAGACAATACCCTCAGTAGATCAGTGGGCTCTCGATGTTAGCTACTAAGGTAGTAAAAAAACACTAATATGAAATTAACGATTTTGTGAATTAGACCTCTTATCTCACGCGGATACGAAAGTAGTCATCTAATGCTAGATTTTGAGAGGGGTTTGTGTGTGGCGCACACAGTACAGTAAACAATAGTTTCACTAGGGTTACCACTCAGATAGACAATTAAAATATTGGCATAGGTATTTTACTTTTATCTTTCCATCTACACATTTAATTATTTTTTGAGTTTTTTAGTCCTATACGCCTCCTCAAAGTGCTTTTTTTTTCAACACTATTGGTAGTGCCACGCGGTATTGTAACGAATCATCAAAACCCATGATGAAGCTTACCATGTTTAACCATATTGTTTCGTGTTAACAGGATACGTATCGAATCGAGACCCGGTGAAGTTCTCGGCGACATACCCATTCCTGTACTTCGTGATGGACGCCAGCATACACGTGGCGCTGATGGCGGGCAAGATGACGGACCCTTTGAACTCGCGGATATTATAGTATTGTCTACATATTTGGAGTTTTATTTACATTTTTATGCCACTAGCTGTGCCCCGCGAACCTTATCCCGGGAACTTTGTATTGTTATTTCTAGTTAAAAGGGACATCAGTGCCAAATTCCATACCAATTGCTCCAGCCACTTAGACGTGAAGTAACAAAACAAACATTTAACAACTTTCGCCTTTATAATATCAGTGATATGCGTGATGGATGATCCTACTACTACTACTAACAATAACGTGTACTACTACTAAGTACTGAATAGCTTTAGATGGTGTGTACAACTACAACTAATAGTAAAAAGTTTACTGAATAGATGGTGGTATATTCACAACCATGATTATTACTAAAAATTTCTACAGGATCATAATAACTATGTATTAGAGAAATTTTGATATTGAGTTCAGCTGAGTATGGGGAAATTAGTAAACTAATTCAAAATGAAAGATGTTATTGAGTTTTTTAAGGTTTATTTTACATAATACGTCTACTTCGCCTTCTTGGATTTGATCTTTCTAAGGTAGAACTCCAACTCCTTGCCTTCGAGGACGTAGCCGTCAGCTCGGCCGCACTGGCCAGGCCGACTCGCGACGCACGCTGCAACAAAACACTCATTATAACTTTGAATTATCAAACAAACAATGCTCTTGTACTTTGTAAAGTCTCAGAGTAACTATGACAAGTAAGATCACACAGTTGCAAGACGGTTCCCAAAACGGTTACTGTCTAAAACACAACCTCAAAACTTCTCGATTTCATCACTGGATTAAGGTATAATGAGAGTATCTGTACATGTCTTACAATTTTGGACTAAGTACAAGAATATTCTATCAGAGAATGTTTCTTTATAAGATATATGACAAGCTTTAGTTTAAATTTATAAAGATGTGTGAGAAATTCACATTAAAATCAATAATGTTATAATATTCTTATTGTATTGCTTACCTAACAAACGTCCAGTGTGGAATTGTTCTTCAAGACCACCCTCAACCTTGGCTAAGCGTTGTCTTGACAAGTATTTCTTGGCTGTCTTTTTGCTGCGCTTCTTGTTGATGATGGCTTCTTCTGCCTCAGTCTACAACAAACACAAACATTATAAAATAATCTAACACATGTAACAAAAACAGAATAAGAATAACATCAGTTGTGCCATTTAATCACTATAATTGTTTGAAAACATATTCATTTGACACGCAAATATTTTCATCACAACAAAACAATAAACTTGAAAGTAAATAATAATGTAAGTGTTATGCTGAACTAAGATTAAAGTAAAATGGTTGAATTGATGAAATTTTTAGCACTT
The DNA here is from genome assembly GCA_958496195.1 of Timandra comae. NCBI lineage: Eukaryota > Metazoa > Arthropoda > Insecta > Lepidoptera > Geometridae > Timandra > Timandra comae. Next base: position 9,496,720 of record OY292356.1, read on the forward strand.
TCAGGTATAACTGCAACAGGACAACTATTACCAATTTCTTGTTTGTGATGGAATATTAAGTAAAATAACAACAACATAGCTCGAAAATACTAATCAACTAAGATCTTAGGGGCTGAACATACTCAACTCTGAGTCAAGACTTATGTATACAGATAAAAATAGCAGACATTTATTATTATTTAAACACATGATATGACACTAACAAATTTTATGTTTAAAAGTATAATTAAGTTAGAAACATCTATTTTTATTAAATACAATAGAACACTTACCAGCTTAGCTCCCTTCTTCCTTCCAAGAGGCTGGAGGTAGTGAGACTCGTACCATTGCCTGAACGGGGTAGCATCAACCACAACAATGGCATTCTTCACCAGAGTCTTGGTTCGCACCAACTCGTTGTTGGATGCGTTGTATACTACGTCAATAATACGGGTCTTGCGGGTGGCACCTGAAAGTATAACAATAATTAAATTATTTGCAAGTGTAAAATACTTGTAGTATCTTATGACAGTACAAGTAATATTACTTGATGTCAAAACAAAGTTAGACCATGCAAAAATAGGTTTTAAAATACCAATAACTCACATTCAGAGCCCCATGAGAAGTTTCCAGTGTCAAGACGAAGAGCACGGAATTTTGTGTTACCACCACGGGAGCGCACCAAATGGATACGCTGGGGTCCAAGCTGAAACACGACAAATATATATTTAAAAACAATTTTAAACTCACACGAGACCTCATGATTAGAATGATATATTGTTAAATAATAAGTTGAATAATGAATTGTTTGAAATTGTTGAATAATAAGGACAAAGTAGTCGATTTATAATAATTAACAACATCTAATTAAATAGCATGCTACTTTGGTATAGGTTATAGGTTAGAGTACTAACTTTTGTGTTGGCAGCCGGGCGGCCTAACTCGTACTTCCTCTTCTTACGGATGGGCGCGCGTTTGCCGCCGGTAGCCCTTCGCTTATGCCAGTGATCACGGCTAATACCTGTTCAACATAAAGACCATGGTTCCTTAACACTTTACATCGAAACTCATTCGTCGGTGCATTATTATGAAAACAATCTCATGGTGGATCGAATCCAACAAAATATAGTAACATAACGATACAGTCTTAGACGCGCAAGAAAATAATAACACCGATTGTAATCACATAACATTCACTAATTAGATATTTTAAGATTTAAAATTAATTTCAAAAACAAGAACTACTCACCCATCTTGGCTGGGTTGAAAGAGAAAAGAACTGTCAATCAACTTGACGTAAATGACATTCGGCCACATGAACCATAACCAAAAATATTAAAAAACAACCAATCAGAAGGCATATACCATAGACACAGAAGTCTACAGATAGATGGCTTTTACAAAACCAATTACAAAATCATTTTAATGTCACAGATGTGCAGACAATCGATAAAATCTTATTTATATATATACATTCAAGTGCCGCGGGCCAGAGGTGGGGCTTAAAAATCTTGCAAACACCTCACTTTAATAAACTGAATCAAATTCTATGATGACTATTTTGTACAAAAAACTTGGAAGATTAGATTATAATACATAATTGTATAGATTTACAGAAGACATAATCTTTAAAAAAAATATCAGGTATTTTTTTTATAGTTGTTCATAGAGGTCATGAAGTTATAGTTAAAAATGGAGTTCACACTTCGAATACCTACTTGAAGCATAACCTATGTATCACTATCGCGCTCTCTGTGGGCAGGCTCTCTCTTTCTAACTAAGGTAACCTCTAGAAAGAGAGTCTACAAAGTCCACACTAAAAAGAGAGATCGGTCCCATTGACATATAACATGGACATCGCATGTTTGACTATAGAAAAAATAGTTATAGAAGTATGAGGCTTATCGACGCCAAAGTTATAAAAATATAGCCGTCTCTTTTTAACTTTCATAATTTTGCGTAAGGGAAAAAGGACAACAGTATTTCTGACAGTTACTATAATAGCCATCTGTCATTCTTAGTCTCATTGAAATACCTACTTGTGGCCGTTCGCCATATTATTTTCTAGCTATAACAAAAGGATTAATCGACTTACTTAGTGATGGGCAATGAAACATCGTGACCACAGACTATAAACTATCGATATTTTAAATAAAACGTTATTTAAAAATTTATTCAAGTACGTTTTAATTTTGGTGTTTATTTTTATTTCATAAACTTTATTTACATTTTGTGCATATTTGATCTTAAATAATAGTGAGTAAGTATATAAAGTCCAATTTCTCAGATTCTCATTTAGTATACCATAAGAAACCATGGATTTGAGGTTTGCTCTTGAGAATATCTGTATTCATATTGAAATATTCGTTTAATTGAATGCCTAACGTTTGTAATTAAATAAAACCCAATTAAATGTTACATCAGTATCGATTATAGTACGAATAATTTCTATCAACATTTTTATATCCCGGCAACTAGAGTATAAAGAATAAAAGTTTGATATATAGGGTGGCCCAAATAAAACGGTCAGTGGGGGGAAGTATAAAACTATAAGAGATACAAAGATTTGTTCTTAGGAACCAATGTCATCGATTTTAGTTAAAATAAAAATTGCATTCAAAGATATAGAAAAATACTATAACTCACTAAAGGAATCGAAACCAGAAGTTTTGAAAAAAATATTTTTAATTATTTGTAACTAGAACGAACGGCCGTATATACAAACTATTGCATTTTGTATCTTGAAATGGTGAATTTGTGTTGAAATGGGATATTAACTGGGAAGGAACTTCAATGATGTCTTGGCGAGTTTTGTACCAAACTATTTCATTTAAAAACAATGCATTTTAATGAGTTTAGATATTATGTTTCCTAGTAACATTTACTTACTGCTAAAGATGTACACAATCCATTTCTAGTTTAAAATAATGAACATTAACGGTCTTACCACAAAACGAAGTCTAAATTTAAAACACATTTTAAAACGATTTTTACAAAAAATTGTACCATAAATCGATGTCTACCTCTAAAATTGGTTTAGGCAGTGTTTGAAATGACAGTCTACCTAAAAACTCTGATGCCCTTGTTTAAAGCTATTTCTAAAATGGCCGCCTGAATTTGTATCAGCTGATTTGAAACGTCAACGTGATTTTATATCGATTATGATATTATGACCTCTTTAGTTTGTTATTCAACCTCTTTGCTATATTGTTACTACAAGGTGGCGCTTGATGGCGCTAGTGCACAAACTCCAAAACGGCGAGAATATGAAAAGATGTAAAAAAACTATTCGAAACGTATTAATGTAATTATATTCTAATGAAAGAACTGCATTGTGTCATTGAATTCAATTTATTTATTTAGACAATAAGTACATTATATTCTAAGAGAGACCCCTCTCGAGACCCTACCTCCCGTGCTAGTTACAAACTGTGTTACGGTAAGGTAAGGCCTCTCAAACCACGCGCACATATAAAATCATTCAAATATATGAGGAACATGGCCGTGTACTTCGTAGGTACTTGAAGTAAACGATACGGTGCAGGTAGGCTCCACAACACGTAAGGTGACCTCTGTTGCTGTAGCAGGGGCGATACCACGTCGGTTACGGGACGGATACGGTCGACGTTTCCTCTCCACCAGGGTGAAGCCATCCACGTCGCCTTTCTCTGCTGCACTGACTGCTGTTCGCTGTTTCTTCGGTGCAGCTACGCTCTTAACCTCAATAGTACGCACCAGATGAGGCTTGTTGGGTAGCTCACGTAACTCGCCTTTGTTGATAGTAGTGACAAAATGATTATTCTGCCGAACATTGAGGCAGTTGTTGCGGCACGACACGACTGCTCATGTTTTCGGTACAAACGCAACGCAACGGTACAAATCCATTAATTGCTACTCTGCAAGTTTTAACTATTTAAAATTGTACGAAAATATAAAATTAAACACAACGTCGATTGAATAGTCACACATGACATAAGTCAGTCAGACAACGTCGATCAACAGTCAATTCAAAAAACGTTCCTTTACGGATTAAACGATCTTTGAGAATGAAAATATCAAGTAATTAGTTCACTGTTTCTTCAATCAACAATTATATTTATAGACAATAATACTTTTAAAAATAAATTATATCAATTAATAACTTAATTCAATAATTATTATCAACATTTGAGATACATTTGTTTATGTTGTACTCAACTTGTCCTGCATATAACGTAACGCGTTTATGTATTGCCATACGTATTTTATTAAAACCAGAGAGAAACAGTATCGTGATCCTTATTCTATGAGTAAAACCATTTTTCTCAAGACAAGAGCAAAACAACGATTTGTGGTAAGAAAAATTCAAACACGGTCTAAAATGCCAAAATCGTGTTTGACTGAAGAGTGGTCTAAAGAGTGTTTAAACATCGATTTATGGTAAGACGGTAAATTTTTCAAAATTTCCGTGTTCGATTCTCAAAGAGAGTAATAGTTTTTTTTTTCTAAATCTATGAATGCACTTTTTTTTACTAAAATCGATGACATGGTTCCTAAAAACAAATCTTTGTATCTCTTATAGTTTTATACTTCCCCTTACTGAGCGTTCTATTTGGGCCACCCTGTATGTCACAATGATCAAGCTATATTTTACAAACTATCTATAATGTTCGTTTACAGTAAGACCTATTTATAAAACTTAAAATTAATCAAAGTAAGAAAACATACTTACAATCTATTATCGATGTTATTTTTCAGACATATCGATAGGGACTGCACTATTAGCCGCCATTTTTTGCTCTCAGTAAAGTATAGGTATACACGTTTTTTTCGTAGGTATGCCCCGTCCATGTTTTATGTCAATGGATCGGTCCACAGAGACGTAGGTATTTGACTCAAGCTGCCTACAACTTCATGATAGGTTATGCTTCAAGTAGGTATTCGAAGTGTGGACTCCATAGAATAAGGATCACGACCAGGATTCTCTCTGGTCTCTAAAAAAGATAAAAAAGACATAAAAGATCCTTGATTTTTACCTACAACTTCATGGTCGTGATCCTTATAAGAGTGATCTTTATGGTTAAGGAATATAATAATGTTTTGTCTATTCCTTAACCATAATCTGTGGTCTCCCGTCTATATTTTATTTCATTCATTCGCTATATTACAAAAAAAAACTATTTGATTTGCTTGCGGCGTTTTGCTTGTTGTTTGCAATCGTAGAATTTGTAAAATTAATTTGAATATTGTTTGCGTCAACATTTACTCGATATAATAATGTCGACAGACTTTTATATACGATACTATGTCGGTCACAAAGGTAAATTTGGACATGAATTTCTGGAATTTGAATTTCGTCCTGATGGCAAGCTCCGCTATGCCAACAATTCCAATTACAAAAACGATACAATGATTCGCAAGGAGGCCTACGTGCACCCATGTGTTATGGAGGAGTTAAAAAGGATTATTGTTGATTCAGAAATAATGCACGAAGACGATCGCTTGTGGCCTCAGCCGGATCGTGTAGGCAGACAGGTTAGTTTCACTCAGTTTTCTTGGGTACTTGTTTGTTTGTTATTATGTACAATTATTATACTTATGCTACAATGTCATATCAATAATAAGCTGATTTTGATGTTAAGAATATATTGTAGTGTATTATAATTGGTACATATAAAAACTAACCAAAAACCTGACTTGGGTCTCAGGTCTGGCTTGAAAAGATAAATGTATACAAAAATGTAAGTAAATAACTGGGGTCCATATTGGCTCACCTAAAGTTCTTTACCCGAAAATGTTTTTCCTAACTATTTGTAGTCCGAATGATCATTCTTCCTAAAAATTTTCATCCTAAAGTTTTAATTCATACTATTTGTAGTGCTACCGACGATGCTCATAACACTGATGTTTCCGAAAATTTTAATTACTAACATCATTAATGTAAATATATTTAAACTCCTACTGTTTTTTATCATAAGACCCTAAACTCGATAATTGACGGTTTTTGTACTTTTTGATCTAGTCATATTATATGAAAAGCGTATTTTATAAACATGCTTTTAGGTAATAATTAAAGGAAATATTGTCATCTAAAAAGTACTCAGAGAAAAACAATATTATACAGAAAACTTAAAAAATATATCAAGAAAACTGAACATATGTTTTCTGAATTTCACTTTTAGCATTAACTTCCATGCCTTCGGATTCTAGTAATTCGACCAATTTAGCACTAAAAATTACACAAACTTAAAGTCCAGATCCTTATTAAGCAAACATTCAGAGGAAAATTTAATTGTTATTATAATTAATAATGAAATCGAAAAAAATATAAAGTTAGAATTTGTAAAAATCACAGTCAAGAAAATCGTAATTTACGTTGATAAATGATGCTCAAAACGTTATTAAAATTACCTCAAATAATAAAAGAATATTTTCTACAACAATTATACTAAAAAAAAATCTCTAAATCAATTTGTCTTTTTTTCTACAAATATTTTAAAATCATCATAAAACTACTATAAAATCGGACGCACGAAACAATTCAAATCAGTCTGCCGCGAGGCTTTTTAGAGAGAGGACGTATCGCTCCTACCGAGCGTTTGACCTTTGCGGCGCGTACGAATTTTATGCGATAACTCATCAACATGTTTTGATACTCGATAATAATTTTTGTTTTATAATTTGAATTATTTATTAAAAAAAAAATATTAACATTTATGATAACAAATAATGTTTTAGAAATAATGAGCAATAAAACAACATTATTTTAAACCGACTTCCAAAAAGGAGGAGGTTCTCAATTCGGCCGGTATGTTTTTTTTATGAATATGTTCAACGATATCTCCGTCAATTCTGTACCGATTACTAAAATTCTTTTTTTATTCAAAAGAATGGACTTGCCGTTTGGTCCCATGTCAAGGAAACCAGGATCTAATGATGGCATTCTAGAGAAATTGAGAGGAACTTTAGAAAATCGTAGGGTGATTAGTGCATTTGTTAAGTTTTTCGTTAATTATCTTAAAGCATTATAATTAAATGAAGGTTTGGAGTCGATCTGATGATGGACCTGGAAGATAGTCGAGGGAACTCTTCAACGACTAACAGCAGTTACCTCGTGTTTGGGCTTGATTAATTTGTATCGATGAGACCTTTACAACCAGATAGGTTGTGACACTCAAAAGTAAAAAAAAACCGACTTCAAAAACTGAAAAGTATAAAATAACAAATATTTAATTTAATACACCTCTTATGCGATGCTAATTAATACCTTTGTGTGTATGTTACCTATTGATAAGTGTGAAGTCGGTGCCGAGCCTTAAAGAAATAAAACTATCAGAAAAATAAACTACAAAACTATAATTCGAGACGACCGTTAACGAACGTTTGCCCGCTTGGGTTGGTCGCATTTTTATTTTATTTATGTGCTACATCGCATAAGAGGTATTACATTAAATATTTGTTATTTTATACTTTTTAGTTTTTGAAGTCGGTTTTTTTTAACAAAAACGGAAACGAAATAATTTAGAAAGTCCTGCTTTTAGCGCTAAAAGGTTGTCCCGATAATATATGTTGTACATATACCAGTGGCGAGGGGTGAAATTTTCCGAAAGGGAAAACGATCCAAAAAAAAAAAAACGACGCCTACATAATTTTGGATGAGACTGATGACAAACTTTTTTCCGCGACTTTACTCAAGAAATACGTTTCTCGCTCGCTGATCTATGTTAATTTTAACATAAAAGTTACTGCTTATTATATTGACCATTTGCTATGTGAAAAGCCCATCAAAATCGGTTCAGCTGTATTGTTATTTATTTGCTTACATAAAGATAAACACACAAATTCTAACGGATTTATATACTTTTGAATCTAAAATAACAAACACAGGAAACAAAACACTTTATGCTATATACCCCGTTATCATTTAAATATAAAAAAGAGATTTAAAAAATTAAACCGGAGACAGATCTCTTAAAATTATACAATTAGGTAATTTGTATACATACTTTCTTTGTTCAAGTTGCTGCCTCCTTTATATAACAGAACTAACTATTAATAAGTAATTTAACTAACTTCTACTTATGGGTGGTACTGGAGGTGCCAAAAAATATGTTTCATTTATTAGTTTTAATTCTGCCTCTTTTGTTATTTTATTATTTAAATAAATTATAATTTAATATACATTAAATTCATTCATATTTTTATGCGTGTAATAGTTATGATGTAATTTAAATTTGAACTAAAAAATGCAACAAAAAATATGTTGCTATCATCATAATTATGCATGCAATTTGGTATAAAAGTTCAGTTGTACAAGTTGAACCTATTTCAATAGACTAACATATTCAATTTTAAAAAACTGTGCAGTTTTAAGAACAATACGAGTATACTTTCATACAGGTCGTTTGATAACCTTTAGTTGAAATAAATCTAAAAAGATTATATTATTACTTATCAAGAAATCACCCTACTTTCAAGTAGTATTTTAAGTCCAATTTACTAAATAAATTATTCTCACCTAGCAGGTTATCCAGTAAGCAACAGTTGCTCAATATGCAATAAACTTTTGTTTTGTTTTATTTTAACTTTCACACTTCACAACACGAAAACCAATAATATCGAATTTAGGTATTTAACTCACTAATTATATCAAATTTACAATTGAGGTTTACGTAATAATAACTTTACAAATACTACATAAAACAATAAGTCGCGTAAATAATATTATCATGTAAAATCGTAAAAATCAACAAAACAAAAACACTGTTACAACGCGCGAAAACTTAAATGGCATGACACTTGACATACGCGAATACGCTTTGCAAAACGTCAACAGCCGTGTTCTCTTTCTCTCTCTTTCTCTGGTCTGATCCTTGGCTGGCACAGAATAATTAATAGTATCTAGTAGCAAGACGGTGGCCGAGCGTCTTATTTTTGGGCGTATATTTGTGCGAATATGTTTCAATGTGTGCGTGAATTTTGTATCGGAACGGTTCATTGTATGTAGTTGTGAATACGCTTTTGTATGGCGCTAGACCTGCAAGGGAAAACGTTTTATTTCCAGGCGATTTTGAACCGTAACTGATAGTATTTAATGATTATAATGATTTTGTTTCAGTATGAGGTAGTTAGATCGTTTCTTATACGATGTAGGTGTATTGTAACTTTGTATAGCGCTAGGTGCTTCCAAGCGATTTTGAACCGTAACTCATAGCATTTAATGATTATTATGATTTTGTTTCAGTATGAGGTAGTTAGATCGTTTCTTATGCGATGAATATTACGCTATGTATTCTTTTAGTGAATTATTATTTTAATTTGATTTATTAAAGACATATATTTTTTTGAATATGTGGTTATAAGTAAGTAGGTTTCGTTAATATATAGTAGGTAGTTGAAGTACGAGTGTTAGATATTTTAGAGTTTAGTAGTGTAAGTTGGTCTGTTTTCAAAAGGGAAGACGGTAGGAATCGTCTTGTATGGACCCCTCGCCACTGACATATACAGAGAATGCATTTTTCAAGTAGGCGTGGTAGACGATATTCGAAACTATATGGAAAGGAATATCGAAAATTGCTGGCGATTTTAATAAAAACTAAAACTGCAATTAGTATATGAAAAATCAATACCCCATTATGGCAAAAAATATATTATTCACAAGTAAGTTATAGATTTTTTTTTTTACTCGTATGTTGCTTTGCTTTTAAAAAGTTTCGTTACTTACCAAAAACAAAATCATGTCTTATTTTAAAAACAAAAAACTAAGTATTTGTTTTATTCATTATTCCTTGTTGTGAATAATGGAATATCGAATCGAAAGGTATTACGTAAATTATATCTAATCATATACTACCTACTACGAATCGTAAAAAAAAATATACTCGTATTTTTACTTTTGTCAATAACTTTTACACAATTTATAATTTCCAATGGATCAAAACAATTCGGCCGGAGTATTCAGAGCGAGCGCGCCGTCACCACATAGACAGTGTGCATGCGGACACGCGTGCGCGTCTGTGTGAGTGAAAATTTGAGTTGTCGCGCGGCAGATGAACCCTCATAACGCTTTGATCCCTAAACATACTTACCATAATATTTTCACTCATGCTCAGAAAGAAACATTTACCAAGTGTAATAAAAAATATATGTGGGTAGAAGATGATATTTATAGTTTTAATGATTATTATACGACTCGTTTACGGTTATGCTTATGGCCTGGGAGTTTACCATAACCATAACTAAAGGACCAATTCGGTTCTGGCACTTCGCCGGCCGCTGCCGCGGCACGCTCGCTACGCTCACTCGGCTCGTGCGTTGGGGTCACAGTTCTAACATAACCTCAACCAATAATTAGGAATAGGACCGATTCATTACTGGAACTTGACTGAAGGATTGGAGCAGGACTCTGGTTTTGCTCGCTCGGCTCGTGCGTTATATGTTATACCTACATGTTATGTAAAAACAAAGTTACGAAAAATTTATGTATATAATATTGATTATAATAAATAAAAATAAATCTAAACAAAAAAGATATGACTTTGAATAATAGTATGAACGATGGTTATGTTGAGAAAATATAGGAAAACAAATGTTTCGGAATTATAACATTAGTGACAAAGATTTTAGGAGTTGCGATTGTTAGGATAAAAAATGTTAGGAAGAAAATTTTCGGATTTCCAATTATCGGAGTTGAAATTTTAGGTGAACTTTGATGTGTACATTTGTTTTTTTCTCTGGTAGATTTACATTTAAGTGTCAACAAATGTGAATTAAAAGTGTTTTTCAATATTGGGATACAATACAGGTTTGAAACAGCGTGCAGCAGTGCACAGTTGTCATTTTAAGCAGCTGTTATGAGATAGGCCTCGCAGCGGGATCTTACAAACAGATAAAAATAATAATTCTGTATATTCCAGGAGCTGGAGATAGTGATTGGTGAAGAGCATATTTCTTTTACAACATCAAAAACTGGCTCCTTGGTGGAAGTGAACCATTCTCGTGATCCTGAAGGACTCCGTGGCTTTTACTATTTAGTTCAAGATCTTAAATGTCTAGTATTTTCTCTCATTGGTCTACATTTTAAGATTAAACCTATATAATTATTTAAGTTTACATAATAAGTAATTTTCTAAAATTGATGAATAAATATTTCTGACTAAGTTTTGATTATTATTTTTCCTACAACTATAGTTCAATATGTTAGAAATTACCCTCGTAAATATAAATCCTGTGGGAAATTTGGAATAGTTATAAACCTTATGTCAATATAGTTAATTAAGTTTCTTATTATACGGAATATCTTTGTCAAATTTCTTCAAATCGGTTCCGTAGTTTTTACGTGAAAGAGTCACAAAAACATTATCATAATACTATCTACCCAAACAAAAGGATATGGAGTAAGAGCCCGCTACTGCCTGACCTTCGTCATTTTATAAAAGCTGAAAGTTTGTCTACGTGTGTCCCTAGTACAGGTAAGAATGATCCCCACCCATGAAGCTGAGGCAGCGGTGGCTTTGGCAGATAACAGGTAACAAAGGTGTATGAAATTCCATCTCAATTTCGTCATAGTATAAAACTCTATTTTTTTATATTTGATGCATAATGATATCAAAAATCACGTTGCTCAATGCCGGACAGCTAGTATGGTTCCAACCCTCTGCCGGACACCCTTAAACTATGGTAATTTATAATTAAACTTACGTCATTTTATAAAACCTAAATTTTATATATAATTTTTAGGGGGCCTATTTATCTATGTTTCCATAATTGCCGGACAGCTACGACGGTTCCATCATCTTGCCAGACGCATTCAAAGTGATGAGCAATAGCCCGTGAGTGCCTAACTTTCGTTACTATATAAAAGCTGAAAGTTTGTCTACGTGTGTCCCTAGTACAGGTAAGAATGATCCCCACCCATGAAGCTGAGGCAGCGGTGGCTTTGGCAGATAACAGGTAACAAAGGTGTATGAAATTCCATCTCAATTTCGTCATAGTATAAAACTCTATTTTTTGATATTTGATGCATAATCATATTATAACTCACGTTGCTCAATGCCGGACAGCTAGTATGGTTCCAACCCTCTGCCGGACACCCTTAAACTATTATGGATGATGCCAGAATATGTTTGGACTCTGTTACCCTCTCCAATAGCTATGTGTAATATGTCGTTGGATAGCCATAGTTGAGCTGACAAAAGGTTCCTAAGGAGTCAAGGTCCAAATCTTAGTCCAAACAGAGTTATGCAGTACTAAACATATCAATTTATCATAATATCATCCACGTAGATTGTTAAAACAAAACAGTGTAATGGTATAAGGTTATTTTAGGTTTTTTATTATTATAAACATCGCATTTCCTACATTTTCTTTTTATTCGACTATGAATTTCATACACCTTTGTTACCTGTTATCTGCCAAAGCCACCGCTGCCTCAGCTTCATGGGTGGGGATCATTCTTACCTGTACTAGGGACACACGTAGACAAACTTTCAGCTTTTATATACACACATCAAAAGTGTCTAGGGATCAAGCATTTTTATGCGGATTTCTTGAGATTGAGATGTGGCTTTGTAATAAATTTATGATTTTATAAATTTATATGGATCCTTTTTGGTGCATTTCATAATTTGAATCAGGAACTGTGAATCAAATTCGAGTAAAAGATGAAAATCAGCTGTCAATATTTTCCCTATAAAAACATACAACGCATTGAAGACATTATTAGTGCTACTGTTTCCCTACTACTGATTAAAACCAACGTTATTATGGAGCGGCGACGTCATTTAAGCAGGGAAGAAATGCTCAGAGCCGTGGGAATGATAGAAGCTGGTTCCCGGCAACGTACTGTGGCTTTAGCTCTGAATACAAGTCAGAGTGTTATCAGTCGACTTTGGACACGTTACCGAAGCACTGGTACCGTGGCTGAGCGCCATGGAGGACGGTATCGCTGCACCACACGGAGACAAGACCGATACATTCAAATCTTAACTCGAAGAGCTCCAACAATAACCGCCATGATGTTAGCCGTGCGGCTTCATCACTCTTCAGGGAACTTAATTAGCGACCAAACAGTCAGAAACCGCTTGCATGAAGTGAACCTTCATTCCCGAAGACCGCTACGGGTACCACCTATAGCAATGCACAATCGTAGGATTCGATATCAATGGGCTCTTGAACACAGAAATTGGGCAGAAGAACAATGGCGTTTCGTGTGCTTTTCTGATGAGTCTCGTTTTGGTATGAGACCGGATACAAGACGTATACGACACTGGAGAACCCCTGGACGCCAACAGCGATTAAAATCCTGCCAGGAAGTCCATCCTTATAGTGGTGGAACCATCATGGTATGGGCGGGTATTTGGATCGGCGGAAGAACTGAGTTGATTTGGATCAGAGGCAACCTCAACGCTCAAATTTATGCTGAGACGATTGTATCAGACGTCATCGTTCCTCTACAAGTGCAAATCGGTCCCTTATTTCAGTTAATGCATGATAATGCACGACCGCACACCGCAAGAGTTGTAAGACAGACTCTCGCCGCAGCTAACATCAATGTCCTGCCCTGGCCTGCTCAGTCGCCAGACTTGAACCCGATTGAGCATGCATGGGATATGCTACAGAGAAGAGCTCTGCCGAATATGGAGGGTATCCGCAAGAAGACCTTTTTTTGTTGTTGCAACGAACATGGGCGGCCATTCCACAGCGTGATTTGGATGAACTCATTTTGAGTATGCCAAACCGATGTTCTTGTGTTGTTAGTGTTCGCGGTAGAAACACGGATTATTAATTGTTTAAGTTACCCAATAAAATTTTAAAGAAAACTGTTATTTCAGTCTTTTTTTCGAACTTTAATGTTAGTGGTTCAAATGTCAAAAATCCCTTTATTAGGAAAATGGCAAATTTCTTTATTAATGCAAAGGTGACTTGGTTTATCGTTACTGTGACAAACGAAAACACTTTATTTGATGAATCCTTAAAGAAAATTTTAATTAATATCAATCAGGAGAAAAGTTATTGCAAAAATATATGTTGATCCCTAGACACTTTTGATGTGTGTAGTAACGAAAGTTGGGCACTCACGGGCTATTGCTCATCACTTTGAATGCGTCTGGCAAGATGATGGAACCGTCGTAGCTGTCCGGCAATTATGCAAACATAGATAAATAGGCCCCCTAAAAATTATATATAAAATTTAGGTTTTATAAAATGACGTAAGTTTAATTATAAATTACCATAGTTTGGGGGTGTCCGGCAGAGGGTTGGAACCATACTAGCTGTCCGGCATTGAGCAACGTGATTTTTGATATCATTATGCATCAAATATCAAAAAATAGAGTTTTATACTATGACGAAATTGAGATGGAATTTCATACACCTTTGTTACCTGTTATCTGCCAAAGCCACCGCTGCCTCAGCTTCATGGGTGGGGATCATTCTTACCTGTACTAGGGACACACGTAGACAAACTTTCAGCTTTTATATAGTAACGAAAGTTAGGCACTGACGGGCTATTGCTCATCACTTTGAATGCGTCTGGCAAGATGATGGAACCGTCGTAGCTGTCCGGCAATTATGGAAACATAGATAAATAGGCCCCCTAAAAATTATATATAAAATTTAGGTTTTATAAAATGACGTAAGTTTAATTATAAATTACCATAGTTTGGGGGTGTCCGGCAGAGGGTTGGAACCATACTAGCTGTCCGGCATTGAGCAACGTGATTTTTGATATCATTATGCATCAAATATCAAAAAATAGAGTTTTATACTATGACGAAATTGAGATGGAATTTCATACACCTTTGTTATCTGCCAAAGCCACCGCTGCCTCAGCTTCATGGGTGGGGATCATTCTTACCTGTACTAGGGACACACGTAGACAAACTTTCAGCTTTTATATAGTAACGAAAGTTAGGCACTCACGGGCTATTGCTCATCACTTTGAATGCGTCTGGCAAGATGATGGAACCGTCGTAGCTGTCCGGCAATTATGGAAACATAGATAAATAGGCCCCCTAAAAATTATATATAAAATTTAGGTTTTATAAAATGACGTAAGTTTAATTATAAATTACCATAGTTTGGGGGTGTCCGGCAGAGGGTTGGAACCATACTAGCTGTCCGGCATTGAGCAACGTGATTTTTGATATCATTATGCATCAAATATCAAAAAATAGAGTTTTATACTATGACGAAATTGAGATGGAATTTCATACACCTTTGTTACCTGTTATCTACCAAAGCCACCGCTGCCTCAGCTTCATGGGTGGGGATCATTCTTACCTGTACTAGGGACACACGTAGACAAACTTTCAGCTTTTATAAAATGACGAAGGTCAGGCAGTAGCGGGCTCTTGGTCCAATAGGTAGTTGATTGAGTAAAATATGAAGATGCGAAGGGTCTGTTTTAAGTGCTGCCATCTCTTATCAATATTAACACCTAAGACCAAAGCACAGATAACAAATATGGCTGAACGTACTTTAAACTTTTACGTTCTATGTCAGGTTTTACGTTCGGTTTCAGAAAAGAAAACAGGAAATTATAAAATTGCAATTATGTTTATTAAATGTTATTATTCAAATCAACAAAATTCATTACAAATGAAGTAAAAAAAATATTCTAAAGAACTTGTTATTGTGTTGGATTTGATACCAAAATATTTTTTAAAAAAAACGCTATATTCTCACTTAAACCCTAAACTAAACAAAGATATTTTCAACTAATATCAACATTATCATAATGTTACAAACACTGTTTTCATATTGTACTACAAACTTTAATGAATTATTGCATTGAATAAATATTCATAACATCAGATTTTAAATTAATTTGTATGCATTCAAATATTTGAGTGAAATGAAACGCATTTGACATGTATTTATGTTTATATTTTAACTTTGCGCGTTGCGCGCGCATCGCATCTGCCCGACCGACCGATTATGGCGGACAGGCAGTGAAGAATGTTTATCGTCTTTTCTAAATCAGAAAGTATCGACAGCAGCCAATGGCTTAAACCGGGTTTTTTGTAAAGATTGTACATTGTAAATAGTTCTGTGTACATATAGTAATTATATTTGTGGTCGTTTTGTTTAGAAATTGTGTGAATAGTGTATTATTTTGAGTGTTTATTCAGTTCAGTTTTCGACGCCGACAAATTGCTGTAACCCAGAGTTAGTACATATTCAAAACCTAAAAGAATTCTTAATTCGAAAAAACCTCAAGAAATTAATTGAAAAACATCGGTTTCACTTCTCATCTTTGTTTCGATCCGTCAAGGAGACCGTTGCAGTACGTGCAATATTTTGGTTTCCTTTTAGCGGCTGTCATCGTGCTTTGATTTGATAAAACTACTGTCATTACTTAGACAAAAAGACTGAATGTCGATTCAGTATTTAGATCTGTTTGTTGTAATTAGTAAATTGATCATGTAAATCGGGTTATATTAGTAATTTGGATCTCATCAAACCGAAACTAGTGTTTTGGATAAAATAAACAAGAAATTTGTGAGACATTTTGTGTTTACGCTTAGAGAGGATAGAAGTGTCCTGAAACTGAATGCTTGAACCCCACGGTAGCCCAATGAAGTGGCCGGGAACGGGAGCGGAAGAAGAGGCGGGTGAAGCAGGGTTGCAAAGTTCTCGAGCTTCTCAAGCCCGTAGCCAGGATGATACAACTGTACATTACGTGTTTCAACGAGAACCACAAGAGGCTGAACTTCCCTCATTAGCCCCTAAACAGCGATGGGCTGTCGGCGATGATGCTATAGCCGAGGTAAAATAGATATTTTATCGTGTTTGTGTGTAAATGTAACATCATACGTACTTACTATCAATCTTTATCTTTTGTTGATAAACATAACCTCACTTGTTATTAATTGAGTTTGTGGTTTCTATGTGGTTATTTGTTTGATTATTTAGTTAAAAATACAAATAATATTTTTCAGAATCAAGACAAATGGAAGAATCCTACACCAATTAGTATAAATAATATGCATCAACAAGGCCCTGTACCACTTAAAAATTCTCAAACGAATCAGCAACAATTTATCAACCAAGCCATAGCATCATCTGTCAATACATTGGCCATGAACCCATCAGTGATTGGAACTCACCCAGCCCATTTAACAACAAACATGGTTCACACTCAATTGGCACCATTGCAAAACCATAGCATGGGAAATAATTTAGCTATTCAGAATAGTGCTATGATGATGCCACCCCTTCAAGGTATCCAAAATGCACCACAGATAGGTCAACAAGGCCTGTATGATATTCATCAACACCATAGTAATCATATGCAAACCATGAATGGTATAGGCAAAAGTGAACATCTGATGTATTTGAGCCAAGCTGGTATGCTTGCACCAGGTACAAACCAGTTTCTACAACAAGGACAAAATCAAATTGGATTGACTCCAGTAGCTACTATCAGAAATCAGGTAAGTTCTTTTTCAATTATTCTATTATTTTTTATTAGAAACAGTCAAGTAAGGCTAACTGTTGTCATTGTGTTAACCACATTGTTGTTGATTTTGAAAAACATAACATGCTTCTCTTCGTTTATTAAATGAAATCGCTTGTTTACTAGAGTAGCTGTAGATAGAACAAACGTAGAGAGGCTCTTTAGTTAATAAGTTTTGTAGAAACATTAATATTGTAATAATGAGAAAACATAAATGATCAAATTGCTTCCTTGATAGTAGATATTTTGCCATAAAATAATGTTCCTCATAAAAAACTGGAGAGTTACGAGTACCCCACCCTTTGGACTGTACTAGTCGCTCATTTATCCATTGTTAATTTTCCGATACATTATAGAATTTCTTTAATTTTCAAAGACTAATCTATTTGGGTGCGTTATACATTACGCAAGTTACTGGACTTAGATAATTGACATAATATCCATTATCTCATAAAACTGCAGTTTTATTGTTTGTTTCTTTACGACTGTTATCCGGCAATTCCAGAACTAGATTAACCAGATGTAAATAAATTGTTTGTAAAATTATTGTTAATATTGTCAAGGCTAAAAACTAAGTGTAATAGAGAAAAAGGGTTTTTTAAAATCATAATCACGTAGAATAGATACCCTATATATTTTTTCTTAAAATAATTACCACGTGTAATAAAGACTTTTCTGGTTTATCACAGTTTTACTATGAGATATCTTTGAGCTGATTCTAACTTTATTCCAATGTAAAAAGTAATTTACAATAACTACTCCTAGCTTGTGATTTATAAAATAAATTAATCTAATTGTTTAGCCTGACGGCCAAGTAATTCACACTTTTTCGGTTGTTTTAATCACATGCTACCAATTCCCGCCAAATCTGTGGACACTTGCAATTGAATCTGACTAGAAACAACATAACATGAAGTCTAGGGCATGATTTATATTCGACCAGGCCTTGTCTGGAGCGTACCCTGTATGTAGTCCGGATGGGGCACGGACTTGAAAGGTTACTTACATTTTTTGGCTCGGACGAACACTCGTCACGGCACTGTCCGCATACGACCTGGTCTAATATAAAATATCCCTTAGACGACCCAGGCATTTTAAAATATAATTTGAATAATGTTTAAAAATGTCGCAAATCTTCTTCGAATATTATTGTAACTAATCTCAAGATTAATAAATAGTCAAATATGAACCTTAATATTTCATTCAGAAGGGGAATCTTGATGTCTTTAAGATTTACGCGCCCGCCAAGACTTGCCAAGCTTTTTTGTTCAAAAGAAATGATCTTGTTTTTTTTTTATAAATTTTCAGGTTAACAAACAGTACAATAAAGTTTATCAAAACTATTTTGCTTATACATTATATCTTTCGGGGCTTCATCACCATAAACTGTGTATGTCAAACTAGCTGCACCCCTGCTTTCATGCTCGTTCCTCTTTCACGGGTTCCACCTAAATTTAACGATAATAGACTATGGTGTCGCATGTTTTTTTTAATTGACATTCTGGTGCCCATTTGCCATCTGACGTTTAGTGCGACCGCTACTTCCGCCAGAGCTTTTTCCCTCAACCAATGAGTCTATTGAAACTAAGTTCGTATTTTATTGACTCCAAGCGAAGACGAGTCATGCCAAATCTTTTCGACCGCTCGCTCACAAAGCATTGTATTATGCTTAGGCGAGAACGATGGCGTAGTGGTTAAAGCGTTTGACTTCCCTTCTAAAGGTGCTTGGTTCGATCCCCGCCACGTACCCGTGTGTTTTCGGTTTTCAATTTTATAATTTTATATGTACGTTTATTTGAAGTAAAACATTGTAAGAAAACCTGTACACTCTTGCGAAGAAATTACGAGAATGTGGCAAGTTGAAAAACGCGCAATTGGCCAGCGTGATTGACTAAGGTCTGATCACCCTAATTTAGGGTAGGCCCGGGCGCTTCGATTGGGACATATTATATGAGCTGATGATGATGCTCAGGTCCCCTCTTCAAATTATTTTTCCTCTCAAATTTCTCGCTCGGCAAATTCTGTTTAGAATTTAACTCCTTAAAATATGGCCCGAAAGGAATAACGTCAGGTTCGATGAACAAGGATAGTCTGAAATGCAAAAAGAGAGACAGGTTGGCCAATATTGGGATAAAATAGTTTTAAAAAAGTAACTTCTTTATGTTTGCAAATACTTTAATCAAATAAATCATAACAAATTACTGGCTTTTGCTTCTCTTTTATCCGATTGTGTAAGCATATTCGAACGAAAAGTGCTGTTCTTCTGTGCTTTTCTTGGTTTTGAGGAACAAAACAATTCATTCCAATGTTTTTTGTTTGCAAAACGGAGTATCAAACATTTACCTATTGATGCTCACAATCGTTTATTTTTCTTAATGTCAGTTTATAAATCGATCGTTTTATACACAGAAGCGCCACACACATAGTATGGAGTACAGAGATCAGGATCTCGAGAAATATGACGTCCGACATAGCATGTCCAATAAAAACTTTTAGGAAATACACAAGGTAGCGCTAAAATTAAAATCATGAAAATTATGCAATAAAAAATATTTCTGCTACTACACACATCAAAAGTGTCTAGGGATCAACATATGTTTTTGCAATAACTTTTCTCCTGATTGATATTAATTAAAATTTTCTTTAAGGATTCATCAAATAAAGTGTTTTCGTTTGTCACAGTAACGATAAACCAAGTCACCTTTGCATTAATAAAGAAATTTGCCATTTTCCTAATAAAGGGATTTTTGACATTTGAACCACTAACATTAAAGTTCGAAAAAAAGACTGAAATAACAGTTTTCTTTAAATTTTTATTGGGTAACTTAAACAATTAATAATCCGTGTTTCTACCGCGAACACTAACAACACAAGAACATCGGTTTGGCATACTCAAAATGAGTTCATCCAAATCACGCTGTGGAATGGCCGCCCATGTTCGTTGCAACAACAAAAAAAGGTCTTCTTGCGACTGGATACCCTCCATATTCGGCAGAGCTCTTCTCTGTAGCATATCCCATGCATGCTCAATCGGGTTCAAGTCTGGCGACTGAGCAGGCCAGGGCAGGACATTGATGTTAGCTGCGGCGAGAGTCTGTCTTACAACTCTTGCGGTGTGCGGTCGTGCATTATCATGCATTAACTGAAATAAGGGACCGATTTGCACTTGTAGAGGAACGATGACGTCTGATACAATCGTCTCAGCATAAATTTGAGCGTTGAGGTTGCCTCTGATCCAAATCAACTCAGTTCTTCCGCCGATCCAAATACCCGCCCATACCATGATGGTTCCACCACTATAAGGATGGACTTCCTGGCAGGATTTTAATCGCTGTTGGCGTCCAGGGGTTCTCCAGTGTCGTATACGTCTTGTATCCGGTCTCATACCAAAACGAGACTCATCAGAAAAGCACACGAAACGCCATTGTTCTTCTGCCCAATTTCTGTGTTCAAGAGCCCATTGATATCGAATCCTACGATTGTGCATTGCTATAGGTGGTACCCGTAGCGGTCTTCGGGAATGAAGGTTCACTTCATGCAAGCGGTTTCTGACTGTTTGGTCGCTAATTAAGTTCCCTGAAGAGTGATGAAGCCGCACGGCTAACATCATGGCGGTTATTGTTGGAGCTCTTCGAGTTAAGATTTGAATGTATCGGTCTTGTCTCCGTGTGGTGCAGCGATACCGTCCTCCATGGCGCTCAGCCACGGTACCAGTGCTTCGGTAACGTGTCCAAAGTCGACTGATAACACTCTGACTTGTATTCAGAGCTAAAGCCACAGTACGTTGCCGGGAACCAGCTTCTATCATTCCCACGGCTCTGAGCATTTCTTCCCTGCTTAAATGACGTCGCCGCTCCATAATAACGTTGGTTTTAATCAGTAGTAGGGAAACAGTAGCACTAATAATGTCTTCAATGCGTTGTATGTTTTTATAGGGAAAATATTGACAGCTGATTTTCATCTTTTACTCGAATTTGATTCACAGTTCCTGATTCAAATTATGAAATGCACCAAAAAGGATCCATATAAATTTATAAAATCATAAATTTATTACAAAGCCACATCTCAATCTCAAGAAATCCGCATAAAAATGCTTGATCCCTAGACACTTTTGATGTGTGTATTTCATTCATTTTATTTATTTTATATAGTCCGTCTAAAAAGAGTAGACAAAAAATGAGGCCGCCACTGTAGTTTTACTGGTATCCCCCATACTATGCAATAACTGGTTTTGATGCTTGCTAATTGGCTATTATAATTATTGGCATTAATATTTTGTGATGATTCTAAGCTAACTTAGTACTTCACATAACCACTTACATCACAACTTGTAATCACAAAATCCTATTAATACATTTTATTATAAATGCGGAAGATTTTGAGGATGGATGGACGTAATGTTTATTAATCTTTCACAAATTTTTTATTTTTTGATTTGGATGAAACTTGGCACAGGAATAGATTATTTTCTGGAATAATTAAGCTATTGCATAGCTTCTATCGAGGGCCTTGAGCGCGGGGACCGAATCCAGAAATTCCGTAACGAAAAAATACCTCACGTTTTTATTATTTTTTTTATCGAAAACTTTCTTTTTGTAAATTTTCCAAAAAGTTTTTATAGTAATGTAGACAAAGTTTTTATTGTATGAAGTCCCAAGTACGACATCAAAATTTCTAAGGTTAGGATTGCAATACAAGAATAAAAAAAACAATTAGTTGATAAAATTGCTATGCAATAGCTTTACCGCGGCAGTCCCCGAGTGCCACACGTTTTTTTTTATGTATAATCCCGGATTTATCTGAAAATAATAATGATATTGTTAAGTATCAAAACCATTCACTCGCACTATTATTTATAATGACAAAATTGACTTTTAATGAAGTGTTGCCAGCTACAGATTTAGTTAGTTCCACAAACATTAATTTCTACTCTTTTTATACGGACTATATGTATAGTCCGAGATCCTTTTATTCCTTTCATACAATAATAAAACAATTACTGAAAACCTCTCCATGGTGTAGAATCAATAAAATATTGATACAAGTTATTTTTTCTAATTGAAACATTCTTTGCCGAAAGAACTACCAATGATTGGAGCGAAGTAAGCTGCTATTCTACAACTCGTACCGGTTTATTTTATGAAAAACACTAAGGCCTAAGTCACACAATGTACGTTGCGATGCGACGTACGATCGATTTTTTAATAGATGAGATAATTTACCAAGTATGCTTTTAAAAGGCAGATAATATGAAAAAGTCGCACATTTTTTTTATTTAATATATATATTACGAGCCCTTCAAAAAATGTGCTTTCTGAAGTTTCTGATAAGGCTTTTTGCTAATAAACAAAACATCGGCGCAACATTCATTTAAAAACTGATAGAAATACAATTACCCCATTCACAGATATCTGGGGGCACGGCAGTGCCCCCCGCCAAGTCGAGCGCGAAGCAAACACTGCCGTACCATCCTTTACAGGAACCCTTTCGCCGCATTTTCAGGCCCCTATTTGAGAACCTCTGGATAAGCCCAGAACGCTGAAATTTTCGTCATCCAGTAAGCTATACAATCACATACTTAAAATAAAATTTCAAGTCTGTAGGTCATTTAGTTCCGAAGTTAAGCGAATGCAAAGTTTCGTATTTATGACAGACACTCACTCACTCACTCACTCACTCACTCACTCACTCACTCATGATCATCAAAATAGAACTAGTACTTCCCATAAACCTAGAGAGCTGAAATTTGGTACAGAGTTAGGGTTTAATGGCCACATAAAGGGAAAACTATAAAAACTAGGATAATCGAACGGGAACGGGAATTATACGGGATCGGGAACGGGAATTGTAACTCAAGAACGGCTGAACTGATTTGGCTGGAAATTGGTAGGGAGGTAGCTTAGAACCAGGAAAAGGACAAAGGATACCTTTAATCCCGAAATTCCCACGGAATTGGGAATGGGAATTTAAAAATCAAGAACGGCTGAATTGATTTGGCTTAAAATTGGTGGGGTGGTAGCTTAGAACCAGGAAAAGGACGTAGGATACGTATAATCCCGAAATTCTTACGGGATTGGGAACGGGAATTTATAACCCAAGAACGGCTCAACTGATTTGGCTGAAAATTGGTGGGGTGGTTGCTGAGAACCAGGAAAAGGACGTAGGATACGTATAATCCCGAAATTCCTACGGGATTGGGAACGGGAATTTATAACCCAAGAACGGCTCAACTGATTTAGCTGAAAATTGGTGGGGTGGTTGCTGAGAACCAGGAAAAGGACGTAGGATACGTATAATCCCGAAATTCCCACGGGATTGGGAACGGGAATTTATAACTCAAGAACGGCTCAACTGATTTGGCTAAAAGTTGGTGGGGAGATAGCTTAAAACCTTGAAAAGAACATAGAATACTTTTAATCTCGAAATTCCCACGGGATTGGGAACGGGAATTTATAGCTCAAGAACGGCTGAATTGATTAGGCTGAAAATTTGTGGGCATCTCCCCACCATCCTATGTGCTTCTCCTGGTTCTAAGCTATCTAGCTTAGAACCAGGAGAAGCACATAGGATACTTTTTATCCCGAAATTCCCACGGAAACTTGAACGGGAACTACGCGGGTGAAATTGCGGGGCGCTTAGTAACAAAATACTACTCCTAAAAAGAAAAAAATGTGTCAAATAAGAAAATCTAATAAAAAAAAAGGTAGCACTCCGGGAGTGCCGGCAGAAGTGAAAACTTCAATATTAACGTTGTGTTTAATTATAAGTATAAAAGTACTATCATTTATGAGGTAGAATACAATGTTTGTTTCTTACTTCAGTTATCATAAACGTCACGTGATGCTGATCTTACGCTTTTTCGATCAGCATCACGTGACCCTGACGCGAGTTTGAAAGTTTTTACCCATACAAAAAAAGTGCTCAGCGCCGCTAAAGAAGTTTTCACTTCAAAAAACAATATAAACACGTTTCAACAAAAATAAATGAAATCCCACCAAAAACATTCTGTAAAAAACTAGCCAAGTCTCGATGGAGCTGCTTGTTTATCTCTAAAAAGTAATGAAATCTAGACAAAGTCGTACCAAGTCTAAGGTTCCTTACTGCGATTTCTTTATTATTATAGTTAATGTTGTGTGACTTGGCCGTTGAACATTGTTTAAAACGTTAGTAGTGGGTACAAGTCAATTTTGTTTACACGTAATGTTGTAACATTATTAAAATACGCAGTTTTATCAAGCCTACAATTGACTGGATATTGAATCAACGTTTTTCTAGTGGCAATTTTCTATCGTCAATGGGTAGTGGTTCTGGCAACAGATTGGTGCAATAGTGTCATGGAGCACCTAGTTTTATACCCTTGTGTACAGTTGTGTACTTGTGTTCAGTGTATCCTTCAACGGCCAAGACACACACCATTAACTATAATAATAAAGAAATCGCAGTAAGGAACCTTAGACTTGGTACGACTTTGTCTAGATTTCATTACTTTTTAGAGATAAACAAGCAGCTCCATCGAGACTTGGCTAGTTTTTTACAGAATGTTTTTGGTGGGATTATTTTTAAATGTGAGCCTGAAAATGATTTATATATTAAATAAATTATTCGGATTTTCCTAAAATCTTATTATTTTTATAAAACAAGTATGTATCTTTAATAAAATAAAGTAAAAATTCCAACCTTTTTGACGTTTTCATAAAGTTACGTTCTATGTCTTTCTTGTACTTCCGGCGCCATCTATTGAGTGTTTTAGTAAGCTTCGTTCCACAAACATGACGCTCTGTAGAACGAACTTAACGCAGGCGCTGTGATCGGCGTACGTCCTTTGTTCGAAACAAATCAACATTTTGTTTGAGTTTGGATCTTTCTAGTTGTAGTTTAGTGATTTAAAGCTAATTTTGTGTAAGAATTAACTGTGATTGTTCTGTGACTCTTAAAATATAAAACTTTTTACATAAAAGTGAAATTGGTCAGACTATTCTTGCTTTTTGTTCATGAGGGAGCTTTGGGCCGATTGTACGCATGAAACCCTTGAGCGACTTCTTTTTCGAAACTGATGTTAAGAATATGGGCCCCGACATGGTGAGGTTTTTGATTAAATATGTCGATAGTCGTATTTAGCATTAGTTTTAAGTCATGAAGTCGGAAATATCTTGTTTTTTCCACGCAACAGGTTCGTTTTTGTTTTGTTTACTTGTCACCGGCGTCCGCCATTTGTGATACGGAATTTCATCCACCGGGTGTATGCTAAATAAACGTTTGGGTATTTTTATCATTAGATAACACTAAAATATTAGTTATTATCAAATTGACATTCTTAGATCGGTTGGATTTGTGTAGATCCATTAACTTTTTCAACTTTTTGCATTTATGTACTTCAACTAAACAAGTTTTGTGAACAGAGTCAAACAATGTAAGTCGGGTTATTTTGTACTTACACTTTACCAAAATATAGGTGTACAGTTATTATTTGTACACATGCTTGTGTTAGAAAATAAAAACTAAAAAATTTAAAGTTAAAATATTACAAAAGATTCAATTCTACAAAACCAAAAAATTGCCATTTATCATTCATAAAACCATGCATGTAGTTTTTTTTACTTCATTTTATTGTAATTACTATAAAGCTGTTTATTCATTTACTAATTAGCTGACTGCATAATAATATATCTCGATAATTCCATACAACTCGCACAGTAACTAAAATGGCCATCTAAAAAAACACATTAATAAAGTCGGGTTAATGCTAAGGAAGAAAACTATAAAAATGAATATTTTCTTAAATCAAGAGTTAAAAGAGCATTTTGGCATCTAATCACACATACATGTTGTTTAAGGAGCATAAATCTAACATTTGTTACTAGCCAACCAAGTTAGTAACGACCCTACCAGCTTTGTCAAAGTTTGGGGCATCAATTTGTAACCAATTACCCATTTGTGTGGGTGTTACCAATGTATGAGAAATATTAGATTTGTTCTTAAAGTTTCATATATGTTCCAAATTACCAAATAGGATTTTCAATTAATCAATATTCTTTAACAATTATTGACAAAGTTATTACAATTATGCGTTATTATTTTCCATTCTGCCTGAAAGTACTTTAATATGAAAAAACACTCATAGTAATTCTTGTGAATGGGAGAGATAAAGTGGATAAACTATATCTTGCGATTAGACAAAGTCGCTGACTAACTGAAATGTATCATGCATATTATAAACATGTATTTACTATCATTGTCCTGTGGCTATGGGTATAACCGCAGGACAAATGAGTAAATGCCAATCTTGTGGGAAATTTGCAGTAAAAATCCTTTGTTTATTCCTAATCATAAGGAACAATTGTATCCATTTAAGTGAAATGAACTAAATGGATTCAATAGTTACAAAGCCATTACAAACAACAAAAACAAGTCTCTTTTTCTTTTTACAATATTACCCTAGATATTCTATTACATAAAAAAAAAACAAAATCGACAATTTAACTAAATAAACACATTCACAAATTATGAGAGTAAGGTATTATGAAATTAAGAAAATTATGAGTATTTTGATAAAAAGAAACCATTTTGTGATGTAATAATACCCCACACACCTATTTATATTCAAAACATGCTGTAACAAATGCAAAGTCTCGTTGCTTCCTGCCTTTGTTTCCAAGGACATGGGGATTGATTTAACATGACCTTCTAAAGTTTCAGGAATTTACTGGGAAGTATTAATTTGATTATAGTGTCATTCTATGTAGCAATTAATGTTTATTATGATTACCTAAAGTGACAACATATCTGTAATGTTTAAGCTGAAATAGTCTACTTAGATGCTTCTTACATATAAAGCAATACATACATAAAAACATTACAAAATTGATTATGTTTTGAATTATCATTATTATTGATTTGATTCTGGGCTAGCTTGAGTACTCTTAAAGTAAGCTTTTTTATTATCTAGGGAAGCTAAACACTGAACTGATATCAATATTTTATGTTATTATCCCAATGATTGTCACTAAGCCTGCAAACAGACCTTAGTCCTCAGCATGTCACCGTTAAAAAGTAAAGATATAAATTTTATAAAGCTTTTGCTGGACCAGTGTGGTGGGATAGGTCCAAACCCACCAAACATGAACACACGGACATGTTTGGGGGAGACCTTCACCCAACAGTGGGACGATGTGGATTGAAAAAAAAGCTTTGAAGTCAATGATTTTAAGTTATATGCAGTAATAGAGAACAAGCATGCAGTCATAGTGAATGATGTTTTATAAAAAAAAAAGAATATTTCCAGTTAAAAATAAACCATCTTGTACATTATATTGATTTACTAAATGTTCATTTCAACGAGTTAGGACTATTCCAGTTTTTGTTTTAATATCTATGTTTATGCATTTCTATAATTTAGATTTATGCATTGTTAGATTGCTCCTGCTGCTAAGAAGTTATGGGATAAAGGTCCTGGCGCCGGCGGCGACAGCAAGGGACCCCCTCACTTACCTCCTCTTCAATTGAACCCCGAACAGATGTGGCGTGACCCTACTTGGTCTGCACAAGGTATGACACACAGTTATTCAAATTGAAGTGCATTTTTTATATGCATCTTAAATAAGTTATTATAAATGTTAAATTATATGTTATTAATATAATGTTGTTCTAGCAGTGGAACACAATGTCAATGTACCGATGATGGGGACGCGTCGCGGTGTCGCATTCCCCGGCGGAGACGCCGGAAGCATTCTGTCCCCACGGGACACAGCTGGGCTCGGAGTCAAGATGGTCGAATATGTCCTTGGCGGGTCTCCCACTGGTAACATTCAGCCACACTATCCAAATGTTATGTAAAATAAGTTAACCTTCCTCAATGTTACGTCAGACACATAGGTACCTACTTCATATCGGCCGCAGCTCTCTACCTCATTTGTGATGCAATATTTTTATTACCCATAGCCGGTCGCGATTCAAATTACATTCTTTAAATTCGATGTTCACTTGGTTACGTTCTGATGCGGATTCTGGCAGGGTAATTAAACTCTAAAGCCATAAAAAGATGTTCGGCAGTTTTTATTGTCAAGTATTTAATTGAAGAAACAGTATATTCACCTGATGGTAGAAGCTATTTTCGTCTTTACAAGTATTCTTGTACGTAATTATGCATTGCAAATTCTGTGTTATCACAAAAATTCGATGTAAATTTTTGTGACTACTATTATATAACACACCAGTTCATAGGTACATTAATGTGTTTGATATATTTTTTACCATAATTTTTCGAAAATAGAACTATATCTCTCCATTGGACAGTATTTGTTTGGGATGAACTCGTAAAATGTCCGAGCGTGTGGTGTGCGTGGGATGCGGATGCCGTATACGTGTGGGGTTGCAGGCGGCGGTGGCGGCGCGGCGGCGGGCGGCGAGAAGGTGGCGGGCGTGGTGGCGGGGCTGCGCGGGATGGTGCTGGAGGAGCGCGCGGACGACAAGGCCGCCTCGCCCTTCGACAAGGACCTGCACGAGCTGCACGACCACCCCGCGCTGCCCAACGGGCTGCACAACGGCCAGGACGACGACAAGGTCTTCAAGTGAGTACACGCACACACACACGCACACACACCATGTGTAACCTCAGAATTACAGAGATATGTGAACGCCGTTTTTCCTTGGGATCTGCCACTTCTGACATAGACAGTAGGTTATGGACAGCTGAACTTAGTGTGTTCAGGCTGAAATCGGCAGCACTCAGGTTTAATACCATTTTACTAAGATATTACATTGGCCCAAGAAGCCCAACTAGAGTATTCAGGCAAAAACTGACTCAGAATTCAAACCATGTCACTAAAATTAAATTTATATTAGTTCGGCCCAACAAGCCCAATGTTTAATTATAATAAAACCATTACATTCCATTATATTGTTCTACCAATGTTTTTCTTACTATAAGATTGAATTTTAGTCATAATACATTTGAAGGATACCATACCCATGAAGTTATGCATTACTGTGGATATTAATCATCCATATCTTTCCCTGATGTATTATTTTAGATTACACAATGCTAGAAAAAATGTGTTCAGTGTTACTTCATATAATGAGTCAATAATGAGGCCGATACTTTGTAAAATTCACGATGTAGTTTAATTAAATGAATTGTTTGTACGGCAGTTTCAATTTATTAGCAAATAAAACATTAATTAGACATTAGTCGGTTAACCGTTCGGTGTGACTAATGATCTCTAATAAATACGTGTGGTGTCAATAGAGCCGTGTCCGTGTATGTATAGTTCGGTTAGAAGAGGCGAGTGCGAAGGTCAGCGAGTGGAGGCAGGTAGAGGCGGGCAATAACCGCGCGCGGACCATGGCCTCTGTCAATGACGGCGTGAGCGCGCGCTACCAGACTACTACTAGACGCGTAATCTTTCACACGAACTTGTTTTAATATAACATTATGAATCATCTGATAATTATTGCTATGTCACCAGTGATATCTGACGTCTTGTCGGCGTGATATGTTAATTTTTTCATTGATAATGATTTTTGGGTGATGCACTTTTTAAGTTTTTATGTCTATTTTGATAGGTTTTATGTAATATTTAAAATTATTTTTTATTTTTGCAAATGATTTTGCTCGAATTTTGAATTCGTTAAAATGATAATTTCGTCTAAACGTAACATACGATAAATAACACACAATTATAAAATATTCGTTAATGTTCGTTGAAGTTTTTAAAAGATATAGCCAAAGAGCGTGACGGATCACGCGAAAGTTTAGGGTTCCGTGTCATACCACAATATCATGTAATACGAATGTTATATAAAAAACCTATGAAATTATTTTACACATACGAATTCTCGTTCAAAGTTACCATTATGAGCTAGAAATTTTATTTGATACAGATATTAGAAAATTGTTGTGTTACCATGTTACTTAAAAGTTTACTTTATCACACATTTAGTCAGTCCTTAAATCCTTCATATCAATTACCTTGTACCCGTAGATTTGACGACTAGACTAGGTCATAGTGTTGTGTTGGTACTAATATCCATATTGTCGATGTTAGTTGGT
This sequence comes from Timandra comae, assembly GCA_958496195.1. Classification (NCBI taxonomy): domain Eukaryota; kingdom Metazoa; phylum Arthropoda; class Insecta; order Lepidoptera; family Geometridae; genus Timandra; species Timandra comae. The sequence continues at coordinate 9,527,187 of OY292356.1, forward strand.
ACTAATATCGTTGTTGTGTCCGTAGCCGCACGCCGGGGTCGCGGCAGCCGTCGCCGGCGGAGGAGGAGGGCGGCGCGCGCAACGGGGACGCGCCCGCCTTCCCGCTGCTGCCGCACCACCACCTGCCGCACCACACGCCGCTGCACCACCTGCCGCATCTCTCGCACCCGCAGGTACATTATACTTACATCACTACACAGAATGAAACGAACACGCTGCTGTCCCTACGTCTGCTTAGTCGACTACGCAACGGACATTGATGGGAATTTTTTAATAGTTAGTGATTCAAGAGGAAGGTTTTAGTATAAATTATATCCCCGCATTCTCACGCGAACAGGGCTACGCGGGTAAAACAGCGAAATGCTAGCACACAAAGCCGGGTATCAACTATGTTTGCGTACTAACTGTGCTTCACGAATTTGCAACCACTTTGATGGATATCGTACGCGCATCTCCCTAGGAAACATGAATAAGCTCCCCTTTGTGTTCGCTTACAAACCGCCACCGATTTTGACGTCACTCAAAGTACACGAGCTTTGCGATCATAATGGATACCCAGTTTAAGGCTTTTACTGCCTTATTAGCGTCGAATGTCTCTGGTTAAACCAGACTGTAAAACCTGTTGAGCACAGATTGTACATTCATGAAAGAAACATTATTAACTTTTGGAATAACTTGCTCTAATTCTATTACTCTGAAACACTAATATTGATAACAAAAACTATTGTACTGCTACTAAAACATGACATAAAATAAAGCAAAAACGAAGATAAAATGTCATAGCAGCAAAGGGTGTTAGATAGTGATCCCAAGAATTTCTGGGCTGTGAGCCAGTTGTGGACAGCATATTATGTTCAAGTTCATACATATTTTTTATCCATTCATACAATTTTTAGGAGATAAAAACAGCGTTGTCTGCCAGTTTTATTAAATAACAACAAATTACGTAGTTGAACTGGTTCCAAAGAAAAATAATAATTTGTTTAGTTTTGGTTTTAAAGAAACATAAATGTCTGAGCTTTCAAACATGATCAGATCATAAAATCAGAATTACAATGTATATGACTAAGATGTGACATCTGTACTTAGAAACTGAATTTACTACACATTCAGAAATTACATGTTTGTAATTTTATGTTAAATTTAATAAGATCTTCTCATAACACTACTATTTATTTCAGCACCACCCTGGAATGTTGGGAGTGGCGCCAATACAGGGGTTACCGCACCCGCAACATCCCCAAATACACCCAGGTAATTTATCCTACTAATATTATAAAGCCGAATGTTTGTGAGTGTGGATATTAGTTCCTCTTTCACACAAATACTACTAAATGGATTTTAATAAAATTTGGTACAGATGTTCCTCATACCTAGGAATAACACATAGGATACTTTTTATCCCAAAATTCCCACGGGATAAGGTTCCACGCGGGTAAACCGCGGGGCACAGCTAGTATGTGATAAATCTTAACATTAGAATAATATTTGTTGTTAAACCATAATATTGTTATGTAAAGGTTTAAGTTCACGAGTTGTTATTAATAACTTCACTACTATATACTGTAAAATAAAGTATCGGAAGAATTATTTATATTAAATACATTAATAAAAATCATATTATCTGTAAACCCTTCATAAGTTCATTAATAAGTGCGTAAATAAGATTCTTTGTTTTTAACTTATCAACCAATCAAAATAGAATTTGAGAACTGCGTAGAATTACGTTATGTACTAATGGTTGTTTATGTATAAACGTGATAAGATTATTTGTAGTTTTAGTTTTGATTTTTTATATGTGTTACTACTTTGTTTGTTTCAGGCATGACACTTAACGACTCTATGAACCAACACATTGAACTCGTTTTACAAATGGAGCAACACCCACAGTTTGACAATAACAGTTTTGCAAGCACACAACAGGTACTCGTGCGTATTAATTTTATATTTTTATTAGATTTATAGTACACACACAAATCACTCACAACACAACCATATCGTCAAAAGTCCTAAGATCATACTGCTGGGGTAACATTTATTAAAAAATATTTATAAAATACATATAGTTCTTCCATGTGCTTGTTAAAATAGATGACTATTAAAGCATCTTTGTTGATCTCAGGGTTGCAATTTTTTTTTAAATAACTTTTGACTGTATCGTAGTGCCCTGTTCCAGGTTTAAATTTTCGTGTAGTTTTAAAAAAAATTCTCCACACAAATATAGTCTGGACAGTAACAAAAACAAAAATGTCCAATTTTGTTAATTCCTTCTTAGGGTATATGACCAAGGGAACCAAATACATAGTACAACAGTTAATTTTTATAAATGAGCTTACTCTTGACTACATTATGATTTTATATTATGGGATAGAGTAAAAACTACATCGCTCATGTCATACACTAACACAGTCTTACGAACAGTCGAAGGACTCGTAAGATGTGGTTGGGCAGTATAGGTAACTTATGTGTGTGTTGCAGTACGGCGGCGGCGTGGGCGGCGTGGGCGGGGTGGGCGGCGGCAGCGCGGGCGGCGTGGCGCCGGCGGCGCCGCTCGTCAACGGCGCGTCCGTCGTGCCCTCCGCGCCCGACTCCGCGCCGCACCACCAGCCCTTCGACGTGCAGGTACGGACACACATACCTTAATTATTGAGCCATAATCATTTCTGTGGCGGCGGCCAAAATTGGAAGCTCCTATTGTCATTTTGACTCCAATGTCATTTACATTTTCAATAAACTGACAACCAAAAGATGCGATTACAGCGACGCCGTCACCGGCACAGAAAAGATTGTGACTCAGTACACTTAGTAGTCGCTGGAACAGGGCGTCTTTGCAGGAGCTAACGCGAAACTGTGTGATCATTTGGTATTAGTTGGTCGTGGTCCAAAATGTTTCGCAATTGTCGTAGAAATGAAGCCGCCGTATTTGTTCGCCTCACAATGAACTCTCGTATCATCGCCTTCATCAGTCGCATCGCTGTCACGCTGCTTCGTGTTAGGTCACGCAAGACTTCGCGTAAGATGACGATACCGTGATAAATTGATACCTAGTTTCAGTACTTATCTTCAACTGATAGTCGTCCTTACAGCGACTGCTGGGGATTGTTTTTGTAATGGATTGTTATACTAACAGTAATTAGGAGCTGTCCCTCAACAAGTCGACGCACACAACCGTACCACTCGCGGCGCGGCACTCCCTACTTTAAATCAACTAGATAGAGCGACAAATTTCAATTTTTAGTCATACAATTTTTAAAGTTATTGTGATTAATCTATCACTATTACTTTCTGTTGCTCCCATTTCGAAAATTTACAAATTTAGATGTCCTGTTTTCTGATAATTTAAAGTTTGAGTAATATTAGATTGCTTGCCTAATTTGAACATGGAAAACTAGTAGTAGGGAGGGGCATGGTTTTGAGTGTGGCTCTTTCTATTACTTTTTTCACAAAAATATTTTAAACTTGTCTTTTAACTTTTAACTAAAAGATTCCGACATGACATATTTTCCCCCTTAACTTTCACAATCAGTATTTATCCTGCAGACCGCGTAATTATACCCTTATTCAATAAGTATAGGTGCCATCTTCTTTAATTATTTCTGCCATTATCTAGTTTTACTAATAATTACGAAAAATTACCGATCGTAAGTATAACTAGTACCGACCTATATTTGCATTCAAAATAATGGGGTAATAGACATTTAAATCGTATTCTGCGTCGCATCGGTCTACTTCAGACAATTATGTTTGATTGTCCTTTTGATTGCTAGATATGGTTAGTCCTTACAACAAGTACATTACATTTATGCTTGTGTCCCAGAATAATTGATATTCTTTCAGTCTTGTCATGGAGAAATGTAATATTTTAAACTTCAATGATTATAGGATCGCCACCATCATTAATTGGAATTTCGGGATGAATTAAACTTTGTCCCTTTTAGAACAATGTGTGTATTATTAGTTGTAAAAGTTAGATGTGACTACTTTACAAGCTTACACAAAATTAAATCACTAATATTAGGTCACTTCAATGTCATCATCATTAGTCATTACTTATTGACGCAGTAACCAGTCTCGGTGAGATAAACGTATATTTTAATATGTGCTCTTTTTGCGATTAAGAATTTGAAATACCAACTAATTACATCCTGCAGACTTTCCTGTTGATATTTATCTCGTAGAAAGTGCAGTGTAACTTCCATTAATTAAGAAATTCTTAATCTACAGTTATTCCATAACATACTAATATTATAAATTGAATCAAAGATAGCAAATGTATTGGAGATATATCTTGAGGTACCTTACATATTCTACATTCTTGAGGTTCTTATGTAGTCAAATTTGAAGTTGTCGACAAAAAACTGTAGTAAGACTGTTCTACATAATTACAACACGATTTAGCCTTTTATTCCTGTAGATTAATTTGTTGCATTTCTCACCAAAAACTATACCAATTGATATAAGAATAGGTTCATAGGTATCTTATAACTTGTACAAATAGAATATATTGACATGGGAAAGTTTCCATCAATACCTACGAGTTTGACAAAAATAGTAATAACTAACGTCTTAAACTAACTGTACTCACTTTTTCAAAAGCTGTAGCTCAATGTTGAAGTTGTTAATTATGTTCTAACACCGTACGATGTCTTTCCCTTCACCAAGTGTTGTCATTTGCGGCGTTTCGCCATTGTTGCACGTTTCCCATTAGGTGTGCATTTAAGATGCACTATTGTTAACAGAGTACATATTTTGTAGGAAAATAAAACATGGTTTCGGATCCTTAAAATGCGTTTTATGTTAGGATTTTATATAATGTAAATTAATTAATGAAAGGTGTATGAAGGATCAAATATACAAAATAAAAGTCTCAATCTAAGATATTATATTTATTAATTTTATACATATCTTTCTGTGCGAACTTTACCAATAAAAATGCAGTAAATCCATTTACCACCTGCACATTTTTAATAACGTAATTTTTTTTCTTCAATATTAATCATAAAATGTAGCCAATTTTGTTTTATAAGCATACTTGTTGCCAACTATTTGAAAAATGCATTTTTAACACAGATTTCAAAATACACAAGGTTTTTGTTGCTCAAATTCGTAGAAATTAGACTAAATTATGATCGGCGCATCACACGCGTGACACTCCGAATTAATGAGCTTTTGAAAGGACGCACATTATGCCATTAATTTAAAGCACGATAGTAAAATAGAATATCTGGAGAATTCGGGTCCACAAAATTGTTAAAGACAGTAAAATGACACCAATTCCATCTGTCAGCGACTGAGTTAAACTCTAACTTATGATTTTCCAAGCGATAAATTATGATTAAATATTATTCTCTACTTTTAATTTAAAACAGTCGTGTTGTAATAATATTTTCGCCATGTTTTATTCACATTAGATTTTCATTAATAAACAAAAACATCGCCATCCTTGAAAAATGATGTAATCACTTAACAAAATAATTATTGTGTTTAAAGTACCATGACCTTACATCCAATCCCGAAAAATACTTAAATTGTAACGCAAAAAGTTTAACACTATGTAATTAATTTCTACTTATAGTTACTTCTACTTATTAGTTCTATTTTTGTGATAGTTTATTAATATGTTCTTAATTTTATTATTATATAGGCAATCAATTAATTTCATAATTATTTCTACTTTATAATAGAACTGCAGCAACTGTTTGACTAAATATGTACAATATTCATTGGTTTCTTTCTCAGCAAAAAGACTTACATACGTATATAAACTTTATCAGTAGGTTTAATATGAGTAAAATGCGCAATTATATTATTGTTAAAAAATATATAATGATAATCATGTAAAAACAGATTTTAATTGACAAAAAATTTCTGTCATTATTTTAGTATTCTGGTGATATGGACTAATAATGTCTATGCACAAATAAATGATACGAATACTACTACACAACAGACAAATCCTGTGACTACGCTACCAATTAATAAGTACAATTTTATGCATTGTTTATGTTCGTTTGACGTTCGTTACTTATTAACCGACCTAGTTGATTTGATTTGTAAATATGGTCTATTTGCATTATTAAATTTTATTGCTGAACTATAATAGTTATTGGTATTAACATAACCGGTATTGTTTGAGGTTCTGTAATGGTTGGCGCACCGCGTCTGTCGCATCGTTCAAATATTGCCGCATTTCATGGATAGGTGGCGTTACCGTAAAATAACAGATATTCATACAGTCTTGTATTTGAAATGTACCATATTCAATGTTTATTGGTTCCTGTTTATTGTTTCCAATCTAGTTTACTTACATTACCTTGAACTACTTTGTGTATCATCTCATTGTAATTCAGTTTAAGATGAGGTATCAGTTATTCTAGATAAGCCGTTATAAAACTGTAGATTCCTGTTAATAATGATGTACTCAGAGGGTCTGGTGTAGGCTATTAGAAGCTATTAAATATTGAATATCAGGGTACTTTACTTCATGAGGTGGTATCACGAAGCGGTTATGTATCCATTAGACGACATGGTAAAAGTACTGTTTGACATTTTGTGTGAGTGTGTGCAAATCCTCGTGTGGCAGTACACCGTAGTTTAGAGACGCGTGCCCCGCTAACGAGCGACTATCTCCGGCCCTGTTCCCACGCCGCCGCCGCCACACCGCCACCGCTAGGAAGCAATAAACCTACACCTTAACTGCACACACCATTACCGATTGTAACGGCGCACATGTGCGATACAATCTATGAAGACATCGCGCTAACTCGCACACCTCGGCACACGCCGATGTGTCAATAACGTCTTATCGAATTGGCGTGTTGTCAGGGGAACACCTATCATAACGCCCTCACAACTCCCGATACTCCATTTTTATGATTTTTTCAACGGCTTCCACTGCGTCATTCTTGTATTGTTTTTAAAAGTTATTGAACGCGTTCACACTAAACTAAATATTTGGTTTCCTTCAGATCAAGAAAGTTTTTATTCTAGAAAAATTGAAAGAATCAAAAAGGACGATAGTTCTTGTTTTTACTCTATTTGATTGTCTACTTTTAATTTGAATACCAAAATATTTTTCAACTGCAGTTGTTAACGAAATAGGTCAAAAGTTTGTTGAACTGGTGTACTTACCTGGTGTCTACACAACACACTTCTATTGTTTTATGTATCCGTGTGAAAATTAAAGTCCATATCTCAATAAGGTAGTTTCTTTATGAGAACCTGAAATCTCTCAATATCATTTGCCAATTATTTTGTTATTGCAACACTTAGTTAGTTCTCGTGGATATTAAGAACATTTTGTAGATTTCGATGTATATGTGTATGTATGTATATATTTTATATAATGAACGGATGTACACTTGACTATTCATTACTGGCAATTAATTCCCGCGAGCTGAGCTCCGCGGCGCCGAGATCGACCTCGTGGGAAATTAAACTGTGCGCGGGCCGTCTTGTGCCGCCCGCCCGCCACCACCTCTCGCCCTCGCTAGCCCCCTTCTTTCACATATGAACACTTTCTCTCGGAGATTTCTCCATTTTTCTACTAGAATACGATCTTGCATCGGCGTACATAGACAGTCATTACGTATTTGCAAAAATACACACAGGCTACTTTAGCTTTCCAGATAATTAATTTATGTGTACTTGTAAATACATACGTAGTTACATCCTCATAAATGCAAGTTGTTTTTCTCAACTTGCACACACACGTGCCCTTTAAATATGTAAGCGAGTATTGAAATTAGTTGCGAGGTTGTTGCGAGTTGCGAGCCCACGTGAGTGGCTCATTAAATATGGAACCGTAATCAGTGTGGTGCTCAGAGTCCCCTCTGGTCTGACACTATAACCGCATGCTCGTTGTTCCGTTTGGATACATACGGCTTACTGCAACCACTAAATTGTTACTTATTATCCTATAGTCTACTTTTACGCAATGCATCTTCTAACCTATCCAATGAAATGGTAACTATCGAAGTTTGGTTTAATAATTTGAATGATAGATTATAAAAATATTATATCGATATTCTTTGTGATGTTATAAGTGTTATAACAGATCTTACTCAAAGTCGGAAGAAGGTAGTGTTATGTTGCAATGTACCAATTGATCGTCTTAACTGTCGCGAATCGGATCGGAATCGCTCAGGCGCGCCCGATTGCGCCGCGCCACGCATCACCGACCGTGGAGAAATTAAACTACACGAACCGCTAGAATACTTGCCCCAGCTACCAACCACTTGCGAAACTTTTCGCCGCTTAATTGTCCCGCGTCCGCCGAGCTGAAATTGCGGTGAATTCATCGTAACGCTAATTTCGATGCACACGAATACTCGTCGAGTAGAGTGCGGCTGAATAATTGTTACGTACCTATTTAAAAGTTAATAGGGTGAGCTTTGTTGTGTGTGGCACGGCTCATAGTGTTTGTTCAAAGAAAGATCTTGGTAAGCCTGAGGGCGCTTAGCATAAGCTGCCCTGTCGTCCCGGCCGCGGTTATGAGATTATTATCGCTTTGACGTCCGCCTTGTCTGCGCTCGGCATGCAACGCGCTGCTCTTTTGCGTGTCTGCAGCTTGACTCGTTTACATTTAAAGCCTAATTGTCCATTATACATCTTTATTTCACTCGCGCTACGTGGACATTGCCTTTCATATGAAGCTTTTTGAAGAGTTACTTGGGTTGAAGCGGTTTATTATGAAACTGACGTAGGAATAAAGCAATAAAGACATTAACGTTATTATCCGTTATTATATACTTGTTGATTTTCTAAAGACATTCAATTGTTACTTTCTTTTTTATTATTTGTGCCACACTGTTAGGTTATGTTGTGTTGATTGATATTGATTGTGTTGTGGAATATAAACGCAATTAGCGGTGTCCCATCACGTCGCGGCGGGTGGCGGTGGATGGCGGTGGCGGTGCGGTGCGCCGGAGATAACTGGTGCGTTATTGCCGGCGCCGCGCCTCTACCGCTAACTAATGCTTATTAAACTTCAACAACGCTCCCGCTGATCACTTCACCTTCTTGTTTACTCTAAACTTAGATTAATCGTTCGCCTGGCCTCGCTCCTTACACTATTTATCTTCAATAAAAAGTTGCTCTTCGAACCAAACTATTCTCATTTTAGATTTCGCAAGCTTGGCAATTCTAATCCGCAAATAATATACAAAACTAGCATCTGGCCAATGTTTGCTAAATGATTAGCTATCTACTTTGGTACATTATACACAATGATCTTAAAATATTCGTGTTTAACGGACTCGTGTCAAGTTATTATTCAAATGGAGTTTTTACTTACTTGTTAAACGTACACCCACATCACATATTTATAGGAATGTTTGGTTTGAAATATAAAACAATTTTAACCTTAGTCATATATAAATATGTAGGTACATAAATCTGGTGTCACAACAACTCAATTGTGAAAATTTTAATGGTTATATTGTTATACATACTTTTTGTTAGATTGTAATTTTACATTTCTGGTTTATGTTCCTAGTTTCTTCAGACGTCAATGAAGACAAACAATAATAATTACCGGATCGCGTTGACTATCTCTCATCATAATACAAAAAATATAAAGATTTTCCGTAGAAAACTTTTCCTTTATGGTTGGCACCGCATATACACCGCTAGAGGCGCGCCACATCGCCATACACTTTATTGTTGTTATACTATTGATTGCGTGCCCAAAAGCCCTGAGAGGCCATGAGTGATATCTATTGTTCACACTGGTAATTCACCACTTTACCAAAGTTATAATTTATGTTTAGCTTTGAAAGTGTGCGATGCCAGTCAGCAATGTGTAGAAACAAAGGAAGTCATTTACCCACTCGCGAGACAGTCACGCGACTTACTTGCACGGTCCCCGTTATCTATTGTTTTATACCGTGTTTAGTACATCTTTGATACGTAATTCACTGGTTTTTTGCAACATGTTACCTACCTATTTAAGGTTAATGAATGCATATACTGTTAATACCGTAGTTAGTACGTAATAGACAAACAAGGCGGCAATAATAATTAATTAGAATGTGGTTTTACAACACAGGTTGTTGACTCAGGGGTGAGTCGCAAACTCGGGTGAAACATGTGCGACTCCGGCAAGGTACACCGACACGCACAATGGCCACTCTGTTTGCACACCTCTCCACGTTGTTGTGCTCTTGTGTTGTGTTACTACCGACTACCGACCATCTAAACGTGTTTAAATTTATAACACAATATCAATTCCATACATGAACGTGTCAATGTACTGCTACACCACTATTTAACACTGACGACGCTTTATTTATTTCCTGCTATTTGCAATTTTATTAAATACTGTTATTAAGTTACGTGCAAATTATAATCACAAGTATTGTTACAATTTAATGAGACTCACCTTGATTTCTTTAATTATTTCTAAATAAATTATCAAAGAATATGAAGAAACATAATTAATAGTAAACATGTTATTCAGATCGTACTTAGTGTCCAGTAAATTACATAAACGTTGAGTCGGCTTTCTAGCGTATCGTATACAAACACTAACATAGCTGGAAGCGATGCAAATGAGGAGTTTAAAATTAGAGCATAAAGTCATTTGGTACGTGACTTTTACACAATGTCTGCGGCGGATCTTTATATTTGCCACGGATTCACGAAAAGGATTTGTTGTATGGTCGGACGGCGGCTCCTCGAGGATTCCCCTTGTCGACATCGGCACATCCCGGCTTAATGCAGACGCGGAGATTAATGCGACGAGCCTGCTTTACCACGTCGCCAAACACTGGCATTACCCACTTTGTGTTATGAATGACTTGCTTACCGCTCGACTCGCACCTCCCATCGATATCGATTTGCCGTCTTAAACCTTTTTGTTTCAGTGTTAGTTTTCGACACCGATATGTTTGTAAGGTGATTCAATATGTTTATAGGAAGCCGTAATGTTTGATCGTGAGTTACAGATTGAACTTTCCCCTTTCTGTTTACAACTATTGTAAAAGGGTAAACTGGCATTGCTGATAGAATTGGGATCCGATTTACAATAGGCACGGAGGAAATGTTCACGTGTTGTATTACTTTAAATTAGGGTTCTTTAAATTACCTACTGTATATTTTATACTTGTGAATCTAAACACGTATTCAATAGAATAAGTATAAAACAGGAAATTCTGTACTAATAGAAACTACACCTTATAATTAAGATCAATCAGAGCATCAGATCTTTGGGTTGAGACTTTGGGTAAACCAGCTAATTTAAATAAACTTTACGTTTAATTTTATATGGATGAAATATAATTGCGTAAGATTACATTAACAATGATGAATATTGTAATTAGATTCATATTACATTATCATTTCATTTAAATAGTAGAGAATCAAAATACAGTGTAGTTGTGTATGTATTGCAATATATTTAGCAAATCCCGTCACGAATGACTGATATTGACATTTAAAGTTCACGGTGATATTTGCATGGGGAATGGGGAATCTAGTTGATCCATGTCGCGGGGGTGGTTTCCATGGCTTTTGGTTTAGTAGGGTAGTGTCCTTTCGAAAGTACATTTATGTTTGCATTGTTTATCACAAACAATGTTTTAATATTTGTATGTAAAGTAGGAGTATTCTTTTTGCACTCTTTATTTATTACATGCACAATTAAATGATTATTCAATGCAATGTAAATAGGTATGCCAAATAAATTAAAAAATGGAATGAGAAATATCTGTCGGCAAGGCTTAGTAAAATCATTCATACACTCCGTTAAGCCACACAATTTCACTAATTTAGTCGCGGCCGCGACTCCAAATCTGCGATTTACGCCGCCTAATTAGCGAAACGTTTCTACCGTGCAGCCGGTCAAAGGATTTGCCGCTCATTACGCGATGCCAACCTCCCTCGGTCAACCTAAAACTGTCTCTTCGCATTTTGCTAACTAGGTGGACTCTATACGTTCGGATTAAAGTATTGTGAAAGTTTAAATTTAATTTATTGTAAAGCAGTAAGAAGGTAGATAGGGCAAGCTAGTCACGAAATAGACACAAGCGGGCAGTGCGATGCGATGTTCGCGGAAGGCGCGATAACATCGCGTGAGAGGCGGGCACGCTCCACCGACTGCTCTGGGCCGACTTCGTTCAGGGATGCCAGACGGAATGTCAGTCCGTCCATATTTGTTGCATAACGTAATTTGATACGCGTTGTTACTCAATTACTTACTATGTACCGACCGACAGTATAAACGCATCGTAATAACCATAAACATAGATATTTTAAACCGATTTCACCCATTTCTTTTGACATAAAAGCTGCATAATATGACTTGATCACACTTAAGACATTGAATTGATTAATTTAATACTACTTTTCTTTTGCCTATATATAGGTATAGTGTCATTTTATTTGGTCAATTTCAAACTCTAGTTGTAGTGTATAAGTTATTATAGTTCTTTAGCCGTTCATTTTTATTGATGACGTGACACGTAAACTGTCTTAGAACACAATACTGCGTATAAATGTTTTTATTGAATTAAATGACAAAGAAATAAGTTAATTAAGACAACCCTGGCGGACCCCCGCCGAACTGTCGGGACTATTCGTCACGCTGCGTTAATGGACGTGAAGCACGCCACACTTGACTATCTGCTTGCACTACTATCCTCGTTCTATCGATTATGTCTGGTTTTAATGTAGTTTCATTTCGGAATATGCCCGGAATACTTAAGTATTCGACTACAAAGTTTTATATATCCATCTTAAACGAAATAATCCTGAACCTCTGTTGTATTCTTGTCGATAAGGTTTATAAGTTACAAAAGAAATAATACCGTTGCTAAATAAACATGTGTTCGCTACTCGTCACCTAGTAATGTATGAATGAACTACAAAAGTGATATTGTATGTAAATAGGTACTCCCCTATTTTGTATAAAAACAATGACCTATATAAATCCATTGTGTTAAACTAGACCAGTGTTTTCGATCATGTTATGGAACAAAAATAATATCAGTGACAATCAAACTTTGACATAATGCTATCGAGTCATTATCATTGGTTTCCCTATCTCGTGTTTTCGGTACAATACAAAGTTTCGGTAATATTCATGTCATGGAAATTTGTCGACACTCTTCAATCATTCCGAATCGAAGAGTTTACTAAAAATAAACAATTATTGATCCTGAGAGGTCATTAACAGGCCGTAATATGTAGGTGATAGTATTTTGTAACAGTATCTGTGGGCGTAAAAGCAGATGGCCACGACCGTACTACACTGGCACACAACACCGTCATAATGGCACTGATTAAACTTAATTAACTGAAGCCATTTACGCGCCACGCGGGGGGAGAGCGTGTCGCGGCACTATAGCGCCCCTTATTTTGAACTATCACCCATATAGGGCATCGGTCACCGACACCGGAAACATATGTATTTACATAGTAGATTCAATAAGAATATGATAGGGAATCTTATGATAAGGGGGTTGATCTCTGGGCTGAACGGAAAAGAATCGCCAATTTAACATCAGTTTGAAATATATATCATAGAATATCAAAAACCTTTATATCAAATTCAAGTATCTGTATAGTAAATTCAAAGGAATCGGTCTTGTAAAATCCTAGGAGACGTGTAATGTGCATGTTATATTGGGTCCGGGCCCGGGTATTTTGTTTGCTAATCGGTCCTAGTGGAACTAGTGGTCGAGATTTATCACGTGACGGCACGCAGCTGGCGCGCCACCCATAGACCTCGCGCCCTTTTATCACCGTGTAAAACACGCCCGTCGCGTTAATTTGTTTGCTCTGACACGGTCGAGCTAATGAATCGCCCCAGGCTGGACCCGTGTCTACGCCCGAACCGCTCGTACAACATTTAACGTTTATTCCCTTAAACTGGTTTACATCAGTAAATAAATCGTTAATCACTCTTGTTTGACCTGGACCGATATCGTCTCGCTGAAAAACCTATATATTGCTTGTAATAAAGTGCATATTAGAGTTAGTGTGTGGTGTGCATTGGTTACAATGTTAATTGTTAAAGTAGACATGATCTATTTAATAGGTTGTGGCACTGATTTAGCACGCGAGTGAATCAGACACTCAGGTGAGGTCGAATTCCTGTGAGCTCGGCCGCCCTACCTGCGTGCCAGAAATACGCGCGCGCCGCCCGCCCGCACTCCGCTAACTGTACAACACCGCAACACCGATTTTATTTTGGGCTGACTGTTTGCACAAACATTTCAGATTTCCCGATTGTTAAGACCTAAGAAAATCGGTCACTATTTCTTTTCATTTCATTGCTATTGAGTTCTGACTATTACTAAAGCTTTATGTTATATCAATATGTACTCGAATTACTATTGATATATTTAAATTAGAATAAAATAGACACGGCTAATTATGCATTAAACACCATCACGCCTTATTTATTTTTACTGTGAAGTCTTTGTTGGTTTTGTTGGTACACCACTTAATTAGGTGGTGCTCGTAAAACTGTCTTCCTCATCTTATATTTACCGCGTTTGCCCTTTTTATTATCCGATTACATGGGCCTCGCCGTTTGTAAACCGTTTTCTTAGGCGAGGGGAGCAGTTTCATTTGTTTCTTCTCAAATTACTTGAGCTTTAGACCATCCTCTCACACCTCGAATAACCTTTCTTTCACAAAGCTATTATTCGAGGTACCTGCGTATAATTAGTTATGATTGTTGTCGCTCCTGTAATGCCAAATTAAGTAATTAATGTTCACACGGATATAATGTTTATTGCGGTCTGTGCTTATCGACGCGGTCCGTCGGGAGATGTTCGTGCCGCCGGTATACACATAATAAATTGGTTTATTTATTTCAACTGATACCAGTATATCTTTATGATATAAGTGTTAATTTGTTCTCTAATAATTTATATACCAACACATATGCGTTTGATCCATACTATTCGCAATGTGTGACGTACATATGTCCACTATCTAATAAAAATACGTGGGATTTTTTTATTACCGTAGCGTGGATTCAGTCTATGCACGGGGTGCACTGCAATTAGTAAGGCTCTCGAAACGTCCTGGCTGCCCCGCAAACCATAGCAGGGCATCTGCTCTCATGTGTCACCGCGCAAATTAAAACGACACACTCAAACCGATCGCCATGATCCTCAAACTGCAATTAATTTCAGGTTGAGTGTTTTTCATTCAACACTGTTGTAGTTTTAAAATAAATTTAATAATCCTGTCAGTTTAATAAAATTTTATAAAATAAAATAACTATTGAGAATGAGCGATAGAGATTGGTATTTGCAACTTGTTGGGTTGGGCGTAAGGCTGTAAGGTTAAAAGATTTGTGGTTGGGTCCGGAGTGTTCGGAGGAGTTCCCACGGGCTCGCCTCTTCGTAATTGAGAGCGCCCGCGGGCCGATAATTGTGCTTTAGCGCGAATACCTCGCTCCAACCCGGCCGCCGCCGCCGCCGCCCGCGCTGCTGCCTCCAATAAATCATGTCCGTTACTCTCCATTACACCATAATGCCAAATAGACTTACGAGGATTTGAAGCTGTTTTCTGTTGCGTTTTTATTAAGTCTACTTTCGTACACCCAATAGACGATATAAATCATATTATTAAGACGAAATAAACATTATTTTAAAACAGAGGAATAGATGTCATTTAGTGTGAAAAACTATATATTTATTAGACACAAAAGTCATAAAATGGTATTGTTAGAAAGTCTTTTTGTTCATATTAGGATGTCGAGGGTTACACCACTTGTCACGACAAGGACGTCAATGTTGTAAAGACATGCGAGCTTTTTAAACAAACTTTATCTGTCTATAAACAGAAAGAAGGTGTGCGATAAAACGATCGCGTGACTAGCCCCAACACCCCAGCGTCAGCGAATGCCTTGATTACTTGAGCAGCTTTGCAATTCAACAAAAAATATAAAAAACACTATAAACTTTTCGTTAAAACTGGAATATTTTGTATCCAATAACATTCCGAAAGGATGTATTGTAAAACCCTTGTGATTGTGAATTTAGACTATGATAGTCCAAGTGGTACCAAGTGGTTAGCTGGCACTGAGCTTATCGGCGTGACGTCAGTCCAGGGGCGGTGCCGACGTAGAGGCATGTAGATCGCGAAATTGATTGCATGTTATCTGATGGGGCACGGGTTCTTCGCTAGCGTTTAATACAGGCGTCCGTCGCGGTCGACACGCGATCCTTCTGACAGGAGATCGTCCGCGCCCCCTGCCCCATTGACTGTGGTAATTACTACGCGGCCCGTGAGCTTCGGCGATGTCGCCGACTTCTGGAAATTACATATAACCAGTCAAATTACAACACGAGAACACTACTACTTGAAAATTGAAAGGAAATTAATTTTCTTATGTTAAAACATTTTATAAAGTAACAAAAAATAATATCATGCCAGTATTTAAAACACCAATTTGTTAGGTCGCGATAGTTAGCACAAGTGTTGATGTTGCTACATAAATGTTTGTAAGATTGAGTTGGGGGTTTGGTTACCTCGTAATTTGATTGGTGAGAGTAAAACGAGCGCGCCGCGGATCGAACGAAGAGTTGGAGCGTTGCGCTAATTGCCTCTCGCAATATAGAAACAATGACAAAACTTAGTACCGTCTCGACCGGGACCGACCCCCAGCTTTCGTTCATTTTATTTAAAATTCACTTATCCAACAAACAGCAATTTGTTGTTTGTAGAACAATTTCTACTGCCTAGTTATCCTCGGGCTTAATTCTGATGAATGAAAGATTTTTTTAATACCGTTTATTCGTGATGTTATTCAAATAGTAAAAGATGAACAGATGCTGGTCTGGTTCGACACGACAGTTTAATTACCATGAAGGCAGGCGACCCGAGGGGTGTGAGTTGAGCCGTCGCGGTAATTGATTGTGACATTTGATGGACATCCTCCAAGCGTATATTGCACCGCGCTTGGGACTACGTGTAACTAATCGAATCTATTTCCTTGCAATGCACAACATTTATGTATCTGCACTATAAACCAACGCGCAACGCCAACTTAATCACCTCCATCATACGATTTGTCGGAGCATATTTAATATCAAGTGTCCTATAGGAAGTGTTTATGTTCAATTTGTAACCTTAATTAACACATAGTTGCAATCCGTAGCGTTGTTCATGTTTTGTTGACATTCCCCTAAAACAAACTCACCTAGAGCTAACCTCGAGCTTACCTCTGTAAACCAAGTCCACCCTAAACTTTTAAGGTCCGCTTAATAACGCAAGCAATTTGTGGGTCGCCCTCTGTTTACTTTCTTGCTCTGAAAAGGTGATTTGATGATTTTGACTTATTCAACTTGTTGGAATTGTGTTGTAATTGTTAGTACAATCCACTTTACTTCATCTTATAATTTATGATGTTGCCATTTTGGGATTCACTATTGACATACAACTTAAATAAATTCTTATACTTTATTCAATGAAACGTTTTCATAATTTTAGCTGTTACACGTGTTGTTAATATAACGCTAGATTTCACTTAGCATCGAGTGAAACTAAGATCGTTTCTCTTGCGAAAGCTACGTAACCAGTCGCTTTATTATGTACGTATCGATTTATAAAAATACAAATAATCCATGTGTATGTACATACAAATCTTACAGGTAGTGTTATTAAGTATAAATAAACATTATTGGGGTAATGTACCTGTTGAAATAAAAACAAATATAAATTCTTGATGATGCCGCAGTAGTAGTAAAGAACGTAATTTCAGTGGATAC
The DNA here is from genome assembly GCA_958496195.1 of Timandra comae. Taxonomy (NCBI): domain Eukaryota; kingdom Metazoa; phylum Arthropoda; class Insecta; order Lepidoptera; family Geometridae; genus Timandra; species Timandra comae. The sequence goes on from OY292356.1 coordinate 9,544,916, forward strand.
AAGGTTCCATAAAAATAATGGTCACATATGAGAGGTCGCAGTTATTACTAAGTGATATTGATTGGCGGTGGTGAAGTGGTGAGCCGGTGGTGGTGAGGCATGCGAGAGAGATGTTTTTATTGGTGCGACACGTCCACAAGCGGCGCGTCTCGGCGACGTGTCGTGCTCCCGCGGGACACTAGCCGTACTTCCGAACGGAGATATTTATAGCCGCCCCAGAAGCCGCCGTTACCTAATGTAACGTTTTATGGTAGCCCTTATTACGGTTCCCACACCGACCTGTCTTCTACTCCACTCCGTAAACTCTGTAAGAAATTTTATTTATTCAATTGCTTTAGACAAATAAGAAAGGTGGAATAAGAAGCTACATGTTACGTTCGTGGGCGACCGCAAAGCTGTCTGTGGTCACTGGCGGCTCGCTAAAATGCCATGTCGAAGATATTCTTTGCGGAAATCGTAAATTGGGCTCGTCCCTAGAGTGGTGTGCGGCGCCTCCTGTGCCGCATACACTAATCGCAGACCGCGCCGTCGCGCCCGCGCCGCCCGCCTGCTCCCGCGCGTTCGCTGTTCTTTGTGCATCCCGACGTAATGGCCGCGGGAAAGCCTCTTTGTTACGCTAGCGATTTGTTATATCTCGCCGCGCTTTTCCGAGATACCTGCTTTGACTCGCGTAATTGTTCTTTCGTTTCGGTGGTTTTGTTGTGTATAAAATGCTTTGTCACACAAATCTGTTAAGTTGCTCATCTTAACAGCTACCAGAGGCTGTTTCATTGTTGATGATCTAAATTCATTAGCAAACCTTATTTATGATTAAGCGTTACAATAAAGGCGAGTAATAATCTTTCAAATGAGCTTCCTTTGTCAAAAAAGCTTTACCGGAGCCAGACAGATATTTGACGCCTTAGAAGGTGTATACTTTATTAAGATAAAAGTAATTATTTCAAATAACTATGTGTAAGTGTATCAGAGTGAGGTGCGAAGCCGTACTCGCTACGCTCCGATGCTCTGCGGCCATTCAACTTGTTTGTAGTCGTGCTCGTGGCTGCTTGCTGCTCGACTACCATCACTTCCTACTTGCCTTAGGTTCACACATGGTTTCAGACACTAAATTATTTAATAAGTTAAATGTTTAGAAAGTCGTTTAAAATGCATTATTTATTTTCAATATGTAAAAAAAACGTTAAACACTTCCATTAGAAACATACAAGAACTTATTCGGTGTTAGTGACTTTATTATGGTGAAAAAAAAAAAACATTTCATGATCTTCGATTACTTTGTTGTTCGATTCAACTGATTTCCTTTGTTATTTTTACGGCTTTTGCCTGGAGAGATTTCCTGGTCTAGGTTAGTTTTTAAGTCGCGAACAATATATAACATTACAATGTAAAAGTTGTGTATTGAAAGATGATTGTCCAATAAGCAACTGCTAAAATATAGATAGATACACATTTGGAGTGTTTTGTATGGTCATTACGATGACATAAATGTCAGTAGCACATGTCCAAGTCCTGGTAATGATAGGACAGGCCGTGACATAGTTTGCTCTGTGACAATTTTCGCCACAAGGGGTAGCTCTCATGTCTCGCGATGACTCGGCGCCCGCTCGTTACTGTCCCTCATGTCTCCACACACTACTGGTGTTGTCTTGTCCTTAATGATTCTACTAACTCACGCTCCGCTCTCCTTACACATACACATACATTTTGGATCACCTTACCTATATTTATTATCTTAATACAAAATGTAATGTTCTATTTTGAATACAATATATTGTCGTACATATAATGGAAGTAATAGATGTTAACATGGATCGTAATGTTAATTAATAAGTTTAAATAATAGTAGGTATTTCTATGCAGATTACTTAATTTTCTATCGGTCGAGTCACTAATTACTTAGCTGCGTGTTTACACGCAACAACATGGTAGTGTCTACTGTTTTTATAACGTTCACAGTAGGAAATGTGCATATGATGTAAATAGACTTTTTACTTCGCCGCCACTATTCATACCAGTTCATTGTTCTTCGAAATTGCTCTCCGCCGAGAATAGTGCATTCTGGTACATAGCTATATTTCGCCCTTCGTTTTACTCTACATTCTTTATCCTTAACTATTTGCATTGAAAAAACTAGTTGCTGTAAAATATAAAAACCTATACAACAATCCAATTGTTCCATCAGAGTAATATAATAACAACAAAAATCATATTAATCGAACAAACTGTTAGTCTGACTTCGTTTCAGTTTTTAGTAAAATGAATACCAGCAATCTGTAAATGTATTTAATCGATACCATACCGAGTGCATGGTTCCATTTCAGCAATTTTATCTGCATTGGCAAATAATACAAGAGAGATAGGATGATGAAGTGTGTTTAGCTTTAGTTGTTTACTTGACAGCGGTAAAAGGTTTGCGAGTCCCTCGTGGCATCGGCTCGCTTGTTTTCATTTCGTTATTTACTTTTAATTTGGCAGCAAGCGGATGATGCGGCGGGCGGGGTCCACTCGCGTGAATAATTGAGCCGATACGCGGCCGACTGTTGGATCGTCGCTCTGACTGACTGTTACCACACACCCCGCTCATACAAAAAAATAACTCAAATCCACATGTGAAATGTAATTGCATTACATACGTAGATTCGTCCATACTCTATATCTCTCTGAAACAACACCATGTTTTATCATGTTTGTCATTACGATAATACTTGAGGGTGTTATCAATTCTGATACGTTCAGGTACAAATATTTAAGTGAAGCTTTTGTACTAATGTAGCTATCAACTTATTGTATTCAGTCACATAGCCTGAAAATTGTACTTAATGTTTAAGTAGCTGCTAAGTATTTATAAACAAAGTTTGATGTCATTCGTTAGAATGTTGCTATTTTCTGAAACTGAGAAAACAAAACAATTATAAACTCATTTATAATGCCCTATTTGACACTGCCGTGCAAAGAAAGTTAATTATTTGCTCTAGGAGTGTACAACTCGAAGGTAGAGAATACTCCTTAGAATCTTTTGAAAATAACATAATTTATGAGTTTCCATTTGTTTTGTTTTATTTTTAATGTGATGATGACTGGCTTCTTTGAAATGAATAAGTGATGTAGACATAATGTAATGGTATGTATATTTGTTATGGCTCCGGTTGTTGACAATGTTCGTTTGTGGGTAGTTAACATGTTTGATTTGTTGATATTGTAACACGTCTTGTTGGTAACGGTTGTATGTATGCAAATAGTGAGCGCCCGCGGTCGGAGGTCGCGCGGTGCGACGACGACGGCGCGGTCTCCTCAGCCGCGGCGCGCGGCGCTCGCGTGCCACAACACATTACGCCACTGACTAGTTCACCGGGGTTTGCTTATTGTCTCGCGTCTATTAATACACCCTGTTTATGGTACTATTAATTTATACAACCCACCCGGCACCCGCGCGCACTCCATGCAAACTCATCTCACTTAACGTCACAAATATTTGAAAATTCTATCCAGATCCAGACTCTAGCCCAACATGAAGGAAAATAAAATGTACACAAATTGTATCTTTTTATCATTTCACAGTAATATAAGTAAATATTAAAACAACAAGCGAGATAAAATCGAATTTTTTCTCAACTTTTGTTATAGTTTTGGAATATTTCTCTTGGGGACATTCTTCCAAATTGGATTGAAGTTGGAATCACGAATTTGAGATTTGTTTTATTTTGTTTTGATTAAATTTTTAGGTAACATCAGATTAGATATGATCTGTTTCCTAAAATAAGGTATAAACTTGAACGGATAATTGCAGGAAAGTTCATGGCAAGTTGTCAAGGGTCATTAATTATTGAGAAATCCATTATTTGTTTAAAACTTCGAATTGTGTAAGCCTGGTGGTGTGTTTGAAATATATATTGAAAGAAGGAGGAGCCGGCAGTCACGTGCTGAAAAGCGACTCTAATTTAAAACTTTGGCTAGCCCATTTCTACCGCACAATTCATTGAAATGTTTATTATTGTTTTATAATTGCCGTCGAAATTTATGTCGTTATAACGAACGGCCAATTAACTGATATTTTGTATAAGGTTTCAATTCAATTTCAGAAATTAATTAATATGTAATTTGTATGTATTTTCCAATTAAATATAAGAAAATCTATTCCAAGACAGCATAGTCTAGTGATTGACCATAACCTAGTTGTAAACCGGCCGACATTTGACGATCGAGAGTTGGGAAAAGTGGGACGAAAGTGGTGTGCACAGGTTTGTGGATGCAGGGCGAGCGGCGGCCGCTGCAGCGGCGATGTGTTGTTAAAGTGAGTGGGCGGGGCGCGGGCGGGCGCGGGCGGCGGCGGCGGCAGGTGCGCGCCACCGCGCCAGTGCCGCGACTCTCGCCGCTCGGAGACGACGCAACGCGCGCGACATGTAGCGCTCACACACCGCTCGACTCGCCGGCAAACAGTGACATCGCGCAGTGTTGTTTAGTGCCGTTTGTTTTGTTTGTTGAACCTTGTGTGGACATTGACTGTTTGTGAGCATGGTGGTGCTCGAGGGCGGCGGAGCCCTGCTCGAGCCGGCGCTCGCGATCGACGGCACCGCCGCGGCCTGTCTCGAACGGGCTTATGCACAAGCGGATGTTTCTCTAAAACTTTTACCAAAACGTTACATTAATTTACACCAGTGGTTGTCTCCGGTGACAACGTCCGTCACCGCTGCTGCCGCCGCTGGAAAAGATTTAAAATTACAAATTGTAAGTGAAAACATTTTGTACACGCAATATATCGATGTTATTATTATTTACAATTATTTAATCGCAAGTTTCAGTTATTATTATTTTTTCCGAAAAATATAAACAATCGACTTGGATTTTTATTAATTTAAACATCTAAAATGTAGTGCTTCATTCAAAATTAAGATATTTTATCAAAACTTATTATAATAGGACTCGTTGATGTCTTTTGTTCGAAAGTAAATACTGCTTCACCTATCTAAACATACAAATATTATTATAAGTATGTATTTAATCTTGAAAAAATAAGTTGATATTATTTAAATTAGAATATCATTTATACAAAAATATCTATATTGAAACAAGGAACTTTCATATTGGAACGCGTAAAAGTAATATGTACACAAATGTGAGAGTCCATTCATTTGCGTAAATAAACAAAACAAAACACTGAAAAATGGTATTTACAAGAATGCTCCCAATAATGGATATCGACTAATAATACATTCGATGATGACATAATGTATTATTTACTTAATATAAAAGGTACCATAAATACAACATTCATAACGTCGCGATCGACACATCTAATTAAACACGATACATTTCGACTTACTGCGTATATCCATATTTAACTTGTCATTTAAAATATACGTTTTAAAATAATACATCGAAACCGTAATCAACATTATATTAATCGCTAATATAGTGTTTACATTTTCCGATTAGGAAAAATATAAATTAGCCGCATGTTACTCTGCGTATTTTTTCCAGATGTATTGTTTATTCTCTATAACAAATCAAAATGGTTGACAATTATTTGTATAAGATTTTTCAACAATAAAGTTATTTATTTTATCCAAATAAAAGAAAAACAACCTATAAAGTGATCATAATCAAATGATAATTTCCAGTATATTATGCATTAGTAGAGTCCAAACCTGTTATTCGTGTTCGATTGGTTTGGTTTAAATTACGTATACCCCGTCTCAATTCAAGTGTTTGTAGGTATTTTGAGAATATCAATATTAATTGTTTGTTTCAAGGGCACAGTTTTCTTCCTCCACTGTAGCCGATCTTCCACTCACTGGAATGTAGACCAACGACTCTAATAATATTATGTTAATTAGAGTTTAATGTATTTTAATAGATTCAATTCAAATGTTATCACAAAATGTTCACTCGCGATCATATTAAAAAACCCACAAACTTATTATAATCGTCCAACTATTTCCAAGGAGTAAGTTATCGTCAGTGATACGCCGTATACAAATCACGCAACTAACCCAAAAACCCGGTCCAAATATTGATAATATCACAAAACATTGTTGCATATTTGATGCGAATGTTGACTCCCGAATCAGATTGTCGACGAACCTACATTTATGTGGAGCATTTATCAAAGCAGTTCATATCTTTCGATAAGCGCAGCTTTTAATATTATGATGAAAGCTATTAATAGTGTTCCACTTGAACGAATGATTAACAACGGCGCATCATACAATGGGTTATTGTCCAAATAAGTGTAATATAAACGTATTTGAATTATTTATAAATAAATTGCTTTGTTTGTTTCACTACTTTTTGTATGAAAACCAAGTCGGTTAGTTTTTACCTGTACTCTATAATTTTGTTTTTATTTTCCAGTGCCAATTTATTTTTTGATAATTTATTATTTGCCAAAGACCCTTTTTATGATTTCGATACAATTTGTATTCTGATTCTTTATTCGATGTCTGTCTCGGCTGGTTCTTCGTGGTTTTGTTTGTGTGTATTTGAAAATAAGTCGTACATATACCCCTCAATTCCGTGTGTTAAACATGAAATGTGATACGGACATGATATGCTTTATGACAACTTGCTTATAATTTTCAATTTTTATGTAGCTTGCTTTTAGTAGAAAACATTAATAAATACTCAATTGTCACTCATTGTTAAAATGCTTTAACAAATAGGTTCCAACTCTGTTTGCTGCTAAACTATGTTTGGTACTACATTACAAAATAAATAAATAATAAACTTAAATCGTAACATTCCCATAGATTGTTTATATGTTAAAATGTATTGGAAACTGTAGAAAGTATAAAACATATTGGGTAGTGTATTTGCAAGTGGCAACGTCGGCAACCGTCCGTCGGATAGCGGGCCGGGCGGCCGCCCGCCGCCGCCGCACCGCGCGCCGCCCGAGGCCTTATCGCGCCGCCCAATCTCCCTGTATTCATTGCTGCCTCCGGAAAGCGCTAAATGTAGAGATAATCTTTCCAACTGACTCACCTTCTGGCTTTTTGAAGGTTTGCATTCACCCTCAAAAACTTACATTACACAAATTGGATCCACCTTTGTATTCAATTCACATTTCTAGAAAATATATGCTCTCTATAATAGTCTGTAACTCTTAAAGAAAGTCTTCATCAAAATGAAACGAGTCTTTATTTTTTTAGATACCTAAGTAGTAATAGCTTAATGTATGTATATTAATAAACTTTATTTCACATTAATATCATAATATATTGAGTAAAACGTTTAGAAGTATTGTCGGTGCGCTTTTGGTCGCCATGCAGCTCGTTTATATTTGCGATCCTACCTCTTTTGTTATGCTCTGTCGCCAGCCTGTGTCTGTTTGAAAAATTGTAATGTAGCGGCATTGTAGACGCGCGAGTTTCCACAATTGTGCAGCGCTATGGCACAGTTACCACCAACTAGCGACTGAGCGAACTAGGATTTATACCCCCGGTGAACATATTACACATTCAAATAACTACAATTTAATATCTTATTCTATTTGTCGTAGCAGTTTGAGTTCACACAAAGACTGCTACCTCGAGTAGAATAGGGGCTGCGGAATACATTAGCCACCACTGACGGTGTCGGCCTCGGAAAGGCCGTAATATATTTCACTAGCGGTCATTTTCGACAATTAACCACATAAAATAAGTGAAATTATGCATGCGGCCGACGACGGCGTATATCACGTCCAGTTACGGGGCACGATACCTACCTACATTCATTATTCAAAGAAATGTTTCGCTCGACCAGACCGCGCCCGGAAGCACCGGCTCTGTTCGTGTGATTGATGGGGAGCACTTTATTTTTACTGTTCTTTTCTGCAAATATAATGTGTGCATTATATAAACAATATCTGATTACATGTACAGCTAATTTGTTAGGATTTGATTTAACAATATCTTGGGTGTTGCACCAGTGTGTGCACCAGTCCCAACAGTAAAGTGCCGTCCGTACAAACAAATCTTTAACTTGTTGTGAAAATAACGCCAGTATTTGAAAAATTGTCTCTTCAGAAGTGTCTTTGGTGTTGAGAAATACACGTACCTACGTTCGGTTCAACTATAAAACACTCATTTATCCATCGTACGTGTTTATTAATCCCATGGACACAAAATCTAAATGTTTTCGTAAGCTCCGTCTCTTCAAAGGTTGGATTCATTTTCTCTCGCAATTTCCTACAATTTCCGGTCAGCTTTTGGTATTTTGATGAGTTGGGAAATAATTTTCATATTAGGCTGGTGTGCTTTCACCGATTTATGTGGAAGTTTAAGAATACTTTAGAAATACAATACTAAACATGATTGAAATACGAAAGTAGGTGTTTGTATGATGTAGTATTCAAAAATTCAAGTTCAAGTCGAGAGCAACGTCCTATCTGTGGCGAACGTGGTTATGTAAACAGTTTGTTTGACGCTTAAGTAGTAAACAACGTTTCTGCGTTTGTTGTCGCTTGTTATTAGACATAATTCATATCATATGACCCAGTCAGAATGGTATATTAAAAAAAAAGTAGTATACCACAAACAATGCATACTTCTAAGATATTATATTCTTATATAACTATGCCCCGTTGCACTATCGTAAAATTTGGCGTAATTGTATAATTTAATAAGTATGTATATTTTAATTAATGCAAAAATATTATTTTAAATCGAATTAATAGTTCCAGTACGTTCAACAAAAACAGGTTAACTCTGCCTCTAAATAATATTATCGTAGATATCCACATTATATGACGACGTGTATGGAAAACGTGTGTTCTCTTATTATTTATGTATATCAGAGTTTAGCACATTGGTAGTAATGTTGTGTGATTTAGAGTTTATGATAGTTTGGTATCACCTTGAGGTGTGTGTGAATCAGCAGACGGCACGCTCGCGCTCGCACACCGGCATGACGAGTGCAGATCGAGAATAGCATGCGGTCTATTTGGGAGTCCTCTCTGTTTGTTTGCCAGCGAAATGTGTCATTGTTAACTAATTTAAGTAACACTCACTGCCAGGGATTACGCCATACTGATGAGATGTATCTCCGTAACATTAATCGTTCACCGGCATGTGATGCATATTGGGATCACACAAATCAATAAGTCGCGTTGCTACACTCACACGAGTCTGTGACACGCGCTCCCACCTTGAGGATTACGACCGCATTGAATCATGAACCCTTGAAACGATAAATTCATGTGACTCGTTTTATTGCACTCACACACAAACATTTTAGGGTTATACTTCACCAACGACCAATCTTCATTAATGTTTACATTAAGTGTATAGAATAAAAATCGTCAAACCACCTCACCGACCGCAGTGTCGTCTTTGACCATTTGATTGAAGTTTAATAGGAAGACCAACATTGAACCGTTAAGTTTGTTGATAAAGATATACATGCAATACACGGATTTTCAAAGATTAAATTTTCAAACTGACACACATGAGAAATTAATAGTGTTTTAGTAATTTATGTAATTAAATCTAACAATTTTGATTAACGTTTCCCTGTTTTTCCCTTATTCAAATAAGCAATTTATATGCATAGAACGTCACTAGCCATAACGAACCTGATAATGAAACTCTTTAATTTTTTATTGCGGTGGGTCATGTTAATAATTTATTAATTAATATGAGCACCGGTGGCGCTGTCATTTCGATAGCCGGCGACATTATCGCTGGAGAGTTGCGTAAACATCACAATGTAAAACACGGTATCGTTTAGTCAGTTAATTAATTGCCGTGACCAGGAGTCCGGGATCGGGACCGGTAGAGGGCGGCGCGGCGCGGCATCGGTCGTCGCGAGCTCGTTATGAAAATAATGAGCGCAACCGCATCGCGCGCCCGCAGACCCTGCCCGCCAATGCACAACTTAGGCTCTCCATACTTTATTGTTATTCTCGATTCTGAATTTTTATGACTTTAATTAATTTGCAGGGAAAGTTTCTAATCCAATCGGGCGCGCGATTTACATTTTTTATCAGTCGCTAAATGTTCGTTTTATAAAAACAAAATAGCTATACCGTCGAAATAACATTTAGTTATATTTTAAATCAAGTTTATTGCAATTAGAAAATAACAGGAATATCTTTGTCGTTTTGATTGTTATTAGGGAAATATGACGCGAAATTTACGAAGTGTGAGTATACGAGGGGGGGTCAAAAAGTTCGCGGAATGGAGGGGATAGCGGGGGGTGGGGGACCTGCCGCAGGTAGTAACTAATGAGCAACTCTTTGTGAGTATATATGCCAAGTTTGAACCTGATTGTGTCAATAACCTTTGACCTGTCGTCGATCAAACAAGTGAATCCGGAAGAAAAACTTGAACATGGAAAAAATCGAGTTTCGTGCCGTCATAAAGTTCCTCACTAAGCAAGGAAAACCACCTCAGAAAATTTTGGAAGAAATGTTATCAGTATACGGGGACTCTTGCCCTGGGAAAACCATGGTGTACAAGTGGAATAGCCTTTTCAAGCAAGGCAGAGAGTCTCTTGAAGACGACCCTCGCTCAGGACGGCCGATTGAGGCCACCACCTCAAACATCGTTGAAAAAGTGGAGAATCTTATACTGGAGGATACTCGTTTGAAGAAGAAACAACTTGCAGAAATGGTTGGAGTATCACCTACAACCATTTTAAATATTCTACACGACAATCTTGGGATGTCAAAAGTCAGCGCAAGATGGGTGCCAAGAATGCTCACACCACCACAGAAACAGCTGCGCGTCGAGTATTCAAAGGAGTTTTTAGACCTCTGTAGCGCCGACAAGGAAGGAATTTTTGCAAGACTTGTTACTGCAGATGAAACTTGGGTTCATCATTATGAGCCTGAGTCGAAGCAAGAGTCTATGCAGTGGCATAAAAAGGGTCAGCCCCCCCCTAAGAAATACAGGGTGTCACAATCGGCTGGAAAAATCATGGCAACTGTTTTTTGGGATACAGAGGGTATTTTATTAATAGATTATAAAGATAAGGGTGTTTCTATAACGGGAGAATACTACGCTAATCTACTAAGACAATTAAAAGAAGCAATCAAGGAGAAAAGGCGGGGAAAGTTGACAAAGGGTGTGCTGCTTTTGCATGACAACGCACCGGTACACAAGAGCCGCGTTGCGATGGCTGCCCTTCATCACTGTGGCTTCGAAATGTTAAACCATCCTCCCTATAGTCCAGACTTAGCCCCCTGTGATTATTTTTTATTTCCCAAATTAAAAAAAGAGCTTCGGGGGAAGAAATTTTCCGATGATGAAGAAGTCAAGTCGGCGATTTCGGCCTATTTTGAGGACAAAGACAAATCATTTTTTTTCGACGGTATTAATAAGTTAATAGAGAGATCTGAAAAATGTATTCGACTTAAGGGGGAATATATTGAAAAAGAAAAATAGTACAGTATTTTATTTCACCCCCCTTCCCCTCCGTTCCGCGAACTTTTTGACCCCCCCTCGTACGTGGTTTGGCATAGACAAGAGCTTATTAAGTTGAGCTTATGTTTGTAGAAACCCCAGTCGTGTGGTTTCAGTCATGCACGTCGATGTATCTTCGTATTCTGCAGGAGACTACAACTTTGTTAATAAACAATTTATTAAAATAACGTTATGCTTCGATATCTGATGATATTTCCTCTGTTAATCGTATTTGCCGAACAGGTACCCAACCCAATATAATATAGGTAATATACAAATTGTGATATTAAATGAATAACTCGTAAATCCTCAATTAAGCAACCCCGTAAAGGATCTTGACTTGTCTTTAAGTGGTAGTTTGGTATAAAATAAAGCATTTCCGTTTGGTACCTACGCAGGTTTATTGGGGTCGTGTGATTGAGGTAACTGCGAGGAGACGTGTCACTTGATTTAATTAAGAGCCGGTATATCGCCCGTTCCTCCAACCTAACGCCTGCTTGATACGTTACCCCGGCTAATTTCGAACAAGTCGTTTCGTCACACATTTACGAAACTCAATATTGCACACGTCTTTGTTCTCTCACATGCATATAATCACACGTTTTAAAGATATCATAATCTTCAAAAATTATATCCATGAAAATTCTGAATCGCTGTTATTTCACCTGAAGAAAAAAATGGGTTGAAGAAATCTCTTAAATCCCTGGGCGATTGCGTCGTTTAGCGGAGATAGTTCTCATATTTCATTGCGGAACCTCCAACTTAGAATCTGATAAATTGGTTTCATTTGTTCTGGTCCTATAGACCCAACACGGCAAAAGCCAACTATTTCTCTTTCTATTACAATAACTACGTGCGTGTCAGTACAGTACCTTTGTGAAATATATACACTAGTGGTTTTATAATACTTAAAATGTACCTAACATGTTCTCTCTCATATATGTTTTCTCTTGTTTTAATAGCTTTTAACGGTATTGTTAAATGTTCTTATAATTACTGGCTTATCGTTAATCTTGGTCTAAATTTTAATAAATTTATTCATAAACGTTACGGAGAGAAACTTATAAATTAAACATTAAATAATAACTCAAGTTCCATGTTCTTTTTACATAATTTCTCCGAAAATTCATTCTTTGGAAAATGTCTAAATGCGGATAGGTAATTAGCTGGTACTTTTTTGTTATATAAAATTCAGCATTCACTTCTAATGCGCTACTCGTGTAGGCCGTCATCACGCGTCGCGGAAGAAGTTCGTTATTAATTCATCACTTTTTAACTTAGGCGCTTTTACCAGCTTTAAACCATTAGGTACTACCACTTTGATGTACATGAAAATATTGGCTGTGTTTTCTTAACTTGTTTAAAGATTTCATCACGATATTCTCAAAGGTCAATGTTAAGTATTAGATATACATTATTAATAACATCACTGGTGTTCCGCCTATGTAAACTCGTTTAAATAGTTTTTTCTCGTTCATATTATTTTGTTGTCCATAAGTAGTTATAATATAATTACTTATTCAATGTTAAATATTATATAAATATACTTATATTATAAGGGGGCAGAATAATCGTATACCTAATTGATTTTGAGTGTTCTGAGTATTTAGTTGTCTTTAGAAGAGAGTGATGTGAAGCTAATAAGAACTGCAGTTTTATACAGGAGAGATTTGCCATGTATTATGAAGTAAATACAGCAAAGGTACATATTAAATACGTCCTTGGTGATTATGATGCGTACACCACAATCGGCAATTACATGGTGTCCAAAAAGCATCGACGCGATGTTGATTGTGACATTGTCTGGTAAGCGCGCGGGTGTTGGCGCGCGCGGGTGGGCCGCGATGCGCTGCGCCATCGCCCTCGCCCTCGCCACCCGTATTTGTGATGCAAATCGGTGCACCACCGCCACCGCCTTACCTGCACTACACTACACCACACCACACCGCACCCGCGCACAACCCCCAGAATTATTGTGAAAAATATTCATTTGTCCGCTTTCAAATCTTCATTACCATAGTGCCCCGGGGTTTCTTTCAAACGACAACCGACACTATTTTTAATTTTAATTTGTACTCTATTCACCCGATATCGTTTAGTTTCTTCATGTAAACAGATACTAACAGTAGACTGCCCCGATCCGTTAGTTGTACTTGGTGGAATTCAATAACTAACTGTGAACCACCTGTAAGAAGTTCGTGTGAAGTTTCGTGAGAACCCAGAGCAACTCTGCAATCGACTTAACGTTATCATATTTCAAACGATTTCGCAAAACGAATAAATAAGAACGAAGGCAAGAAGCGTGCGGTGAAACCGAGTCAAAGCGTGGGTATTAGAAACGCTCCGGTTACCACGCTCCAAGTCGCTCTACCACCGCTGCTGTTCTTTGTAACCTCCCCCCACGTGTTGATAACTAGACTCGTCTTTGTTTTGCGTTACTATGTGTATTGTTATTGAAATAAAACAACAGCTGAATCAGAAAATTGTTGTTCATATATAGGGACAGGAGTGAATCATCGTACCATATTTGAGATAGAATTGAGATAAAGGAAAGGTGAATGAGGTGGCAGCATTGCAATGGACACGGCCACGGGTACCGGTGTGCTGATGCCAGCTTGACCGCGTTCCGCTAACGGTATCCATTCCGAAGTGTTTCTTCGGCGCGTGGCACACTTTGTGCGTACATTCACCTCGCCATCTCACTGTCTCTGCGTTGCGTTCATACTGTCACCAGCTTTCCTATATCTAATTGAAGATCAAATATTCAAAACGTGTCAACTCTAATATACCGGCCCATAACATGTACTACATACTCCTATTATGATTTTCTTGTAGTATTTTCATGTTCATTTATAAGACATAATTCAGCTCTTTCGTAAGAGAAGGACCATATTTACATTTATATTCTGATATTATAATGAGAATAGTTTTTTTTTGTAATGTGTAAAATAAAAAACTATCAAATTCTCACTAATGGAAAGCTACATTATCACTGAGTAACATAGGTTATGATTAACCTTGATTTTTTTCAACGGAAACGCGTATGAAACTACTGCGTCTAAAAGTTAGTATGAAACAACAAAGATAATATTATAATACATAATATGTGTAATTTTATACTTAGTTCTTTTGTTTAGGTATATCTTATGTATCTTATAGTATATCATTGAATGTATACATTCCTAATTTCATTTCAACTTGGTCATTTACAAAATTCTTAATTGCACATATCGTGCAATGAAATATTTTTTAATGTCGGACTCTCACGTAAATGTCTAGATTTTAAATTGGTTTTTTATATCCAAAAAGTAGTGATTTCAAGCATGAAGTGTTAAATTAAAAATATAGATACGCAAAATAAAGCACTTGAAATACATTGCAGAGCTTAACGCTAGAGAAACTAGTGAATTCGGATCAAAATACCGTTAGAGGTTGTCGAACCGTTCGCGCTTGTTAAGTAAATGCCGTTTTTTTTTTTACATAAAACGTTAATAATTATTTTATTGTTTCTTGTTACTGTAATTTTGACTCACCGAATAATAAAATATTTCTTTTTATAAACAAAGACTCATAGGTGGAGTTCGCTAGTTCGACCATTATAAAATTTAACTCTTTTCCTATTACTATATCAAGTGTTATCATGTTCGTAAAGCACGATAATGAAATGCGTATGTACAGTACAATAATTTAACAATAGGTAGGTAATGGTAATTGAAAATCTCTTATAAGTGTAATCATTTCTTTATGATTAACCGTGACGAAAACGCTAACGGCTATCATTGATAATTCAAATTCTTTGCTTATTTATTTACAAGTTTACAAAACATGTTAAGAAGAAGAATTAAGGAAGCTATTTCGCCATCCCTCTACTACGTCAAGCGACATAATTGAATTGACTTTGCCTGTTCTCCTTTTGTTTATTTTCACAAAATGAAGTTGTGATTTTAATCTTGGGAAAATTATTTTTACTCAACTTCACAAAGGTGGTCACTTTTCTTAAATTTCACTATAATGATTCGAGAAAACAAATTTGTCAGTTTTGTGTAAACCCTAAATTGCATAGGATTTATACCAGCCATTTGCTAAGCAAGTTGATAGCAGTAAAACCCCCTGGAGGTCGTAGCGTTAAGGGTCCAGTTAGCGAGAAATTGGACCGGAGGATGTGCGACCCAGGGCCTAACGTGGCACTTCATTACGCTACCTCGTTATCTCCACATCTTGTACCTTACCTATGCTCACACCATCACCCTCTGGATAATATTATAAATAGTTTGCCTACTTTAGCTCTATTTGCATAATGACATTTCTATTCAACACCTACCACCAATATATTATTGCCCAAACGAAATGCGTATGCCGAGTAAAATATTTCACCTTTCTAAATTGCCCGAAATTAAAGCATATAAATATGAATTATCGGATTTACGAATATTACTCCTCTACCGGTTTAAAGCAACGGCCCCAGTATTGTTGCGTGCGTATGATTACATTGCCATGTAATATATTCACATTTTCACCACCTTCGCATCTTTAATGTTTTGTTTCCGTCTTTGTTCACTTGGTGCCATTGCACTACACTTTTTATATCTTTCTTTTATTTAGATAAGAAATTACTCTTTTATAAATGTATTGTTGAACCATAATTACAGTTCTCTGTTGTGTATACTTATAGAACTTTGATATTGAACGGAGTTTTTACTTAGATACAGAACGCCTTCCGGTGTGTCGGTCTGAGTACGATGCAGCTTACACCGAACGTATAATATCTTTCTCCCGACTGCCAAATCGCCCCTATCGTGTGTCATTTACCAACAAATGTCTTTGGATACATTCCAACAAATTGCACTCATAAATTACCTGTACTAACCTAATTATGTATTAGACTTGTGTGAACATTATAATACTTGCAGTTTAACACGTAATGAGTTTATGATGTGTTAATTCCTAAGACCGGGTGGTAAACGTAGACACGCCTTTCAATACCAATAATAATTAGCACATTATAGTTAAGACGGGATAAAAGTAAACTATGTAACATGTTTTATATTTAAAAAATATTATGTATTATATTAAATATAGACAGGCTTTCTGTGTTTTAATGAAACATTGTAAGTTTACCTATAATTTTATAATACAGTTGAATGGCGATATGATACATATTTTCTATCGTTATCTTTTTCATTTGCATTTATACTTTTTTAAACTATTATAAACTCTATGTAACGTACAGTGTTTTTCTTATTTGGGATCCGGCCTACTCCACAAACAGTTATGTGATGCGATTAAGCGTGCATACAGACGACACTATAATCAAGCATGTAGTTTGAAGCGGTCCTACATTCAGTCGCCCGATCAACTTATTAAGCCAAACGCGCATTTCGGTCATTGATTTAAGGCCATTTCCATTCCTATCATCATGCTGGTATCTATTTGTTCGCTTTAATTTAGAATTAAGCCATTATTGCAAAACCACCTGTCACTCTCCTCGTTGATTTCTCAACACATCATCGAAATATTTGTAGAAAACTGGCGGATGCTATTAAAATATTCTGAACCATGTTTATCATGCACCCTTTTATTTCTCTTTACATTTATGTGATCTCCGTCTTAGGCTAGGCTAGCCAAGCTTTGCGGACGAATACATTATAACGTTAGTAAAGACGCTTCATAAATCCTTAAGGTTTTCAGAACCACTCTTTATCATAATTTGATTTATTTTGTCCATATTTTAAATCTAAATACGTAAAATAACTAACATACGAAAACGTATGTGATGAAAGTTAACATTTTAGTCAGCCCGTATTCTTCTACTGGACATAAGCATTTCCCACGTCGCATAAGTTAACACTTATCAGTCAGAAATCTAGAGATACAAATGCGAAAATAATAAAAATAGACAAGTATCGGGGTGAGCTTTTGGGGTGCGGCGTGTAGGTGCGGCCCTGGAGCCGTCGTCGATGCGGCGCGATGATGGTGTTTTTACGATAGGGGTGCGCCGCGGCGCGCTCGGCCGCACCCGCTAATTTTGATAAAAGCTTCGTCGGCCGCGCCTGCTTCACCGCACCGCACTGCCGTCACCGCTATACCATCTATGATATACTCTTTCCACTTCATCATATTTTACATGAACACGTACCCTGCCATCTTCGGAAACTACAAACAACAAGTACAGACAAATAGTTACTATACACTTGAACGAAGACAGAGTTTTGTTGTATTGACGTTTTATTTTTTTTATCTAATATTGTATTAGAGTATTAAAACGTGCTTATTTCGTTATGTCATGCTAGCAAACAAGAAATCATCTTAGTAATACAACAAAAAAATCATTTTTGCTATTAGGTAACGTGCTTATACCGTGTAGATTGTGTCACTTTTTTATAAGGTTGACCTTACGGAATACATGTCTAATACTTGGTAGTTAATCACAAAAACACATTGGATCGCGTCCGGCCGGCGAGTTAGCGAGATGATGAATTAATTGTTAGTCACAAAAGGTGAAGGAACATATTTTGAGGAAACAAATACGACTTGGAACCTAACATTCTAATCTTATTGACCCGCACTCAACACTCGACGAGTGTCTGTCTGGATGGTCTGTTTCCACTAAAGACTAGATGGTCATGATATTTAAAGGTACACTGTGTTATCTTTGCTAAAGGTTCCAGTCTCCAACATAGGTACTTGGAGAGTAGGGTTTCAATTCATATCTAATATTTTTCTGGAGGGCTTAATGCTTATCTTACTTAAAAATACAGATAATTATAAATATTTCATAATTCATGTCGTGACACTGAAGCGACTTTGAATATTGATAGATAAAAATAATAATTGTATGACATTGAGATTCCCAATAATCATCGGATGATTAATTTCCCAAAGAGTTCTTCCTTGTTATGTTTATTGCATTGTGTTCACAATTGTAAAATTATTCGCAAGTATTAGTACATTATATGGGACCTTGTTTATATTGTGTAGTGTTATAAAACATCTTCTTTAAACAAAATTAACTACCTAGTACATTTATTTCGGAATTGATTGAAGGTGAAAAAAGCTATCATTTCGTAGTTAAATTCTTACTAGTAATGAGTTTGCTTTTATACTGACGCACTCCTTCATCATTTACATTATGATGTTATGATTAAAGCTATTCTAAATGTTCCACAATATACGATTTATTTACTTAAATATTTCTAAATCGTTAGCATAACATTTGAGTAAGTATTTAGTTATAGTAATAGTAAGTAGTAGGTATATCATAAACAATCCTTTCGTTCCAATTTTCACTAGACATTAATTACTTATTTATTCACGATTTCAAAAATAGTTAATTTTGTGATAAGCATCCCTTCCATTCCCAGTTTCGTTTTAATATTTATAATTGAAGTTCTCTACCAGTAGAATAAGTTAGTTGATTTTCGGATAGGGCGTGGGCGAATGTGGGCGTGTCCAGGCTCCGCCCAGTCGGGGCACGCCCTCGCCCTTTGCCAATTTTATTTCAAATAATCCCAAGCCATGTCTACTTGTCATGTAACGTAATAAGCGTTGCTAACTAATTAAAATTGACAAAACTTTAGTTACTACTTTAATATTTGAATAAGAGTTTAAATAACTATGATATTATCTAAAAAAAAGCTTCTAATATTACGGTGAAACTTTCGTAGTTAAATATATTTCGTTTTAAAGAAAATTACTATACCAGAACTTAAAGAATAACCAAACTAGAATTCTCGTAGTTAGAAATTTAGTAGTTCATCTTATTTGTTTTATATCGTCCTCATATTTGTAAAACCAATAAAAATAAAAGATTTACTATTGTTTGAAAATAAATCTAAATTGAATGTTGATTACATTGAACGTACGATGGAGAGAAGAAGATGAACATCGTGGGGCCGCAGCCCGCGGGGCAGATAAACTCGTTAGAGCAAGATACGTCGTCCCGGTATCGAGATCACCCCGTGTGCGGTGCCGCCGCGCCAGGCCACGCCATGTCACTGTCGTGGATACAAACTTAATCTCGTTGCGATCCCCGACTCGGCTCATTTCCGATTTACCCCAAATTACCTTGTTGATGTTTCTTGGGAAAATCTAATTCTTTGCTTCCAAAGTGATTTTTTTTCCACCAATTTGTCGATAGAACTGGTAACAGTATAACAAACAGAAGCGAGAGGTGTCGATTTGGTGAGAGCACGTAGCACCGCGTCGCATCCGCTAAAAGGTTCTTGTTGACGTAGCGTTCGAATCGAGAGTCGTAGATAGCTGTTCTCGCCCTTGTAATTGATTGCTTTGTCGCGTAATTTGTTTGTCTACGTCTCGCGGCTCGACGGGTGCGGATGGAGCGCGATCCTCCGGGGAGCTGTGGCGTTCGTCCTCTCGTCATCTCTTGTTAATAAATAAATACCTCCCACTGTGACGCCGCTATTGCTTGCGCTCCCTGATTCGCTATTTTATACATTTTATTATGTTGTAATTAATGTTATTGTAAGAAATATAAATTATTTGCACTGGTCCGAGCAAACAAATGTCAATGCTAGGTAGTGTTATGCGAGTAGAATTGAATCTAAAATTCAAGAGGGAGGGTATTTGTTAGATCTGTTTTGTTGGAATCAAATAGCGTAAAGCAGCGGTCGGGGCGTGCCGTGCACGAACGCTCGTTCCCTCACTAATAACCCCGTAATTGGTATCGAAGCTTGCCGCAGCCGGATTACTGAACGTCTAATTGAATGCGAGACGCGCCGCCACCTTACAGAGACAGTACTGACTTAATGTTGTTGCGGTCAAGTTGGTCTGTTTTGCGCACGTGCACTACACTAAACCTGTAGTCTCCCACACACCTCAATTACGTAGGATTTGTGAATTAAATTGGCAGGGAAGCCGTGTCACCTAGTCACCAGATCAAAAACGAACACCCCAACTGTCTAAAATAATGAAAGTCTCAATCGGTGACGAAAGGAAAACCCCCCCACGAACTTCACGGTTTTAGATAATAATCATTCGCTGTCAATTAGCTAATGAAAAACATAATAGTCCTCTGAATATAGGCTCTCCGTAATTAAAATTACCGTGATGGGTGGCATCTGTTTTAAGTCGTATCGACTTAATCTTTGAGAGTTTGATGTCAGACCGTTACTTGGAGTATTCTTACAGTTAAATGATAATGTAAACAGGTCGTTAGTCCTTCTTTACATTGGAATGACATAAAAGTTGTATTAATTAACGATGAATCAGTGTATTACGAGGTAAAGACAGACGCGGCGGTGTGTTTACTGTGTGCGGACCGCGTTCACGGCTCCATCTGGACGATCGCCAACTAATCTCATCTCAACAGGTAGATGGAGCCCGTACGTTCCTACTGACATCACACTCTATACCCACACTCTTTACAAATGATTCACCTCATTCAAAATACGCACGTTTCTACCGATACCAAAATATCTTATCTGTGTTACGAAATATTCTGTTGTTTCACCGAATTCTATAATGAATTACGCCAACACGCAAAAATAACAATCACAAAAATAATCATTCATTTATCTGAACTAAAATTGAACCTTTAATTTGCGTATTAGTTGAAATAAGAATGTACGGTTTGCAGGGTAGATACAACACATGCACCGGACAGCACGAGGCTTGTTATTAACTTTTTAAACGATTGTGTTAATTAGCGCGCTTCACGAGGAGTAGCCCTCGAGCATCGTACCGCGCGCGCTAGCAAAAAACAATAAACGATATGTTCTGCTATTAATTAAACTGTTATACGAATCGCATATCTGGTTCTGGTTTGCCTATTAACGAAGCTTAACATGCACTTGTTGTATTTATTGGTTTATTTACTCAATATAAATTACACGTTATTACGTATTACGATTTACAGTTCATTATTTGTTTTTATTATTTTATATTCTTAATTTATGTTTGTATTGTTTCAGCAATTATTCCGGTCGCAACAAGCGGCGGCGGCGGGCGGGCAGGCGGCGGCTGCGCAATTGCAACTGCTGCAACAACAACAACAGCAACAGTTTCAACTGCAACAGCAGATCGCCGCCCAGCAGGCGTTCACCTCGGGGCCGTACGTAATAAACGCGGGTCAGGAGGGCACACCGTACGTGAGCGCGCTGATCGCGGGCGTGCCCCCGTACTACGGCGTAGCGGCGCCGTGGGGCGTGTACCCCGGGCTCGTAGCGCAGCAGCAGGGCCAGCAGCCGCGGCGGCCGCTGACGCCGCAGCAGGGCGAGCAGCAGGTGAACGGGCAGGGCCAGTATGTGATCCCGTACTACGACGGGCCGCTGGTGATGGGCGGGCGCAACGGCACGCCGCTGCGGCTGGTGTCGCCGGGCGGCGTGCTCGCGCCGCGCACCTACCAGCCGCCGCCCGCGCACCCCGCCGCCACGCCCGCCGCGCCGCAGCCCGCGCCCGCCGTCCCACAACAACCGCCACAACAACAGCCAGGTAACGCAACACATACACACACACACACTCGAACACACTCACTCACTGTTACAGAACAGGACGACGACAACAACGAGTGTAACAAACTAACATTGGCTTGGTTAGGTTTGACATTGACATTTGTTTAAAAAATTCTTTTACTATGTCTGTAAACTCAACTAGTATCTCCCTTCCTCTCAAAATAAGTCCACGACGAACATTGTGGATATTTTTTTACTTTACTATCTCATAAAAACAAACGTACAGTTTGGATTAACTTTCCAATGGACTCTATCAAATCAGAATAATGAGACTCTATCTAAAGCTACCCTAGAAAGGGTTGAATACCCATTTGTCGTGTCATTAGAATTACCTAAAATAAATATAACAGAATGAAAAAAAATCACATGCACCAATCTCATCTAAGTACTAAGCTGAAAGTAGGAAGATATTCTCTAAATAAGGACTAAATATAAATGCAATAATCTATATCATATCTCAACACATTGTTGGTTACCCTTTCTAGTTTGTTTTGAAAATATAAACAATTAGTATCTTGATTACAATGTAAAATAACAATAGATAAAACCAGGCGCTGTGACTCATGCGTTCTGTTTACATACACACGTTGTTCTAAATAATATTTAAAATATAAACAAGCACAAAAAAGAAATCTGTAACAGTGAGTAATTAGCACATTAACCAAATGTATATAAAATATATGATTTATCTAACTAACTCTAACATTGAAGTAATTGTAAGCATGATTAAATTTTATTAATCCACCAAGGAGTTTACAGTGACATTAATATAAGTGTTCACTTTAATATTATATATATTATTTTTAAAGCGTGTAATTTTGAATTATTAATAATTATAGGTACATTAATCGGTATGTTGATTTCAGTCATTATAAAATGTAGATAATTTAAAGTAAGCAGTATTGTAAAAAAGGTTTATAAATTCACGCTATAGCATTCATTCCTGTATATACATATTTATTATCCAATATTTACAAATCATGTAGCTTGTTTAGCCTGCCTTGATACTGATTTTCTAGTTATATTACGATATAGCCGGGGATTGTAAATAACTTATTTAAAATGTGTTCGACTTTTTGCAATTATCATTATCTAGTATTACAGCCGGTTCGTAGACTTGACAACACTGGTTAGTCAGTGTCGGTCGTATGGTTACAATAACACTGAACCGATGTCGATGGAGAGAAGGGTGCAGTGTGGCCCGGGGGGAGGGGGAGGGTGGTTGTGGAGCTGTCTGTACATAGTGTCTTTCAGCGGGCGGCGCGGGCGCGGGCGTGCGTCGCGGGCGCTGGTAGCAGTCCGGAGGTATGTTGTTGCAGGCGGCGGCGCGCGGCGCGACTCGCTGGAGTTCGGCGGCGGCGCGCTGCAGGAGTACGCGCGCAAGTGGGGGCCCAGCCCGCTGTCCCCGCCGCTCGGCGCGCTCGGGCCCGTCGGCCTGCGCCCCGTCTCCGCCGCGCCCGGCGCCGAGACCGCCAAGTACAGGTACACGACACGCACTCACACACACACACACACACGAGAATCTAATAAATAGTAATACATAATTATAACGTAAAAAATATATATATTAAAACATAATATGCCAAAGGATATTGGACAAATTGTATGGAGTGTGTCCCAACTTTTGTAGCACTTGTGTTGCTACAAAAGTTGGGACACACTCCATACAATTTGTTGATGTTGTTCTTGACCACTACGATATCATTATCCTGAAACATTTTGATGTAATTAATACCATGTACGTACCGACGTCATTCTTTCAGTTGGGGACTACTAAAAGCCCCCAATTTCCTAAATAAATCTCGGTCCCATGTAGGCCTTAGAATCATTTTACCATAACGCAACCGTACAAACAGTTTCTTCGTTATAATTTGCTCCGCTTCCCAACCCCTGAAGGGGTTTGCCACGTGGACCCCTTCAACCATTTTAACATAGCACATCTCATGTTATTTCTTTTTGTCGCAATCTTTAATTGTTTAAATTACTGCAGTTTCTGTCTGACTCAGAATCCAACTTCTCTAAACTAATTTGTTACTCTTAGAAGTCTACCTCTATCTAATGATAAGTATATCACACAAAGTGCTACAACACTTGGGTTTTGCCCATCATCTTTTGGTTTACCAAGAGTTATTTTAATACTGTACAAGTCTTTTTTGTTTAGATTGTGGAACAAGAAGGTTCAATATAATCCTTTATTACTGTCAGCTGCATTTCAAGTTTACTTAATATTACGTTTTATTGCCTCTTTGTTGTTGATAACAAGTATTATAAATATGTGGCAACGTTCCAGAAAACTAAGCTATCAGATTTACAGAAGGAAGCAAACACATAATAAATATTCACATTTTATGTATTTTTAAACGTTACGTTTTTCTACGAATATTGTAAAACCTTGAGAAAAGTAGATAAATAAAAAAATCATTAAGAGCGCGACCCTCATCGATTGATTATGATTCTAATTCTAACGTAACGGTTACCTTACCACCAAATGTAACACATTCCATCTACACAACAGTACACATTAATATTAATTATTGTGAATTTGTTTTGGTATTAGTGTTCTATGAGAATAGAGCAACTCATAGCCGCCATGTGAATAGACTGATTGATTTCGTTTGTACGTAATGTATATAGTTATGTAATGCCTTCGTTGTATGCGATATTGCTCTTGTACAGTTGTAACATTGTCGATCGAGCATGATACATCATTTACCTTATTTTGTATTCTCTGTATTTGTAAATGGTCGTTGGAGAGGTTGGAGAGTGCCATGTGTTGAATAGTGTGTATGCTTGTATTTCAGAGCTGTCAGCAGTTTAGCTCAGGGTCTCACGTCAAACGGCATGTTTGGCTCCTCCTCGTCGTTGTTGAGCAAACTGAGCGGAGTCGGAGCCATATCAGGTTGGTACCGACGACGGACCGGTATAGTCTAACTAAGATAATGTTGTAAATATTGTACATACATATGGTGCGGTATAACACAATAACACACTATGTATCATCATCACACGCATTATATTTTTAGGTATTTTTTTTTTTAATTTTCAACCTACGATTACCTTAAGGGTAGCAGACAACTGTGTGAACCATAGAATACCTTTATTTTTAACGTCTCTTAAAATAAAGGGTTTCTGTTGATCTGTCCCGTTTCAATGACCTGTCACGCTCATGTGTCAAAATTAGTCGAAAGAAGGTTGAGTTAAAACTTATTTATTACGTTTCCGTTAAATAAAATTATAATAAAATTTGAAGGGCATCGCGGTATATATGACATTATATGATGATGTATGTCTGTATGGTCATGGTCGTTGTTTATTTGCAGAGCTGGTGACGGGCGGAGTGGGCGTGGGCGTGGGCGGCGTGTCGGTGGGCGGGGTGGGCGGCGTGGCGGTGGGCGCGCTCGTCGGGGAGAAGCCTCCCGCGGGACGCTCCCGGCTCCTCGAAGACTTCCGCAACAACAGATTCCCCAACCTACAATTAAGAGAACTCGCAAACCATATAGTAGAATTTTCACAGGATCAACACGGATCAAGGTCAGTACAATACACACGTTACACAGTTTTATATTTCATTAACTTACCTTTTCCCGCGTGGAAAATTCGGTTGTTTCGATCTTAAAGGATCTTATTTTACCGCGTGGAATTTGATTATTTCGCTCCTTTTGAGATGTTCGTTTATTTGGTACGTACAACTAAATCTCAATAAGATCTACTTAGCTCTTTAATCGCGAAATAGAAACAGACAGCGGTCACTTTCGCAATTATTAGTACTATTAATATAAATAACAAAATAATAACACCAATACTTTCTGGTATAACCAGTAACAACAATTCTTATTAATTGCTTTCTAATTTTTATGCAAATATCTTTAAAAAGCAACCTTAATATTATTATGAACATAAATTACTGTGGTGACCTCTGTTAGCAATTCGACAGCAACGTTTTCCATTTCGATATACATATATCTAAAAGTAAGGTTGATTGAATACATAATAAACTTTCTGTGTTCTATCCTAACAGTTAATTTATTTTACACCTTGCTAATTCCACACTAGAAAAGAAATAGCAACAGCGAAATAAGTCTGGTCGGGCCAAAATTATAATTGCTAATACAAATGTAAGAAGATTGCGCTAACATAATAATGGAAACAAACAGTTATGAATTCTTTTAAAAAACAGTCGTCACAAATATTTTTGAATGAAATTTAAAGCTGTCCAAATATATAAAACACGCACAATAAAATCGTAAATTTATTACGACACGTCGCACGTTTTGTACTTTAAGCAATGTCCTGGTCGCCAGTTTTTTATTTTATTTTGTAATTATTATTTATCTAAGCAAGTTGTAAAAAGAAACTTTATTTACATCACTAATTAAAATAAGTATTCATTTCATGACCTTTTAAAACTGATTGCAATGGAATGGATGTAACACTTGTATCTACACAAATATGTATATTAGATACTTGTCACGCTCTGGAACGTTTCGCTTCTTATAAAACTACCTAATAAAATATAGTACAGTAATAACAAAATGTTAGTTAATTAATACGTACAAAGCGACGATTTCCCCGGTCTAAAGATGATGATCGCCTTCGATCCTCAATTAATAACAAATATTCATCTATGCGTATACGTGAATGATGATGTGATGTAATCTCTCTAATGTTATGTTTTTGTTTCCCCAATCAACAGGTTCATTCAACAAAAATTAGAAAGAGCAACTGTACAAGAGAAGCAAATGGTATTCAATGAAATAATTGGCGCCGCGTACAGTCTAATGACAGATGTGTTTGGAAACTATGTTATACAGAAATTTTTCGAATTTGGTACTACGGAACAGAAAACCACACTTGCGCAAAAGGTATGTATTTACATATATTTGAGAATAAATACAATATTCAGCCTTCGAGCACCATTGTTCGACCAATTTGATAAGTTAAACTCATTCGAAACAGATTTTTTTTATGAGTAACTGATACCCGCGTGAGCTTGTCATTGATACGTTCATTTTTTGTGATCCAATGAGTTGGTTACTGTATATCTGTTTCATTTGTATATCGATGGGACTTCCCAGAACAAATAGGAACAATAAATTAACTATTTGTATCGCGTATATGTGTCGCTTTAAGGCTGGATATGTCAGTATGTGTGTGGGGGGTATGAGTAAAATGGCAGCAGTACATACAACATGGGACGCGATGCTGGTGTTGCAGGTGCGCGGGCACGTGTTGAACCTGGCGCTGCAGATGTACGGCTGCCGCGTCATCCAGAAGGCGCTCGAGTCCATCCCCGCCGAGCAGCAGCAGGAGGTGGTGCGCGAGCTCGACGGGCACGTGCTCAAGTGCGTCAAGGACCAGAACGGAAACCACGTGGTCAGTACACAACACACTCACATACACACACAACTATACACATTCATTACTTTCGCGATACTTTTACTAAGCATCCAATATCACAAAAGTTGCAATAGTTACATTTTCACGTTTACAATTTTCAGGTACAAAAATGTATAGAGTGTGTGGAGCCGTCCGCGCTACAGTTCATAATAAACGCGTTCGCGGGCCAAGTGTACGCGCTGTCGACCCACCCGTACGGCTGCCGCGTCATACAGCGCATCCTCGAGCACTGCACGCCCGACCAGACGGCGCCCGTGCTCGCCGAGCTGCACGCGCACACCGACCAGCTCATACAGGTAGGGAGCACGCAGTGAGGGGGACGGCCGGTGAGCGTACAGGGAGTGAGCGTGGACTGACTGACCGAGCGCGTGTGTGTCCAGGACCAGTACGGCAACTACGTGGTGCAGCACGTGCTGGAGCACGGCGCGGGCGAGGACCGCTCGCGGCTGGTGTCGGCGGTGCGCGGCAAGGTGCTGCAGCTGTCGCAGCACAAGTTCGCCTCCAACGTCGTCGAGAAGTGCGTCACGCACGCCACGCGCAACGAGCGGGCGCTGCTCATCGACGAGCTGTGCGGCTTCAACGACAAGTCAGTACCGACTACATACATTGTTTACCGATAGTTCGACAATATTTTGTAGCAATAGTCTCATCAATAAACCTAACTACCGAACGTCATTCTACGTTATTTTAATGGTGGTTGTTGTTATGGTTTGCTTTGCAGTGCTCTCCACGTGATGATGAAGGACCAGTACGCGAACTACGTGGTGCAGAAGATGATCGACGTGGCGGAGCCGACGCAGCGCAAGGTGCTGATGCACAAGATCCGGCCGCACATCAGCTCGCTGCGCAAGTACACGTACGGGAAGCACATAATCGCGAAGCTGGAGAAGTTCTTCATGAAGGCGCCGGAGCTGGGCCCCATCGGGCCGCCGCCGCCCAGCGCCGTCTTGTAGTCTGTGTAAAGTATTAACACGTCCGCGGAGATGCGCCGGCGCGGGTCACCTGCCGCCTAATTGTGAATATTTGTGTATACATTTTGTAATCTATAGAGTCGGAGTTGGCCGCCGCCGCCGCCGCCGCCCGCGAGTGCCCTGTAATATCTGATTAGTTTGTAATTGTCGTGCACCCCTCGTCGTGTCCGGTATATATTTAGTTGTAAATGTAGTGCGCGCGGCGAGCGGCGGGCGGCGGGCGCGGACAAGCGCATGTAAATATCGGCGCGTGTATTATAAAACGATTGGTTAAATTGTAACAATAGTTGTACAGCGTCGACACCACTTCGGTGCTCGGCTGTCGCTTCACCGCGGCGCGTAACGTTTGATGCGTTTTTAGTTCTAAGTGTTCTAGTATTATTCGTTGTTCGTAAAAATCTATGTATAAATATTTGAACGTCTCTCATTCTCGTGTAATTTATGAATCGATGGAAAGACGGTCTGGAAAAGATCGGTGAGTTTCCGTAATTTTAGCTCGTTGTAGATTTACTATTAGCTGGGCTAGGGGACCTTGAATCTTCGAAAGTGATGAAATGAAATGCCGCAGGCAGTTCTAGACAATCGGCACTATAGTCGTGATTATGTTTATTATTTTGTACTATTCAAGTCAAGCTCTCGTTTAAGTTTAAAACCGGCTTCTTATCGTACATAGTTATCGAATATTTTTAGTGCCGGAATGTATAGTTCGATTATAATTTTGTGAAAATGATATTTTTGTATATTTTTATGTAATTAATTTAAGTTATTTAGTTAATGTGCCCCCGAGACGGGGGCGAGCGCTTACAGTGTGGAGTATGGTTATGTTATGTAGGTGAAGCTTGCGCGCAGCCGCCAGCCCTAGGTTATAGTGATGATTGTAAAGTCCTGTACTGATAGTTGTAGTCCCGAGGTCTACCTTGCCGATCGCACGTCTCAAGCGTAGCTGTCCTCATTCCCATTTGTAATTATTTTATAGGAAGCGTAGTTTCCTACGACACCTCAGATTTTTTACGTCTAGATTGTAATTGAAAATAAAATTATTGTAAATGGCTGTACAAAAAGTTAACAAAATGATTTGTAAAACCCACAATGTGATGGACGAGGAGAGGCGTCGAGAGCGGCGCTGCCTCCGCAAGGCCGCCGCTCTGGACGCCGCCCCTGTAGGTTGTACTAGATAACATTTATATGATGATCCATTTATTTAGACATTAATTATAATAAAGCATTTCTGTAATAATATTACAAATCTGACTTTTATTCGAATCACACCATCCTCACACCACACGCAAATAAAACACAATACACGTTTCAGGCAGATTTTTATTAATTTCCTTACACAATGATCCTACTACTACTTGTCGTCGTCCTTGTCCTTGTCCTTCTTGGGTTTCCGTTCGCGGTCGCGGTCCCGCGAGCGCTCGCGGCGCGGCGAGCGCTCGCGCGACCGGGACTTGTGGCGCCGCGAGCGGGACCGCGAGCGCTCGCGCCGGTACGACCTGCACACACACACACACAATATACATGACATGACACATGATCCAAAACATTCCTAAGCTATAATATCAAACACTTAAATCAGTATTTCTGATACTCCAATTTGGCAAAAACAACATTCAAAATCCTGCCCTACTAGTAGGGGTTCTGTAGAAAATGGACCTTCACCAATCTGATATTTTATATAGTTAGAATTTTTTATGTAGTTTTAACAATACATTAATACGTCTTTGGGTTGCTTGTCAAAATTCTTCTAACCCTAACCTATCTCCCTCCTTCAATAAATTGATATACCCAATTATGTACTTTACACAAACTTACTTGCTTTTCCTGCAAGTAAAAAATATAATAATGTAATAACTATGGGATTTCTAAAGTGTATCTGTTCACTGCTCTATTATATTATTTAATTTTAATCCAGTCATAGATAGGACTTTTCAAATACGTTATGTAGTATACCTATAAATTAAAGTCTAGTACTCACTTCTCTCTCACTCTATCCGGTTTGATAGACCGCGATCGCTCCCTCTCACGATCTCTCTCTCTCTCCCGCTCCCTTTCTCGTTCTCTTTCCCTCTCCTCCTGAAACAGAAAATATGCAAATCCATCAAACATTTTATTACGTCGGCTGTCGTGGAGATCTCCGTGTTTGTTATCGTATTCGGCATTTCGAATTGCAAGATTCAGAAAACAGTTGTTGTAATTAGTAATCGATAAGAATGCAATTTTTAATAAATATATTGAGATAATTAGGGCAGCAAGGTATGTCCGCGCAGCCGCTGAAGACTACGCATCGTGGTCGTGATGGCAGCGTAATGTTTTTGGATAAGCCCGTGGTCCCAACCAAACCCTTACTGGCGGCAACGCTAATGGAATTAAATGTATTTCGCCACCATCTGTCCCCCGATAATCCCACATGCCTTTAGAATCTTAAATTAATTTCTTCTCAAAAAAAATAAAGAAGTAGTACACATATGTATGCCTTTCATCAAAACTCATTAAGTCATTTAACCGACTGCGCCGAAAAGGGGGTATGCGATTAAACAGTATACTCATATTATTATGCTTTTCATCTATTCCATCCCCTACTAACCGGCTGGTTTTGATGAATGGCATATTGGGTTTATTCACACTGACCAAGGCTTCTATTCCAGTCTTCCAATTCTTCAGCGTGACTAGACCCATTATTAAATTCGCCTTCGCGAGTGCAGTACAACATACATCAAAATGGCGATTTGTCGCCATATTACAATTACATTTTCGAAATAAAAAACAAACCGATGGCAATACAGCGATACAACTTAATATGATAAAAGCATTCCCGAACATTTTGGAGTGAATCAGTTGCTGTTATCACCCGCGCAGCCATGCACAAACTAATTCAAAATAAAAGTAAAATGAAAGCTTAAAATGAATAAAGTAAATTAAAAGCCCAACAGCAGTAAGTATTTTGATACATTACACACTGAAAACGAAGATATAAGTAATAAATTATCAGAAACTAAATATAGTACTTTGTGCAAAATATATTTACTAGGAGCCAAAATATTTACTGATTTGTTTGTTCATTGTCAGTGTGTAAATTATGCTTGTATTCGCACCATTGTTAAGATTTTTTAATTACTGCGTGCACAATCATTCAAATCATTTTCACATTTATAATATGAAGAAGATACATACACCATCACCTTCAGATCCCAAATATTGAAGAATTATGCGAAAAAAGAAAATTATGTACAAGATATGATAGAAATAATTCAAGTGATGCCTTATAATGCATATTATTTGTTTGATACTTCTTTACGCCTGAACGACCCATTTTGATGAAATTTTGTATAGAATGACCTAATGCAGCTATCTCTTTCTACACCTGCGCTAAAGCTTGCTTGAAAGCGATATGTTTCCTAACAAAAGTAAAAAGCTTTCAAGGTGTAGTTACCCATGTAAACATGACTTTTGTGTGTGTATTATTATGAAAAATGGACACAACTACGACGTCAAATTGCGGAGAAGAGTCCAAAATAACATCACGTATCACGGTGACACCCTGTGGTCCCTATTGAAAAGCTCCCATTGTTATTTAGCTGGAGCAGTAGCGTGAAATGGAAAAAATAGCACTATGGTGACACTCTGTGGTTCCGTGTTCTAATAAAGAAAGCTCCCAAAAGGTGGGGCAGTAGCATGAAGAAAGTTGATTTCAAATCACATTCGCACGGGATATATGTCATTGTATAATAAAGTAAGTATGTGGTACCTCGTCCCGGCGCTCGCGGTCGCGGTCGCGGTCGCGGCGCTCGCGCTCGCGGTAGGCGGGCGGCGGCGGGCCCATGGCGGCCGGCGTCAGCTCCTTGATGTCGGTCGGCGCCCACCCCGCCACGCCCTCCGCCGGACCTGGAAACAGACACCATTTTATCTTCTAATACTCATGACATCGTTCCCTATATGTTAACGTGCGCACTGCTCACATACCATACCCATTTACACAGAGACATAATTATAGAAAATTTAATCAATTGTATTATGATATTTTCTTTAATAAGTTTTTGCGCGTCTGTTCAGTTTTCATACGAAACGATTGTTTGCTATGGACAGCAGCTCTATTGATCTGAATAACTGCAAGAAGTCCTTAAATCTGAATATAATTTCCTAATAAACACCAAATATAAAGTTCCCATTACCCCAATGTTCGTCGTAGGGCGCATGCGGCGGCGCGTGCGGCGGGAAGTAGTGGTCGGGCGGCGGCGCGCCGAAGTACTCGGGCGGCGCCAGCTCGCGCGGGTGCACGCGCCCGTACTCGCGACGCTCCGCTGTCATCACCTGCCACACACGACATTACATTATAACTTCAACTAGATATCAATTAGGTCATAAATATTTGCCTATTTTATGTTAGAAAAGAAAATTAATATACACACATCAAAAGTGTCTAGGGATCAACATATATTTTTGCAATAACTTTTCTCCTGATTGATATTAATTAAAATTTTCTTTAAGGATTCATCAAATAAAGTGTTTTCGTTTGTCACAGTAACGATAAACCAAGTCACCTTTGCATTAATAAAGAAATTTGCCATTTTCCTAATAAAGGGATTTTTGACATTTGAACCACTAACATTAAAGTTCGAAAAAAAGACTGAAATAACAGTTTTCTTTAAAATTTTATTGGGTAACTTAAACAATTAATAATCCGTGTTTCTACCGCGAACACTAACAACACAAGAACATCGGTTTAGCATACTCAAAATGAGTTCATCCAAATCACGCTGTGGAATGGCCGCCCATGTTCGTTGCAACAACAAAAAAAGGTCTTCTTGCGACTGGATACCCTCCATATTCGGCAGAGCTCTTCTCTGTAGCATATCCCATGCATGCTCAATCGGGTTCAAGTCTGGCGACTGAGCAGGCCAGGGCAGGACATTGATGTTAGCTGCGGCGAGAGTCTGTCTTACAACTCTTGCGGTGTGCGGTCGTGCATTATCATGCATTAACTGAAATAAGGGACCGATTTGCACTTGTAGAGGAACGATGACGTCTGATACAATCGTCTCAGCATAAATTTGAGCGTTGAGGTTGCCTCTGATCCAAATCAACTCAGTTCTTCCGCCGATCCAAATACCCGCCCATACCATGATGGTTCCACCACTATAAGGATGGACTTCCTGGCAGGATTTTAATCGCTGTTGGCGTCCAGGGGTTCTCCAGTGTCGTATACGTCTTGTATCCGGTCTCATACCAAAACGAGACTCATCAGAAAAGCACACGAAACGCCATTGTTCTTCTGCCCAATTTCTGTGTTCAAGAGCCCATTGATATCGAATCCTACGATTGTGCATTGCTATAGGTGGTACCCGTAGCGGTCTTCGGGAATGAAGGTTCACTTCATGCAAGCGGTTTCTGACTGTTTGGTCGCTAATTAAGTTCCCTGAAGAGTGATGAAGCCGCACGGCTAACATCATGGCGGTTATTGTTGGAGCTCTTCGAGTTAAGATTTGAATGTATCGGTCTTGTCTCCGTGTGGTGCAGCGATACCGTCCTCCATGGCGCTCAGCCACGGTACCAGTGCTTCGGTAACGTGTCCAAAGTCGACTGATAACACTCTGACTTGTATTCAGAGCTAAAGCCACGTACGTTGCCGGGAACCAGCTTCTATCATTCCCACGGCTCTGAGCATTTCTTCCCTGCTTAAATGACGTCGCCGCTCCATAATAACGTTGGTTTTAATCAGTAGTAGGGAAACAGTAGCACTAATAATGTCTTCAATGCGTTGTATGTTTTTATAGGGAAAATATTGACAGCTGATTTTCAT
The DNA here is from genome assembly GCA_958496195.1 of Timandra comae. Lineage (NCBI taxonomy): Eukaryota > Metazoa > Arthropoda > Insecta > Lepidoptera > Geometridae > Timandra > Timandra comae. The sequence goes on from OY292356.1 coordinate 9,578,934, forward strand.
CTTTTACTCGAATTTGATTCACAGTTCCTGATTCAAATTATGAAATGCACCAAAAAGGATCCATATAAATTTATAAAATCATAAATTTATTACAAAGCCACATCTCAATCTCAAGAAATCCGCATAAAAATGCTTGATCCCTAGACACTTTTGATGTGTGTACTTTCTACTGGCTACATTTTATCACAAATTTCCAACGAGATAAGGATACACGCGGATAATTACATTTTTCAACATTATGCATAGTATTTCAACACAATATAATATATCACAGGATTTTGAAGATGGTTAACTTATACAGATAAAAAAGAATCCTGGATAATGATGGAGCCTTGTACATAAATGTTTATCTTCATATTTATTTTAGATAGACGTAAGTAAACATTATTATGAGGGGATGTTGTTTTACATTACCTGGATGGTGTTTTCTCTAGCTTGATAGGTGTTGGGCATCATTGGTGGAGGCACATCATTTCTTGGAGGCATGTGGTTGGCCATGTGATCTGCAACAAAATAAAAAAGATAGACTTTATCTTGTCTGATCTTTGATAAACCGAATTAAGTAAAGTGAATGTGGTCAATTGAAATAATTAAAAATCGAAGTCGATTTTATGCTATAAGTACATATTTTATACTTTGTGGGACCTACTAAGTATTTTGTTATTGCAAACTTTAAAATCATCATCATCTTCAGGGCCTTTACATCTGTACAGATGTAGAATGTATAAAAAGGGGAATTGAAAATGAAAATTTAATTACCTCTGCCTGAAATAAAAAAAACAGTATTTAATAAAATATAAGTATTTCTCTGATGATAACTGCTAAAATTCTGGTATTGGAACTAGGTCTAGTTTTAGATATGACAAGATTCTCAATAGATAGGTTTAGTATTAACTAGCAGCGACCCGCGGTTTAACCCGCGTAGTTCCCGCTCCCGTGGAAATACGGGGATAAAACAGTCTAACCTATGTCACATACTAACAAAATTAGCTTTCCATTAGTGAAAGAATTTTTGAAATCGGTTCAGTATTTTCGGAGCCTATTCGTTACAAACAAACAAATCTTTCCTTTTTATAATATTAGTGTCGGCGACCCGCGGTTTCACCCGCGTAGTTCCCGCTACCGTGAGAATGCGGGGATAAAATTATGCTACGAACGAACCTACCTCTACAATCACTCGTATTTATTTAAGAAAACCGCATCAAAATTCGTTGCATAGTTTTAAAGATCTAAGCATACAAATAGAGACGTACATCGGGAAGCCACTTTGTTTTATATATAGATACTAGATCTTTGTTTTATACTATGTAGTGATACTAGATCTGAGAGCGCCTAGCTATCTGTATGTATCGACCTGGCATCCTCCGCACGTCGGGCCCGACGGCGCGCGGCGGCGGGCCGACGCCGGCCTCGCCGACGCGCATGCGCCGCTGGCGCTCGCAGTACGCGCTCCACGTCACCTCGTTGAAACCGTAGTTGAAATAATCTAGAAATGGTGTAGTTGTTGGTGTTATCGCTGTGTCTTACTGTGTTTTCCATGATCATATAAATGTTAAACAAAATTAAATCTTGTATATAGTGTTTACTAATACTAGTCTAACTATTATTTGGCCATTGACACGATAATCATTCACTACATCATCTCATTATAGTAACTAACCCCTAACTAAGCTTGAAGCTTGTATTTAGGGTATCAGAAACTACGCACACACTCATTCACACACACACCCAGACCGAGACAAACATTTGTGGCTCACACAAATATTCACCACGCACGGGAATCGAACCCGCAACCTTACAGATGGCAATCCGGCATGGTGACCACTCTGCCATCGAGGTCATCAGATAGAAGAAGAAGACTAATTTTTTAAAACACCCCGATCAAGACAGTGATGTTCAAGTTCAAGCATACAAATGAATTTCTATGTAGTTCATTTAGTACCAGTTTGAAATGAAATGATCAAATTGAATAATAAAAATCTTTTGTATTTATACTCCTCCTTATTTATATATTTCTATTAATGTTCAGTAATATTTTATATGCAATTTTATTTACTATTATACCTGAGATATCAGCACCAGGTTTATTCCAGGGTTTGTCCTCAATAGTATCTATATTGAACTCCATTGCGGGCACTCCGTTAATACTGCCGGGACCCTCCAGGTCCTCCATTGTCACTTTGCCTGTGGTTGTTATGGGTCGCGGCTTCTCAGCGGGACCCGCTGCCACTAGGCCTACACCTCGCTGGAAATTATATTTTTTTATGATAATTAAGATTGTTTTATCATTTCTATGTTTTATAGTTTGTTTTCTCATTATAATTTATTTTTTATATTCACTGGTCATTAATGAAATTTGCTGTAATCTCTCTTTCATAGTAGTACACTTGATTAGGAATAAGTGCAAAAACTATAATGTCCAATGTGAGTTAGTGATCTCACACCTAAACCATTTTTTGAACAGCCACCTATGGATTTTGATAAGATATTTTATACTATCAGGACAATCATGATTTTCAGTATTTGTATGATGTATCAACTGGAAGTTGTCACTATTAAAAGACTACTATAGTAAATTACGAAAACGATATTAACCTTTATGTTTAAACTTCCATATTGTGGTCCCGACTTGATTTCTCCGATGGTCACTTTGATGTCATCACTGTCATCCGAGTCCGAGTCCCCGTTGTCCTGACTGTCCGCGTCACCATTGGCTTGTTCCTCCGACTCCTCACGGCTAACATCTTCAAAGTGTTCATCATTGAAGTTAGGATCATAGTTTGTTTGCTCATTTTCTTCCCGCTCTTTGTCTTCAGTATCCTGTATAGAGATTTGTTGTTGCCATGATTAGCATATGGATTTGAAGTAAAAGTTTCCATGTCAAAAGATAGTTCTATTTTCATACATTAGTTTAAAAACAGTAAGAATAGTAGGGTTAGGAGTCCTAAGCGTTATCATCAATTTGAGATAACTAGACCAAAATATTGGCAATAAAAACATAGGATTTGTATTTAAAAGCCGAATATTTACCGTGGCTCCATTAGTTTCAGATTGCTTATTTTTATCACTTTGCTCCTGATCTCCTGAAATCTGTTCAGTTGTGGAGTCTCCATACAACCAGTTATCGTCATTTTCATCGCCCGGCGCCGTTTCTATCGCAGTTTCTGCCATATTTTATTGTTTATTTGTTTTCATGACACTTATTATATATATTCCTGAGAATTTCAATTCAAAAGATTTCAAAGGGTGGAATATTTTTTGAAAGAAACGCAAGCAAATTGCAATGAAAACAGAATAAATCAAACCTAGCAAGCGACCAAGCGAAGCAAAAACGCCGCAATACAGTGAATGTCAATGTCAACATGACACTGACTAAAATATTATATTGAACGTTTATTAGCAGCGAAACACTCGAAATTGGCGGAGTTGTGGCTTGATGCCTTCAGAAGCCAAAAACACAAGAATTGAAGTGTTTATCTGTGGCTCTAAGGAGGACAAGGAGGTAAGATTTTTTATAGTATTCAACTTATTTTTACCAGACTGCTCAACGAGAGTTAAGTTTTCTATCGTCTAATATAAGATGTAACTTTTAGTTACAAAAAATACACTAAAATTTATATTAAAGCATTTATTATAATAATATAAACTCATAATTTAGTAAAGCTATAAAATAAATTAACAAAATCCAAATAGCTCAGTATAGAATCATTTAGTCAAGGCCATTTCGTCTCCTGGGGAATGTTTTCTCTTCAAATTGTTCCACCTTCTGAGCAACATTTGCTAGTTGCTCTGAAGCTTCTGCAGCAGCTGAGCCACAGGTCTCGGCCAGTTCTTGAATGCCTTGGGAAATCTGCACAGACAAAACTCAATTAATGATGATTATCCTACAGAATATTTAAAAACAAAACATACATAATAAAATGTAGCATAATTCAATTTAAATTGTGTGAAACTGTATTCATTACATTGTCAGACTGTGCCTTGACTTCAGCAGCAGCTGCATGCATTTCATTGACAGTCTCCTGCATCTGAGGAGCTTGTTGAATAGCCTCAGACTCCATCACGGGGGCACTCTGAGAGATAGAAAATATATATACATGTTAAAATTTAAATTGGAGTAAAGATTTTACTCAATTACTATCACCCTTAAGCTTTATTTAAAGTTTATACTTTAAGTAAAGATTACCATTATTGGTAAAAAAAATGCACAAAAACACTTCAAAATATTAATCATTAAAAATTTTCACTTTAGACCTTAACATGGTCTAAAAGTTATGAGTCATATTATGACTCAACTTTTCAAAATCTATTACACTCTAATCAATAACAGTAAAACAACTTATGTTTCTCATGTTGGACTACTATTCCTCAAAAGTCAATAGGCATACCTGTTTGCAGCGATGCATGCACTGACAATGATGACGGATCACCGGCTCAGCTGCAGCTACCTCATGCATGTGCATTTCGCGCTGTTGTAACTGAAAAACATTGAAATAATTATATATATCATGTTTGTTGGTGATTGTACTAAATAATAAAAAATACAGTGATAGCAGATTTCACTACCTTTTCAGCAAAATTTGGGTCTGTGTAGTTATTGAGTTCTGTAGCCATTTGCATGGCCTCATTGAGTTTCTCATGACCTGCAGTTGCATTATTAATAGCCTGGGCTGTATTCAGCAGGTTTGCTGTAGCGGTGTCTCCCTGCTGGCCTTCCGTAGCATTCAGTGCCATGCCTAATTTGGCTTCCAATTGCTCAATTCTGCTTTGCAAGATTGAAAGTGGATCCATTATTATTGAAAGAAAACCAGAATCTTATATTTTGATAAACAAACAATTAAAAAATCTTAAATAGCTGTACTAAAATCACAACAGATCCCGTTTAGCGATGAGGTAAAAAAATAAATGAATACGCTTTTTCGAACACAAAAAACAAAATTGGAGATTTTAACTTTTAAATTATTTTGACAATGTTTATTTTGACGTTCCATTGACTTGACATTGATTTTCTGAGTTGATCTGTTATTCAGGAAACACCTTGGAAGCACTATCATTTCTTTCTACCAAGGATGGAACAATAAATGGCATGTCAGTATGCATGGCGAGAAATAATTAAAAAAAGTTTATCAAAGAAATCTATTTGTCTCTTCCAAACAAAGTGTCAACCAATGTCAAATGTCATGTCAAGTTGTCAATGTCAACCAGTTTTCAAAATATTTTGGTTGTAAATTGCGCATTGCGCTTATTTGTTGATTAAACAATAATAAGTATAAATTGTTATTTTGTAAATAAATCTTCATAATTTAAAATAATACAATGATGGACGAAGAAATGGGTGGTTTGACTCAAGACGATTTCGTTTTACCGCCAGTCAAATATGAATGTAAATATTATACCAATACTTATACACAAAAAATAATGTATTGCTGTTGCCGCAAGTACTGTTTTAAATTAAATATAATTTTATAATTACAGATTTGGATCATACCGCAGATGTCCAGTAAGTATTACTTTCTTTTTAAATATTTTTTCTAATTTAAGTTTTGGTATGAATGATGCAATGCTTTGGGGTTATGTGTGTCATAGAAAATATTATTGAAGACTGCTGTTGTTAAAAATATTATTACAACATAATAAAAGTAAAATTACCTAATATAAGTATTTAATTTTATAATATTCAAAAACTGAATTAGAAATGTCCTACTAAAAACTCATATTGTGACTCCTAATATTGTGACTCATATTATTTTACTAAGGTATCTGTATTAAACCTAGGAAAACATACTTACTCGCAAAAAAGCAGACTTTTAGACAGTTTTTCCTTATTATGTTTAATTTATATACAGTGGTGGTCATATAATTAAGAACGCTTATTTAACGTAAAGAATTTTTCATATAACTAATTGCATGTATTTATATGTATTTCTTTTGATACCCTAAAACATTTCCATAGTATCGATACATCAGTTGATACACACGATTGGCTAATAAATAAAAAGATAAACTTTATACATTAGATCTAAACCTAATATTAATACGTTCTGGCTGGTCATATAATTAAGAACGCTGAATAGGTAACTTTTTTAATCAAGTTAACATAAAGAACACTACATAGCTTTATGGTTGCAAGTCACTATTTGTATAATTTAGATCCCATTTAGTGTCGTAAAGGTCTTAAAAGTGATTGTTTCATATGAATTCATATGGAGAAAAATAAAAGTTTCGACAAATCTACAAGGTAGATGATAAAACAACTTCCTGAGGAGAATTTGGTCGAACAAAAAGATATCTATCACATTACAATGCTCAAAAACGATATTTTTTCACGCTGTGAAGCATTTTGCTACATATCAGACTACTTCAAATGGTTGGTATGTGTTGAGTACCTAGAAAGTCATCTCGTCGAGATGATCGAAAACATTCGTTTGGTAAAAGAAAATAATTTGAAAGGGTCTAATGTGCTGAGAAATGAATATATTGGGAGAAACAACTCCTCCAACAATCTCGGCACGTACTATACGAAGGTGTTTGGTACAAGGAAAGCTGCACGAAAGAATAACAAGGAAGGTACCCATCATGCAACGATGCCGTAGGCAATACCGGCTGGCACTTACAGGAAGGTGTGAAAACTGGATAGTAAGACAGTGGAAAAATGATATTTTTTCTGACGAAACAATTAAAAACTAGGGTGTTCTCTGGTGGAAATCATCGTTAACAACATCTACGAATAAATCATTCGACCTTTAGTACACAAAAGTGATATTAAACCATGATGGAGAAATATGACATTTTTGGATGCTACTTTGAATACGGCGTTGAAGCTGTGAAGCTGACACAAGAAAACATGGATCAATTCCAAGACAAAAAATATACTGGAAAAGCTATATTCTTTCAAGCTAAAAACGTTCTTTTAGGTTTTTGGTCAATTTAAACATTCCAGCACGACCATGACCCAAAACATAATGCGCGCACCGTTAAGGAATATCTCACATTGCAATTATTTTCTGCCTAAAATTGGCCAGCTAACAGCCTAGAACTAAACCCAATCGACTGATCTTTGGTGCGAAGTCAAGAGAATAGTTTTAAATGGACGATATGGAAATTTAAAGAAAGCTGTAATGATGATTTCTCAAAAGAATGGAACTCTGTTTCTCTTACAATATGTCAAAAAATTAGAGAGTCAATGCTTCGCCGCCCGGTGTAAGTAAATCAGTTATTAAAAGTCGTAAACATGCTGCCAACTAATAATTTCAGTTAAAATGCATTAAATTAATATTTTACTTTCACAATAATATCACTTATTGAATCTCAGTTTTATATATAATAACTTTTGAACAGTTTAATAAATCGTTCTTAATTATTTGGCCAGCTTCATTAGTACTTAAATTCATTACTATAGAGAAAAAATGAAATTTGAAAAAAAGATAGTTAATCATTCAATTCTATATTCCTTATCCCGTATGCCCCATTCATATGGCTATCTCATAACATAAATAGTTACTCCCGAAAGCTATAAATAACTACACAAGAAATGATTTAGACAAAAAATATCTGGAATTTCAAATCGTTCTTAATTATGTGACCACCACTGTAGATCTTATTTATAAAGGAATCATTATATGGATTTTAATATTTAAAAACAAAGCATTGATTGAAAAATAAGCATCAAAAAAATATCTTAAGTAGGTGTCATACCTATGGCTAAAAGGGTCACTACCAACATTACCACTTGGTAACCAAATATGTATATTTTTTTTTACTTACTTACTTATTCCTTTGCCTCAGCATTTTTTTTTTAAATCATTATTAATTCCAGATTACATGCGTGGGGCAATACACTGAAGGAGGCTTTTGAACAATGTGGAATGGCTATGTTTGGATATATGACAGAACTGGACTATGTACAAATAAGAGAGGTCCACACCATAGAGGCCAATGCAGATGATATGATGGGATTACTGTACCACTTCCTGGACGAGTTATTATTCCTCTTTTCTGTTGAACCTTTTTTAATATGTAAAAAGTTAGTTATCACAGAGTTTAATACTGAAGAGTTTAGGATAGTTTGTAAGTGTTATGGTGAAGAATTCCAAATAGGGAAGCACCCTCAGGGGACGGAAGTAAAAGCAATCACATACTCAGCAATGCAGATTGTTGATGAACCAAAAGATAATAAGTTTGAAGTGTTTGTTATTATTGATATATGAATATAAGGATTTGTTTATATAATATTGTTTTAAACTTAATTTTAGTTCCTTATCTACAACCTTCTACCTTTATCTATCTTCAATACATTTATAATCACAAATCATTTATTCACAAAAAAAAAATGTAGGTAGCTGCCTAAGAAAATAATAATTCTATTTTAAGAGCCTTCAAAAAATAGAGACAGAGTATGTGATGAGATGTTTTGAGAACTATGCCACTATGCTTGTGGCCTCCAACAGAATATAATAAGAACACAAAAATAACAATATTTTCTAAATACTTCATAGTCTACACTACACATCTATAATATAAAAATGATATATTATAAAGATGAAAGATTTGTTTGTTTGTAACGAATAGGATCCGAAACTACCGAACCGATTTAAAAAAATCTTTCACCATTAAAAAGCTACATTCACCCTGAGTAATAAAGGCTATATTTTATCCCCATATTCCCACAGGAACGGGAACTACACGTGTGAAACCGCGGGGCGCTGTTAGTACTTCAATAAATATACGAAACTGTTCAAAAACACGAAAGGTAACAGAAATTATAGCAAACTAGCTGCGTCCCGATCCCGGGGGAATATTGGGGATAAAAAGTCCTATGTGTTATTCCTAGTTATAAAGAACACATGTAACAAATTTCATCTTAATCGGTTCTGTAGTTTTTGCTTAACAGACTAACAAACATCCATCCATTCAGACTTCGCGTTATTACAAGTACGTCAGTACTAGGATAAATTGTCTTCATTATTAATTATAAGAAAACGACCGAAGAAGGTGGTGGGTAGCGGCTGGATGCGCAGAGCTGAGGACCGGTTGTGGTGGCGCGGCATGGGGAAGGCTTATGTCCAGCAGTTATATAAGGACAAGGGTCCTATAGCCCCCATATTGGGACCCAGACTCGCGGATAATATTTACTATGTAATCTTATATTATTTATTTCGAGTTTCCGATATTTCGACGATGATGCAAGCACCACGATCATTGATCGCGTTATAAGTAGATTCCGTAAGTAGAAGTTAAAGAGGCTCCTTTGGACAGACACAAGCAGAGGGAGATCACCTGTTACACCTTCAAGAGCACCAGTTTTTCTTCTACCATGTCAATGGCCACAAAACATGTAGAAAAATGAAACTAAATTTTCCCGAACCAAAACTCGGCTTCTTCTACACCAGCGCCATTTGCTTTCATCACGTCTTCTCGTGTGCAGATGGAAGGGCACAACGAGCACGACAGCACATTATTTATGAGGACGACAGTAAGTGGGTCATATTCTGCTTTTAAAAGTACATAATGTTGAATTACCACTCATTTACCTAAGTAGTTTATAGAAAAAAAAAATAAGAGAGTAGGACTTAGATCAAAGTATATTTTTGAAGCAGAATTCCTATTCTTGGCTTCCAAAATTACTTGGCCTTGGATATTTATCTAAATATATTAAGTACACCAGATAAAATAATATCTATGAGCCTCGGCAAGAGAGACGAGTAGTTTAGCAGAAGTACGTGCGCGGCCCAATATTTCCATTTTTAGCCGCTTATCATATCAAGCTGTTTTGTCGGACTGCTCGGCTCTGTATCTTGGAGAACAAAAGTAATGTCTTATTTTTACAAAGATATATTTGGAAGTACCTACTCCTAGCACGGCGACATTTCGTTGAAGTAAAACATCCATTACGAGTAGTCCAAATATCATCCATGACTTTGTTTCGGTCAAAAGATGCAGTTGCCTAGGCATCCATCTCGAAGCTCCAAAATTACAAATCTTTATATCTTTTAAATATTACCTATAATATTGCAAAATATAATTTGCTGTAACAGCGTACCTAAGTATAAAATATTTGATCGAGTTATCATACTGTGTATGCCGACTGTAAAAATAACGTACGAGGGGGGGTCAAAAAGTTCGCGGAACGGAGGGGAAGGGGGGTGAAATAAAATACTGTACTATTTTTCTTTTTCAATATATTCCCCCTTAAGTCGAATACATTTTTCAGATCTCTCTATTAACTTATTAATACCGTCGAAAAAAAATGATTTGTCTTTGTCCTCAAAATAGGCCGAAATCGCCGACTTGACTTCTTCATCATCGGAAAATTTCTTCCCCCGAAGCTCTTTTTTTAATTTGGGAAATAAAAAATAATCACAGGGGGCTAAGTCTGGACTATAGGGAGGATGGTTTAACATTTCGAAGCCACAGTGATGAAGGGCAGCCATCGCAACGCGGCTCTTGTGTACCGGTGCGTTGTCATGCAAAAGCAGCACACCCTTTGTCAACTTTCCCCGCCTTTTCTCCTTGATTGCTTCTTTTAATTGTCTTAGTAGATTAGCGTAGTATTCTCCCGTTATAGAAACACCCTTATCTTTATAATCTATTAATAAAATACCCTCTGTATCCCAAAAAACAGTTGCCATGATTTTTCCAGCCGATTGTGACACCCTGTATTTCTTAGGGGGGGGCTGACCCTTTTTATGCCACTGCATAGACTCTTGCTTCGACTCAGGCTCATAATGATGAACCCAAGTTTCATCTGCAGTAACAAGTCTTGCAAAAATTCCTTCCTTGTCGGCGCTACAGAGGTCTAAAAACTCCTTTGAATACTCGACGCGCAGCTGTTTCTGTGGTGGTGTGAGCATTCTTGGCACCCATCTTGCGCTGACTTTTGACATCCCAAGATTGTCGTGTAGAATATTTAAAATGGTTGTAGGTGATACTCCAACCATTTCTGCAAGTTGTTTCTTCTTCAAACGAGTATCCTCCAGTATAAGATTCTCCACTTTTTCAACGATGTTTGAGGTGGTGGCCTCAATCGGCCGTCCTGAGCGAGGGTCGTCTTCAAGAGACTCTCTGCCTTGCTTGAAAAGGCTATTCCACTTGTACACCATGGTTTTCCCAGGGCAAGAGTCCCCGTATACTGATAACATTTCTTCCAAAATTTTCTGAGGTGGTTTTCCTTGCTTAGTGAGGAACTTTATGACGGCACGAAACTCGATTTTTTCCATGTTCAAGTTTTTCTTCCGGATTCACTTGTTTGATCGACGACAGGTCAAAGGTTATTGACACAATCAGGTTCAAACTTGGCATATATACTCACAAAGAGTTGCTCATTAGTTACTACCTGCGGCAGGTCCCCCACCCCCCGCTATCCCCTCCATTCCGCGAACTTTTTGACCCCCCCTCGTAAGTATGCACAAAATAAATATTAATTGTACTTAAGTATCTAATTGTCAAGAAATATTTATTCTGGCTTCTGTTATCATCAACAATATGTATTGATCTTGTAAATATTGATTGCAGGATGTAGCGACAAATAAATCTAAACATGCATTGGTTTAAGTAATCCATATCAGTTCAAAGATATTAAAAGAACAAGTCTACAAGAAGTTAAAGTGGACAGTTAAATACATAACTAATCCTATTTACTTATTATATTTTTATTTACATGTCTGAAGATTTATATAAAGGATGTATTTCGAACCTAGACTCGTACATACAATATTTTATTTGAAAAGTGCGCCAAAACCAAACGGAAATTGTTCGGCCCTGTTTATTCTCCTAACGTCCCTTGTACGCGATTTGACAGTCACTTATTCAACAAAGATAAGTATGTACTTAAGTACACTTACTTAATTATTACTGAACATAGCTTAACAGCAAAAATTAAAAATAAAATTAGCTTAGAGCTCGGTTGTTAAAAAACCCTCTAAAGGTATTTGGTCGAGTAAGTAATTGATAGTAAATAAATTATAATTTAGTCAAAGGAAAATTTTATAAAGTTTTGTTATGTGTCTCAATATTTTATAAAAAATATATTTTGGAATTTTACGGTTATTGTTACGAATTCCATTCAATCCATGTTACCAGTTCAACAATAAAAAATGATGGAGGATTCTTTTTTTTTATTACTATAATATATTCCTGAACGAAATTGTCTATGCTTATGTTTACATCCGTCTATTTCCTCCTTGTCACTTCCGTAATATTGGCGGCTTCATATACGTATTTCCGGATCCGTGAAAAAATATTTTATTTGTAGTATGTAACCACAAGAATGTTATGAAAGTAAATAGATGGTAATGAAATTAATTTTATTATTTTTCATAAATCAATAGTAAAACAGTAATTTACTGTATTATCAATCACACGTATCTAATACGCTGAATATTCTTCTTCTTTATTTTCTATCATATTAATAAAGTAGGTACAAAGATAAGTTCTGTAAGATAATTATAATATTTTTATGAGTAATGTTTAATAATATAAATATGTGTGTTAACTTATTTTCAAGTAAGTATTCAGAAATTGAACTGTTACAAAAATCCTGTTCCCATATCTTTTAATTATTGTAGGTAGATAGAATAATAGAATAAGATAGAGATATTCCTTCCTACATGTACCTAAATGACATGAATTTATTTTATACTTACTTAAAACTAACGTACTTGATATTCTCCTGTTTATTTTATACATTACTTACAAAATAAAATAATACAAATACTTAATTGGAATTTATTATGTGACACTCTTCCTTAATTAAAAAAATGTGATGCTCATTGTTTTGTTTTCCATTAATGAAAATAAAAACACAGAGCTTTCAGATTATTTGTAAATCTAGCAGGTATATAATTGTGTGATCAACTAATCACTTTTGAATTCTAAAAATGGAAGTTACTATAATCTTTATGAAAAATATTATATTTGATTGTACCTAAAGCAATAAGTACTTAATTCTTTTATAATTAAAAAAATCAATTTACTTTTGTATTTTAATTACTTCTTCTTTTAATAAAATAAGTAGGTACGTGAGCGAGGATTATCAAAAGCGTTAACGTTGCGCCTGCCCGTTCAAAACCGGTCGAACAATAGAAATTCAAAAATTCGTTAATTTTTTATGGCTTCTTCAACGAACGAGGGGAGGAATTCGGTTCGTAGAGCGGCGTCCGCTAGGGGTTGCTTGTTCAGCCGCTTCGCGCCTGCGTACGTAGTTCGCGCCACTGCTACGTCGCTTGCAACTCTTGCAAGCCAGATGTTCTAAAAGCTTCATGTCGTCGTTTCATTGCGCCGCGTTTTTATATAATAAATTATATTAAAATGCTGACTAAAAGCTTTATTTTAATTTGTTTTGTGAGTGAAATAATCAGTGAATAATTTATCATGTGATTTGAACAATTTTTATGTGTTAGCTCAAAATTATCGAGCGTCTCAATGTCCACGAGTTCACTCGGGACCAACAAAGCGGCGGACATTTTATTTTGAGTACTCGATAATGTAGCGTTTGCTTGGAGTAATATTAATGTCGTTTTATGGTTACAAATTGGAATTTCGTTCGCTTACACCTTTTGTAAGTATAACATTGATGCGATATGTAATTTAAATAAAAACCTCAAATGTGTACACCTAAGTTTAGGAAGCGGTTATGCCATGGATCACCGCTAGGTTGTCGATATTTTAGATAAATGTCGTTGATAAAATGACGTAAGCCGTTTTGGTCAGCTGGGGGTGATAGTGTGGACTTCAAGGTTCATGTAGAACTTGATAAATTTCCTATCGACCCACTCCGCTTTGGAGGCTTCTCACTTGTAATTTCCGCGCGCGCGGCGCCCCTAACCTCTTTGCTAATTGAATTGTGATGATTATAAAGCGTCTACGTAACGATCAACCCTGATTTTTTGGATGATAGAGAAATGTTTGTCGTGTTATTTAGCGATGCCGAGAGGGGTGAAGCGAGGGCCGGCGGAGGGAGAGGCCGAGGTGGTAGTACGCGCCGGGGCGTCTCCTTCGCAAACAACTTTGCTGGATGACAGCCCCAGTCAACCCATCAGCTATCACCTGCTCGACCATGGCTATGGCGCCACGCCACAGCATCAGATCAGGCGTGAGGCGCCTTCCGCACCGCCGAAGACGTCTGAAGTAAGTTTTATCATTAATTCCTTATCTACACAGGGCCATACCTCTGTCCTCTGTCCATACTGCTCTAGATTCTCTAATTATAACATTTTTTATATACCATTCCAAAATGAAAAATATGCATATTATGACATGGCTTGTACATGTTTTCCTCCACATATTTTTCAATTTATTTAAAGCTCAATCTTTTCAGGCTTCTGTTATCATTCAAGGTTTAAGTATTTCTTATTGCAAACTCGGTGTGGAAACACAAACATGATGAATACCATCTTTCTTAAATTACAGTTTATAGGATTATGCCGTCTTGCATTTTACTTCATATTTCAACAATAACACTTTACTTAACAAAATGAATATATTCTCATTGCTACGAGAAACTCCGTTAGCAATTAAAGTTTGAATTACATTTTATATAATTTGAGATAATAGTAACTACTTCAGTTTGTTGCAAAATTAAATAAATGTTATGGTTAACTATGTTCTTAGCAAATATGTATTTATTATTGTTGATTAGTTTCCTCTTTAGGGATATTATGTATTATGAAGTCTGAAATCTAATTAAGGGATTGTAATGTCAATCAAATCATTTTTATGAGGCTACAAATAAATAGCACTATACTAAAACATTTACCAAGTACACCATTTATTTTGAATCTTTACAAATACTTTTGTATTTGAGGATGTGCATTATTTTCTATGATTCCACATATTTTCTAAAATATTTTTATCATATCCATCTCTGACAGAACCCGTAGTTGTAAAAATGTTTACGAGTTTGATGTGAATTGGAAGAGCCTCAAACAATCTTTCTATAAACTATAATACAGTTTGATAATGGGTTTATTTTATAGATATTACAGATCTACAGTATCAAATGTATTTATTTGGTTAATTTGTTAACGCTTTGGATCATAAAATGTACATGAATCATGTGCTACTACATTACATGTCTTGGTAATCTTTGCTTCGTTTTTAAGTTTTGAGGTTATGCTCTCAGATTTTTTCACTTATTACAGGTACTAAGGAACATTTAGGTATATAAAAAAGCTAGGATCCCAAATTATTATAAGGCTAATGACCTCAATGAGGTCATTGAACCTAGTGAACTATGTTCTAACTAAGCAATTCAAGTGTAGCTATTACATGTTTTGTCTTCTTGATCTGATATACATTTTCTTTTTTCAGTAAATTGATTTCCTAGCTATCATTAAAATCTACTTGCATTTTTAATTAATAGTTAAATTAAACATATGGAATTATAAGTGCCTATAATTGAATTTTGGTTTTATTAAAAATCAAGGAGATAATATCTTGATTTGTTTAGTAAGCATTGTAAGATCTGTACATAATTGAGTACAATATTTAATCAAAGTATGGTTGAGAAGAAATTAAATTCATTATAGGGAACCAAGATATGTTGGGGGAGTTCTCTTTGATGTTGGGTGTGCCATTTAGGCGAGTAGGTATGTCTGTATAGTCGTGTCTTTTGGATGCCAAACATTTTCCGCGTCTACTTCTTGAAGGGCTTCAAGTTTTCGATTGACGTAATATTAATTATTATTACTCTTCGCCAGTTTTGATTGTATCTTAATAATTAAAAAGGTTTAGTAATTACGTTTCGGTAATCATTCCATTTGTGATGCTAATGATAGTCGCATCACGCATGTAAACCAATTTCACCACTATCTAATCTAAAACTTTCGTGAATAGATAGATACAATAAATGTTGTGATGAAACATTATTTATATTTTATTCTATTCGCAAATGATTATAGTAAAACAAAATGGCGGATGTGAGGCGCCGAAGTTAGGGTGCGTGTCGCCATTTATCCCTCAAAAGCGCCCTACAGGACCCCTTCTTTTTTTAAAGGGATGCTCCAATCACAGCTCAGCTAATGTTATTCCATGAAATTCTTATTGGTGTTATTTTTTGTAAACGCCGAGTGGACCGAGAGATGTTTTTATCTCGTGTGAATGTTATGTTACAACTAAAAAGCAACAACTATGCCAAGTTTTCTGTTTCCTTTTCGTCTTGGACATTATTCAAAATTTTTATGAGACAAATTTTGAAGGGTACAATAGTGATCTTAATTACATATGCGTTTGCAAATATTTGAGTTTGGGCGACAAATAAGTTAGGCAATAACACATAACCCCGATTTCATCAATGTATTTGTAGATTTTGTAACATTATAATTTGAATATTTTAGTAAAATTACGCAGCAGTTTACGTGTGCGATGTTGTTTACAAAGAAATAAAGCCTAGTTCACATGAAAGCGTTAACGGCTCGGGACTCGTTTTTATTCAATACGGGATCAGTCGGTGCGGCATTTTGACTCTTAATAATATTATTTGAAGGTTTGTGTTCAACTTCGCTAACAATGTTCGTTCGGTTCTTGGATAAAGTTGTTTGATGTCTAACGGCAAGTGGGAACGCCGGTAAAAAGATGCTCTCTTAACATGGGATTTTTATGATACTTAGCTGCAATTCCTAAGTAACAGAGATTTTCTATTTCGATCTCGATTTCTGTTGCATTTATTTGTAACAATTGTTATTTATTATTGATGTAAAGCAACAAAGTAGTCCGTTAATGTTCTAATCTCCTAATTTATTAGATCAGACATAGTTTTGTGTGATGACATTGAAGCTTTGTTTATTTTCTTCCTACAATAATACGCATGCCAAAAATATTGCAATTTTATGTACATCGCAATGGTCTCTGTTTTATTTCTTCGTTTAGATAGGTACATGTAACTCTCTCGTGAAGATAACAATGTTCGTTCATACAACAACACAAAAAAGGACTATAAATTGCTTTTTTGCATCTCCTTTTTATAAACTACTTCGCCTAATATATTTGGGTTGAGGTTTTAAGAATTTACATGTAATTGGTTTTAAGGAAAGTTTCTTACATAACGTACAATACGAACTTCAAAGTCGATTACGGGGAAGGGTCGCAAGCCTAAAGACGGAGTAGATAGGTATTTGCTTTTGTCTCAAAGGAATTCGAGAGAAAGGGCCACGTATCTTAAATCGGACGAACGGGCGACACCGTGGTCATTCATTGTTTCTTTCCGGGATGGGCTAGCTTAATAGAAATTTACGATAACTGAGTTTTATTGGTTACGCAGTCCAAGTTTTAGATCTTATTTTTTACCAGCCGGCTGTGGGCCGAGTCCTGTACAAATGTGAATGTATAGAACAAATAGTCGTCGGCAAGTGTAACGGTAAGGTCCACACATGTTAGCAGTTTGTCATGTCTCGAGTGGCGTTCACCCTGTGGTCTCGAGCGCCATGTGGCCCCCACGGCTGGGCGGTCACGTGGCCACCAGGTACTTACTTCCTCTTGCACATTTACTGTCATCGCCTTGCCTTTTTCTTGTTCGTTAAAATGATCACCCCATGCATTGCATTAATTCTGTGTTATTGTACTGAAAAGTTCGGTAACAGACATACAATACTACTTGGTTAAATTTAATCAAAGTGAGAATATTGTATTATTTTTTTCTCCATCTAATGGGTACCCTTTTTGCGATGTGTCGGTTGCATTAATTATTATTACCGAGATCGTACAATAGATGAAATTGATTATGTTAATGGGGCACAAAGTTTGCGTTGCGCTAACGGTAGGGATGTGATATCTGCTTAGACGTGGGCCTCACGAGAACATCTGCTCTGATTTACTTGACTCGTTCGCACAAAGATCCACAATCCGGCAAATTAACAATAGTCGCTGCTCGACTAATAATAATAACAAAATATTTTGAGATAAGAAATTGCTATTCTTTCGCCAAAGGTCCCTTCCGAGAGCTTGCCAGCTTTTGTGTTGATTCTAATTTATGTCATGTATTGTTGTTACCGGGTACCCTCCCCACACACTTCCTTTGAGGGGCTTTGCCCTGCGCTAGACGTCCAAATTGAATTTGTTGCACGGGCTTATTGAAAATACCTCGTGCTGCGTGCGGTGCGCGTCTCTTGTCTCTGAACTCCTGCCTGTGTCTTGCGTGTTTATTTTGACATATTATTTCATTCATAATTTTGTCAGTGCGTAATCATTTGATACTTAATTAATATGGGGTCAACGTACAGATTAGAATTGGGAGCAGTCGTTACAACTAGTGTTGAAGTGATGCCATGGCTCCGAACAAAGTGTCTAAGTTTTTACTACAAGTGATATCTTCTCGTGAAGATAACGATGACTTACTTAGTACTGAGAGTGAGTTTAACGTTTGCATAGACAGTGGTTATTCATACTAATTCGTCTTTAATTTTAATTAACGTATCCGGTGTTTTATGGTTTCGTGTAAATTAAATACTACTGGGACTAGTTCAGTTATGGTTTAATGATTTTATTCAATGTGGTCTGGACAGGTTTATTATAGTGAATTCTTAGTAAAACTATGAGACTGTCTCTACTGTTTTGGCTTGAAAGCTCTAACTAAATAAACAAATATTACTTCTTCATTTATCGTAAGTTGTTCAGCCCCGTGGCATTTTCGAAAATGTGAAATTACGAGTGATTGTGTGTCAAAGGTTTTTTATATACGAAATTCAACACGTTGTATTTTTAAGCAGGTAAATGGATATTCAGTTAGCGTGTTTTATTAATGTTGATGGTATGGTTTTGGTGCAGGCGGTGAAACGAAGACTGAACTTGAGCGAAAGCAGTTCGGGCAGTCAGGGTCACGTGGTGCCAATGAAGGCGGACTTCAAGACTCCCAAACAGAAGCGCGTCAAAGTGCTCACGCCCTACAGTCGGCCGTCCAGTTCTATGAAGAAATACACCGAACGTTCCAGGTATAACCCTTGGGGACAGGTAAATTTCCATTAGTTTAACAAGTTACCAAGATCTACACACACGTTAAACATATTTGATTTCACTTTTACTGTTTAACGTAGATAATAAAACGTTCTCTTGCTCGGTCTACCCCTGAATTGATAGATAAAGTTTTCGCCAATAAACAGTAAAACAGACAAAATCACGCGATCTAATAGAAATAAAACATGTGTGCACAATGAAATTGAATCATGACACGTATTGGAGCGATCTGTGATCTCGATTAAGTATAACTTTCTTTGTTCCAGATTTGACACATCATTAGGTTTACTCACAAAAAAGTTTGTTGCATTGTTGAAGTCGTCGCCGAACGGCGTCCTCGACTTGAACATCGCGGCGGAACACTTATCGGTCCAAAAGCGTCGAATATACGACATCACAAACGTACTAGAAGGAATAGGAATATTAGAGAAGAGATCCAAAAATAATATACAATGGAAATACGGTAAGGACGACACCGTAATCAATATAATCATTCGATTGTACAGTTTTTTTCTCATAAATAATATTAATGGGTTACAGACACGTAAAGGATTTTTTTGCCTATTTACTATAATCGTTCCCCCTACTTTTAAATGAATTCCCACGTCTCTTATAGCGTTCTCGGCGTAAACGGCAAAGACTAAACAGTTCAGATGCCAGTCCTTAAAATGTTAAAACCTACACGACTTTCAATGAAATTTCCTTGCAAAGTAGTCGGAAGCAATGAGGATTTAGCGCGAGTAAGCTCAATAGGCCGCTAGCACGCACGCTGAGTTTTTACATCTCCTCTGCTATCACTCTCCGTTAGTTTGCGATGCGACTCAGGCTGGAGTTTGCGCGATGGTATCGACTTTTAATAGGAGGATTTGGCGCAATTCCGGTTAGAGCGTGTGGTGTAGCGTGTGTGTGTGTGTGCGTGCAGGCGCGGGCGGCGCGGGCGCGGGCGGCGCGGGGCGCGCGCGGGCCCTGCGGCGCGGCGTGCGGGCGCTGTGCGCGCGCGAGGCGCGGCTGGCGCGCGCGGTGGCGGCGGCCGACGCGGCGCTGGCGGCGCTGTCGCACCACCACTCGCCGCAGGCCTACATCACGTACGCCGACCTGCGCTCCATCCGCGACTTCCGCAACCAGACCGTCATCCCCATCAAGGCGCCGCCCGACACGCGCCTCAGTGTAAGACACTCACTATTTATCGTTTCGTCCCTCCCCGACCTCATGGTAGTCCCTTTTCTAAGTGGAGCCGTAACTCTGACCCCAAGGGTCGTCTCGAGCGGTCAGATCCAGATCTGACCGCTCGAGACGACCCTTGTCGCGGTGGTTAAGCTAAGACGATCTTAAAGTTATCTGTCGTTTATATTTGTAATAGAGACCTGTAACCGAGACCTGTGCAAAAACGGCCTTTACTTTGTAATCTTATATATTTCGATAAACGTCGGTTGCTATAATTTAATCTCTATTCCAGGTTCCCCATCCGGACGAGAAGGGCTACACAATACATTTGAAGTCGCTCTCTGGAGAAATAGAAGTCTACCTCTGTCCAAAGGAACGTCCGCCGTCACCTCCCTCGTGTAAGACAACGAATATTAAATGGATGAATAAAGGTTTATGTATTTTGTATGTGTTCAGTATCTAACGGATATTGTTTGTGTTCCAGTGACGGGCGCCCTTCCCGCGGATCCTCTCCTAGAAGATAACAAAGCCCTCCTGGCGCCTCTCATAGCGCAGTTACAATCATTACCTAGCAGTTCTATAGCCGCGGATTTCACGTGAGTATTTCGCCTTTGCATTTATGTTTTTTACAAACTGTCATCGTCATCATCAGCAAAGATAGTCGTCGAGGGGTGGTTCTAATGATTACTATCAGTGACGGATTAAGACTACATGATGCCCTAAGCAATCCATCCCTTTGGGCTACCTATTATAGAGTAGAATTTGCAGGTGGATTTAAAAAAAAAGGTCGACCTCGCTATATTCAAGGTAGGGCATTGTCATTTCAAGCATAGCTACGGCCCTGGGGCCCCCTATCCTTATGTCAAACTAACAAGATTGTACTTCTTCTGCTGTTTTCTGGTGCCCCCCTGGACGTGGTGCCTAAGAGAAATCACGTCAATAAACGAAGACCAAGACCTCATTCAATCACCTGACCATGAGAAGCCCTACCCATTGGTCTATTGCCGCTCAATTCTTACTCCAAACAGGATAAAAGGGCGACTATAATCTATAACAACCTCGTGTATTTGTGCAGTACCCCGGTGAAGCGCGAGTGCGAGGCGGAGGGCGGCGGCGCGGGCGCGTGCGGGCCGCTGGTGGTGCGGCGGCCGTGCGCCACCGACCCCACGCTGCCCGCCGCCGGCGCGCACGCCCTCACACCGCTCTCCACGCCCGACGGTCAGTACACACGACTATATTATACATTTTATAAGTGATGAGATAAGTTAGGTGGTCACATGTGCTGCGTTCATCATTACGAAACATCTGTTACTGAGTCTTGTACGCCCAATAATTTAACTGACTACATAGTCCTTCAAACTGAATAGACCTGAATTATGACAGGGTTAGTCTAATAACACCGATTGCAGATCAAGAGCTACTGACATAGTTTGCAATAGTTGCGCAGAGTGCAAACTATGCGCACACTACGGAAAGTTGCGTCAGTTATGCGGGCTACGTTAAACTAAGTTAACTCTTGGTGTGCAATCGGCTTCACACTCAGTAGGGATCATATTGTCATTTGTTCCCTCCGTATTACAGATAGCGCGCGGAGACGGTTACGCAACGCGTTGATCGCGGACAGCGACGACTTCGCGCCCATCATGGGCGGCGGGCGGTTCCAACTGCAGACGGAGGACCAGGAATCAGGTACGGAACAATACTCTTTGATAACTCTATGGTGCGTTACGGTTCTCAGGGCAATTGGCTGAATTACTAACTTAAGTACAGCCATGGTTTTTAAAGTAAGAACGAAGCTACACTTTGATTATTCCATAGTGCATTTATCGTTGACTGATTCACTTAACTAAAACCAGCCATGTCTTGAAAGAACGAAACGATACCTATGATGTCATTCAAATTGTGGTATGATTTTAACTATGGTGTTGTCATTGCACTTGCCTCTGAATAAATACAGAAGTTTTAAACCTGGTAATTGTTTCGGTATCAACGTGGCTTTTTTGCACTCGATGTAAAACATTTCTTGTACATATTTCCATTTTATCTGTGTTGTTATGTGTATACTTGCTCCTATGGTGAAGGAACGCATTGTAGTTGCCGTTGCTACGTTTCCATTACGCCGTTGTTGGCCTAGTGGAGCCGTGGTAGCTGCATCGTACATATTGGTCGACTTCGTAGGTTATAGGTTCAATCCTAGTTGGGAGGTGCGCACGCACTTTTTTCTGTGGTGAAGGATAACAAAAAACTGTCGTCTTAGAGTATAAATTATTTCATTGGTACATATTATTTGTCTAACTAAGTGAATCTAAGTGAATTCACTACTTGAGTACTCATTTTGCAAATGTGGTTGATCGGGTGACTGTTTTGTCGTCATAGTAAAATTATATGATAAATATGACCAAGGTGCAGTTGTCTTATGGTTTTCAATAATCCTCTAGCAACAAATTCTCGACTACGATTTAAAAATATCAAAACCGTGGTTCGCTATCGACTGTACAGGATTCATTTTTAATCAGCTTTTATAAAAGAGGTTCTCCAATTTGTGTGAATATTGAATGAAAGCTGTTGGTGTAGTTTATAGTTTTTTTCTTCAGCATAAATTGTGATTTTACACAAATATTAATGTAGAATATTTCGAAATCGATGATATATGTATGTTAGTGTTTGTCGTCTGTATTCAGTAACACCCGCAAAGATCGAACATATTCATTATAAATTGGCAAACGATCATTTTCGAAGTGCCTATCCCTTATCGTATTTTGTCATAACAGATGTTTTAACTGGTAAACAGCGACGAACTAAACTAGATAACACTGGTAATTGTTTTTTATACGTAGTATCACTACAGTACTAACTGATTACTTTGAAGTTTGAGTTCATCTTATTCATTAGTCATTATTATCCAAGATTTAAAAATCACATTATACAAAATCCTTTAATTAACCATTAATATTATTATTAAATACTTATTAAGTGTATCCCTATATAATAATAACTAACTAAATATATCAAAGAAGAAATAGAAGATGTATGCGCGCGTTTCCCCGCTGGACCTCCGGCTGTGACTTGTGTTACAATCACATCACAGTCTGAGTTCTAGCTGGGCGATGTGACGTCACTACGGGACTACAACGCAGGAACTGGACATTTGGTATAGTTTAGTTATATTAAGAGTTTGTAATAGGCTCGAGCACCTCGGTAGGGACATTATATGAGCTGATGATGAATAGTGTCTTAGAACGGGTGTAATTAGTACATTTCTATATAGCTTTAGCCGCGAAATTTCTGTCGTTGGCGATTCCGTAAGTATTTCAAAGGGTATCCATAGTAATTCTGGTTATAAGAAGCCTCATACTGTTTTAAGTTTAGTACTAATTATACCTGTTTTAAAGAACCAAACTGTGGTGCTAAGTTACCTAAAAGAAATTGACAATGTAATTTGTTTAAAATAATATCAAACTTGAATTAAAATGTGAAATTGGTGTTAATAATGTTTGTTTACCTGGTGTTCATTGGTGAGTATTCTAAAGGCATTTGACTTAAACACCAAGAAATATATTTATACTTTGTAATGAGTGAACTCTAATACTAAAAAACTGATTAATTCACCTTTCGAAGTTTATTATAACTAAGTTTCAGGATGTGGTTTCTTTGATCTCATCCCATGATTCCCATAGGATGACATTTCCTTAAATGCGGTTACACATTTGGTACCTTATAATATGTTATGTTTCATGCTTATTCTGTCGGATATCGCACTCCATGTGGTCCATTACATTTACATACAACATGGCTTACTAACCAACTTGTACATAATATAAATAACGAGCGACAGAGTAGGTGTGCTTTTATGTATATTTTTAATATTCGTGTATGCTTATAATTAAACACACTTTAATGAATTATGAATTGGCGTGTACATAATTATACTAATAATAATAATTGTAAATAAATTTATTGAATTTCGTCCAAAGGTGGCCATCATTGGTGCCATACTGCATTATTGGATCCAGTTCAGGATAATAAGGGAGGCTTCTCATGAGGGTGTAAATTATTCTATTTTTTACGATAGAACTCTTAATATACTTACATGAATTAATTTGAAAATACTACACGCTTTTAATGTTATTTATTGTGATAGATCTTACTTCAACCATAATAAGTTTCTGTTCAAACCTTAAGCAGTATTGGTCCAACAATAAGATGGTCACTTAAAAATGCATTCATCGAATTTTATAAATCACTCATGGATACCGTGGGCTTGTCTGTGTATATGTAAATATTGTGTATAATAATGGAATACCATGAAGAACTGAACAAGAGGACTGAGGCAAGAGGGTCTTGTGACGTCTACATATCGACCTTTTAGGTTTTCTGGGGGCTTTCCAATCGAGTGTCAACGCGAACTATATTTCTAGTAGATTTTTTCTACAATTCTATGTGGTGCTGAGGCGTTGGCCATTGGAAAATAAACGCTAAATTGTACACACAAATCGCGGTAACATTTATGTCCGCTATTGGAAAGCCCTCATTATTTAAATACAGTTGTGCTATCGGTCTCTTGTCAGTCTTAATTCCTCTTGTTCGTATCTTGGTGGTTGTGTCTACATTAAGCGGCAGTGTTCGTTAGCGGGTGATACAAGCGACAGTGGTCCGTATGCGGCGGTAACTCGGGTGAGTTTGTGTCGGCGCGGGCGCGGGCGCGGGTGTCGGGCTGGAGCCGCGCGCTGTGTCCCGTGCGGCTGCACTGCTGCGTGTAGCACCATGGGATTCAGCTCACGGCCCCGTCCACTAACTGCTCATCTACTAATACACGTAACACCCTCATCGCGACTGTAACACTACCCACTACCCGCTACCCTCTCTCATCTAACTATTATCACCATTACATACCTACGCATCATTGAGAATAATATAAACAGGAGGATATCATAACTTAAATAAATAAAAAAACTTTACATGAAGAAAAAAAAAATTGAATGATTAACTAACCGAAATGGTTTATATTATTTTTAATTTTGATTTTACATACTGTGTGCACTGTAAATTAAATTTGGTAAAAGACAGAGATGTGAATGCAACTTTATAAAATTTAAAATAACTTTTTTATGTCTCACATCTCTGTCTTTATCTGACAAATTAAAATATGTACATTTAAACAAACATACCATCATGCTTATTAATAAAACCTCTTTCCGATTTTCATTTCTGAATTTTCACTAACAATTATTAAGAAATAACTATGGATGTCGGTCTGGTAGAGAATATTGAATATTTTATTCAAATTGTTCTAAAAAATGCTGATACATACTAAATATAATATTTTTTAATATCTTTCCCATCCAGCTTTTGACTATAATGCCCTAATACATAATATAGTTATTAAGCAATGTTTAATATAAATAAAGAGACCATTACTCAAATGTTGGCCAAATAACTTTTCGCGCCAAAATAGCCGTAAATTTATGAGGTTTATTGTATTGATGTTGTGATTGTTGCTTATTGTGTAAGTAATGTGTAAAACTATGTAATATAATGGTGAAGGTAAATAATTTTATTTGTAAATTGTATCATAAAATTACGAATTGTAAAAATGTAAATAATATTATTTTATTACCATTTAAATACTTATTGGTGACTTTTAGTCGGTCTAGTTGGTCGAATCTGCCAACTGCAACGATTTTGTTTCATCCATTTTATGTCTAGAGCAACTGCTTCTTTCTTTCGTGCTATACGTTACGCCACTCTTCTCCTTGGTCCGTACTGGTTCTGCAATCTTCCAATTTCCACCGTCTGTTAGCTTTTTACTTTTGTCTAGATATGGATCATATTTTCGAAAGAGATGTTGTTAATTACATAGATACCTGACAATTTGTGTAAATAATTCATATCAGAACATCGCTACGGTTTTGACATTGGTTTTCCTGCATATCCAGGTTGGGGATAAACATTAAGAATGTATTTCCAGTTATCTTTAAATGTGTGAAACACTAAAAATTAATCCTTATTATGCGCATGCTCCTTCTTTTTCTTACCGTGCCGACGCGTGCGCATGCTTATGTCTAGTGATGCCGGCGTCAAAGCCCTATCTGGTGAAAATATTTGCACTATAGTAATTTTCTGATAACATCTAATATGAAATAAGTGTTCTTTAAGTAGAATTAATTCAAAACTACGGTTATCTATTACAACATAATAGGCGCTTATGCGGGAAACAGCATCCTATTATGCTTACTAATATTATAAATGCGAAAGTAACTCTATCTGTCTGTTACCTTTTCACGGTTAAATTACTGAACCGATTGACTTGAAATTTGGTATAGGGGTGGCTTATGGTCCGGGAATGGACATAGGCTATATTTTACCCCGAAATTCCTACGAGATCGGAAACTATGCGGGTGAAACCGCGGGGCACAGCTAGTAATATTATAAATGCGAAAGTTACTCTGTCTCTTACCTTTTCACGGCTAAACTACTGAACCGATGGACTTAAAATTTGGTATAAACCTGTACTTATGGTCCGGCGAAGGACATAGGCTACATTTTATCCCGAAAGTCCCACGGGATCGGGGTCTATCTAAAACCGCTTGGCACAGTTGTAGTTTAAAAATAAGATAAATCAAGCAGTATGTTTGCAATTTCTCAAACAATTTCAATTTCTCGGGTTTGAGATAACCAAGCATGGTGATGACACCTTTTCTCTCCTTATAATAATAATATAATCAGTGAGAGCCGATACTTAATAAGGATATATGTTATTGTATAAACATGGCGTGTTCCAGAGCCGCTGGAGTTGGAGTCGTTCCTGGCGCTGGAGCCGCTGACGTCAGCGTCCGACTATGGGTTCTGCCTCGACCAGGACGAAGGGCTCTCCGAACTGTTCGACTTCGAGTTCTAGTGCACATTGTGAACGTTGCAAGGGTCACAAGACTCATAGACGAGATGCGTCTTGTTTCGCTTGGGTAGTAAGTGGTGTTTTACGTCCATGAGAGTTACGCTTAAAGTACTGTCTCTCTAACGCAAAATGCATTTGTTATTTGAGCAAATGAAATGCATCTCTCATAAGACTTGATGCTTCGGATACTTCACAAGAGACAAAGAACCACTTGATTGCATATTATTAATGTTATATTAGGTTTACGCTTATATTTTATTCAAATTATAGATTTTGATAAGGAATTATCTATTGTATGTCATCAATTGTTGCAATAAGGTCTCGTTCCGTGTGAAGTGTCCGCGGCGGTATCGTTACCTGTTGGTAAATGTTTTATGTTGAACGGACGATCTTGATACGTGTTTATATTTATTAATGCAACCGAAGAGTTAATTTTATTTGTGGCGTGTGAAGAACTGAAATGATGAGGCCTTGGACTAACTAATTTACATAAAAAACATATTTTCGGCTTGTCTCCTCATTTTAAACTATCAATAAAATATTGAACACATTTTAATCCAATTCGGTTACAAAGTAATCATCACGAGGAAATTCAGTTTCTGGTCATTTTGGTGCTAAAATTTCGTACGACCAAAGTTCTGAGCTTCATCATTTAGTGATCGATCGTAAGACTAAACTGATGAACATGTTCCTCGAAAGTAATGTAGGTACGTTTTACACAAGACTTTAGATTTGCTATTACATTGTCTGAATTCGGTTGTAGGTCGTTTGTATTCTGATCATAATGCTCATGATAACAATTGTTAATGCTCATACTGTATTGTAATTAATTATCGGCATAATGTGACAGTTGGTTATAGCAAGTGTAAGGCTTGTGTGAGACGGGGTAGCGAGTGGGGTGGGAGGGTGTGGTATGGGAGGTAGCGCGGGCGGGCCGGCCGCCGCCGCACTGTACATAGTTCCGCTCAAATCAAACGATGGCGCGGCCGGCCGCCGCCTCTGTACATATTACGATGTAATGAACGGTGATATCTTAGCGGCCTTCGATTTTACTTGTAAAGCTAGCTCTAGTGTCCATTCGTCATGCGTTCACGCCTGTATGACTATAGTTTGCATTGCACACTGTTCCGTTATTTACCAAATTTAGTTAAATGTTTGAACGTTGTCGTTTAGTTTCATTTATAATTTTAGTCGTCATTGTAAATATCGCGTGAGGGGACGGACTCGCCGCGGACCTCTACAATTTGATTTCTGTGACAGTTTTGAATATTGTAAGTACAAAGTGCTGTAACGAGAGCGGTCCCCTTTTGTAATGTAAGTACATTACCGTATGTGGTCCGCGCCCGTCCGCTCCCTCGCATTCAATAGTGTACAGCACAAATTTTCATTGTAAAAATCTATTAATAAGTGCATATCAAAATAATTTTAATGTTAGAGTTAATTTTGTGATGTGAGAGCGGTCTGAATGATGTGTGAGAGGCGTGGCACGTCGACTGGCGCACGGGTCCGGTCGCGATCGACATTTGTAAATATACACATACATAGTACATGTCGCTTTCAACACATACATTTGTTCCATCATGTGAGACACACAATGGAATTACATTTTTTAATAATTTTGCTCATACTTAAAGTGAAGACGTCCCGCCAGACATACACGCCGCTTATTATAATTTTATTTATAAAAGTATTGCCTAATTTATAAGACAACATACAGAATATATATCTTTAGTTAATTCCTAAACATGTTCATAGCTTGCCGTTCGAACATGGCTAGATTTAATATATCTGAATGTAATGAAATGTGAAACAAACTGAATTGATGAACGCACGTTTTCGTTTCGGACTAGTTAATGATTAAGTTTACTATTTCTGTTTAATAAGGTTTTATTATTTTTAGTTATTTTATTACTCCGTCTGAAGCAAATTCTGTTTTAACTATATTTA
Organism: Timandra comae; assembly: GCA_958496195.1. NCBI lineage: Eukaryota > Metazoa > Arthropoda > Insecta > Lepidoptera > Geometridae > Timandra > Timandra comae. Next base: position 9,607,882 of record OY292356.1, read on the forward strand.
TATGGCAGATCATTAACTCAATACTCAGACTTTGCTTTTCGCGGAATGTATTATTATTTTTTCTAAAAGTTAGTGTTTTAAAATTTATCGCAATTCATCAGGTGAACCTATTAAGTTATTGTTAACATAATGTTGATATAATTATAGTGATTTGTCATTTTGTCGTCAAACAGCCTGGTTTTTTACGATACTCTGTGACGCATATTCTGGGGCCAAATGTACGAGAATGAGAAGTACAAAATTAAAATAAAACGTTTCCTCGTAATTTAGTTTAGGGTTTTTATGCAACTTCCAGTTTTGGTGAGGTAAGAGTTATGTTTGATGCAACATTCGAGAGTTAACCATAGACTAGTGAAACCAGGCTTTAAATATCTTTTGTGGTACTTACGGTTATACATTTAGTTATATTTTATTCTGTGGAACATGCAATTTGTGACTGTGTGTGGAATTCATTCGGCTATTACTCAATAGCTATTACTAACAACTAATTTCTTAATGATAATGTATTGGCACTGTGTAGTACAAACAATTTTATGGTCCGTTTATTTAATATTTCTCTATTTTTTAATTTTTCCTTTTTGTTACATATATTCAGTCTGTACAGTGGGTTAATAATATTGTTACCACTTTCTTAAGTCAAAAGTTTTCAAAATCCAGTAAAATTTTAAATTATGACAAATATTAAACAATAACACTATTTTGAGCCTTCTGTACATGAAATGTGATGTGAAACTACCGTTTCAATAATAAGTTTGAGACAATATTATCGATACGGTGGTCAAATAATAATTACAACGATTTATTCCGTACATGGCCGACCTTCTTACTACGCTGATGTTGGTTGCCCGCTTTTGCGAAGACACAAAAATTGTATAGTATAAATTTAATCGTATTAATGTACGCAATTTGTCGTGACTCGATATCAGTGAAGGGGAAGTTCGGCCTAATTCGTCAGATAGACAATCCAACAGGGTCCTAATGTAGAAACTAAAAAAACAATTCTGACAATATTGTACTCTCGATTCGGTATCCTTTTGTAACGCGTGGTGTGAGCGTGGGGCTGTCTGTTTACTATTATTTCTCTGTGTAATGCTCTGAGGCGGGGTCTCATTGTGACGTCACGTTCACCACATAGTGTGTGTTATGTACTTAGTTATCATTGTTGTATGCTCCTCACATTTGTAACAGATACGGCTCGCAACAGATATACAGTTTTTTTTTAATGTAAGAACAGGCTGAACAACACCGGCTTTGTGCAAAATGTGGACGTTTGATGGCATGTTGATGTGTATAACTTTTGCTGGTTTATAATGTAAAATAAATAAATTGGAAGGTGCAATGTTATTGTAATGTATTGATAGTGCGCGCGTGCGCGGGCCGGAGCGCTCGCGCACATCGCGTCGGTACGCTTGGGTGCGCCATTGTTAGAACTCTGGTGCATGTTTCATTTGTATTCTTTTGTGTTGGAAGACTGAGGTTGATTATTCCAGTTTCGACGAACGAGCGAGTTATTTGTTAATGATTATAAAGTCATATATATAGTTAGGTTATATTTTTTAATAAATATAATATTGAGATATGTCATAATATATGAGTATTTATTTTGTACCCATGCATACAATCTTAGAGAGCAATCAGAAATGTACATAATATATATCTGCTCATTGGCTCTATCACTTACAATTGTGCGCTATACGCCTGTATTCAGGACGACTTGGTACCATTAAAAGACACTGTTTAAGTAACAACGTTTTAATTGACTAGTTAACAATAACTTGATATTATTCCATGTCGTGCATAATAACAAGTGTTTAGTACTAAATTAAACCTAAATTCCTTAATAATCGTCTTTACATAACCTATATCTAATTGAACTAATTATGGAGTATTATTACTTAATAAAGTTGTCCATGGGGAAGTTCCTGAAGGAAGTGCTCCAGATGTCCGTGAAGGCGGTGCTGACGAGGTCGTTGATGAGCGGCCTGATCACCGCGAACCCCGGCTTCCAGGTCGCGTTGATTATACGGTCTAGGACACGCTCTGGAAAACAAAATGAATCATGAAGAATTTGGATTTTTAATTTTACAGTGGTTTTTTCGGGAGAAAGGTTCAAATTCCTGGTTAAAAAAACATTCTAGAAAATCAGGAGCCATATAAGAGTCGACAGGATAAGTACATACAGATGTGTATCCGTTTTTAAAATTTCATCGAAATCAGTCTGAAACTATTTCGGTGAGTCTGTAAAAAGCAAATTGGTTTTAATTGCAGTACCTACCAAGTTATCTGTGAGTGTTTTAACTCTGGAACATTAGTTTGTTATATAATAATATAAATATCCTTACCCATAACCCCAGCCCCTCTCAACAAGTTCCCGACGTGTATCTCCATGTCTCCGATGTGGTCTACCTCGACGTGCACGTCCACACCCTCCCCGTTGCGCTTGATGCGGGTAGTCTGAGAGTAGTCCCGTAATGTCATGTTCCATCGACCGGTTCTTAGGACGCCTAGACCGAACATGTCTCCCTGCAGACAAATTAGAAACAATATTTTTTTAGGAAGCATTAATGTGTCTACTGAAAATAATTAATTCTTTTTCTCTGATGGTACAGTATTGTATTAGGTACTACAGTGGGGTGAAATATCAAGTCAACACTTACCTTGAATTCGTAGTTTCCTTCGAGCCATTTTTCAGGGAAGTATTGCGAGTAAATTATCCTTTGGTTTTCCCAGTCGGTTCTGAAAAACATAAATTCATCATCATGTGATACGGAATCGGATCAGGACGATCAGATCTAGACCTGGCCGAGTATCGGTTGGTTGACTTCGCACCGGGCGGCGCCTTTCCGAATGGAAGTCAATGTGAAGTTCATTAATTCAAAACAATAATTACAACTCACAATATACAGTGAGTAGTAGTAGGTACTCAGTGCCTAATTCTATTGAGATACTTCGCTGCATCAGCAAATAAGGCAATTAGAGGTTACCATGAAGGCAAGGTCCTACAATCACATTCGTCTGGGAAAGTACTTGAATGTGGTGTGGGTCAGAATGGCGGTGTAATGTGGATGTATGTCATTGTTAAAGTTTGTTTGTGAATTTTTTGGAGTCATGGACATACAAACAACTTGCAATATAGAAATATCTTTTTGCCAGTCATCTAACGTCGCGAACCTCTAGGTAGGCGGAATGTCGAACTCCTGGGTGTTTGTACGTACGCAACTTAAAGAAACCCTGAAAGGGAACGTGTTTTTCCATGCAAACTACATACTTGTACTTGGTGACAGTGGATTGCGTCCAGCCCCTTTCGTAGACATCAGTCAGGGTGAGGGTGTACCCCGCGCCGCCGATGGACCGCACTTGTTTTATTTCCTTTGCGAAGTGTGGGTCGAAGGGAGCCACGCCCATCTCTGGGATACCTAGAATAATTTTATTTGTACATATAAAACCAAACACTAGGCCGCCCAAGCCGAAGACCGAGCTGTCTGGAAAGAAGGAAGGAAGAAAGGCGTTTGCCCAACAGTGGGACATTACAGGCTGATAATAAATAAATAATAATATGAAACTAAGCATTTTGTTTATAGAAACTAGAAAGGATAGAGACATTTTTTTCCTTCCTTGTTCTGGTACCTATTATCTACTGGTAGTTTTATGTCTCCGTTTAAACAACGAACCTTACGAGAACATTGGATTGGAACATAATATATCACCTCTGTCTTGAATCAACAGGGACAATGATTGTGAAGCAAAGAAAAATTATAAAATACTTAAATTATATGCAACTGAATTTTGTAAGTGAAAGGTACTGACACACATTTAAAATCAATCTACAAAATGAATTTATCAATTATTGCATTATTACATAATATTTAAAAAATCTCATGTGACTAAAAATGATGCAAAGTAAGGATCATGAATATACATACCGATTTTGAAGAAAGGCCGCAGTTTGTTGAACGCTCGTTTGATGCATCCATCGAACTCTGGTGAATCCTTCTGGCAAGGGGCAAATATTCTTTCTGAAAACAGATATTGTACACATAAATAGATAGGTAAGCCTTGGATGATAATATTTTGCTTTGCAACCTACTATTTTAAACAAAATAATTTATTTTGGCGATACAGCTACGTTTTTAGTTATACTCGTATCGTATTACATTTGCAACTATGTACCTATGTTGAAATTATCAATTAGGTGTTAGATAATGGTGCAATATTTATAATAGGTATGGTTGGATGTTGCATCTTAGATCGCGATGTGCGAAACCGTTCCGGGTTAGTCGTTAAACATAATTGTTATTTTTATTATGTATGTAGTATCAACCATCTCAATTATCCTTTCTATATTACATACAAGATATATGTAAATTGCGGCCTGCATACTGCATTTCCGTAAAAACACATTGTTTTATATTGCAGACCATTTAATATCAGATAAAAATAGAATGGTACATTATAACAGGCAACTTTGTGTATCTCACTTATGTAATTTGATTACAAAAACACTTTTGAAAGTAAGATATTTACTTGTTACTTGAACTTGACCGAATTATGCATTGTACTAAAAGGTGTTATTACTGACGATCAACATATTTGGAGGTGTGTAATTTCGCCTCCGACCTTTACATTCAAATGTTAGGATTGTTTTTTAACTATTGTTAACTGTCTAAGTACGTGATTAATTTATAGGTGATCAAAACATGGGTGACCTACTATGCACTTATGTAATAGGTAGATAGGTATATACGTTACTTTAGTTTGAAACCTAAACGTGACTTCACTATACATTATGAGCGAGGGCTTTACAGGGAGGGAAATGCAATTAAGGCAGTGACGGATTAAGACTACTTGATGCCCTAAGCAATCCACGCCTGTGGGTCCACCTATCCTTATGTCAACTAGACATTTCAACTACAAGTTTGTGCTTTTTTTGGTGCCCCCCAGACGTGATGTCCTGGGTTAATCCGTGACTGAATTTAGGAAAGTTAATTCATGACTGAGATGGGGTTTTAAACTATTGAATCATCCTATGTTGATGATGCGATGCCTGCTATAAGTTAATAGCGTCAATGCTGGTTATTAAAGGCACAACTTGAGGCAACCAAAAAGACGCAATTGTACCTGTTTACATTAACATTGTATGGTCAATTATGTGTCTAGTGCTCGACCCCGTGTTTCGAGATCGCTTTTAAGATACACCTACTTACTTGTATATTATGTATACTTGTACAGGTTGTTCAGTTGTTAGTGGAAACCACCAAGGCTGTATTTGCGTCATGGTTTGTTGAAAGGTACGATGGGTGCCTGTGCTTGCTTAATAATAGTGTACTTATTTACAAAAAATAACAAGCATTTTAAATTCAATTTTAAACTGTTGATGTTTATGAGAACAATAATTATTTCCCTAACATAATTGATAGTTAAGTTTGCATTAGGTGAAGTTCAATAATAATTAAGTATTATTTATAGCAGCCAAAAGATTGTGCCGTGTCACTTCAATGTCGCAAGTTCATTTCATTGAACTTATTTGTTAATGAATCTTTGTTCCAGTACCATGGTCTTTAATGTCATTATCATTCGCTTCATTAAAAATGTTATGGGACACCTTTTTATCCCAACCACCTCATGGGACGGGGAGATCAAATACTTATGTATTTGTGAAGCATTTTTAGCACTAGGTCTAAGTAAATAAGAAATGGACCTACCTATTATTTTTGGTGTATTACGTTATGTTATGTCTAATCACGTCATATATACACAATAGTGATTATCTTAACGAAAGAATGACGAAGCAATTTGCAGGGAAGCTTATCTATTTTAAGAAGTTTTTATTAGGTAATTATAAAATCACGCCATAAGTAACTATTGAATAGAAGTGATTATCGCAACGAAAGAATGACGGAGCGATTTGCAGTGAGGTTACCATAAAAGAAGAAATTTAAGTATATTAATTATAATGTTATTATTTTGCCTACCAATTTTTTTTGCCTACCATATAAATCCTTCTTTTTTATTTCAACGTGTATACCTATAACACGTTGAAATAAAAAAAGGATTAGTACACCAATTAAATCCGTTTGTGGAAGATTTACATCATCTACTTACTTATATTTTTATTTATACATAGGTATGTATGTTACTATGATAGCGCCCCGCGTTTTCACCCGCGTAGTTCCCGTTCCTGTGGGAATACGGGGATAAAATATAGCCTCTGTCACGCACTGATAAACTAGCTTTACATTAGTGAAAGAGTTTTTGAAATCGGTTCAGTAGTTTCGGAGCCTATTCGTTACAAACAAACAATCAAACCTTTCCTCTTTATAATCTTAGTGTAGATGGGTTAGATTTAGAAATCTAAGAGGCAGATTACACACATCTATAGAGTTAATCAATATCTCACGGTAAATATTGATGGTGGTTCGCCTTGATACAATTAGTGCGTTGGTCTCAGTTACAAAATACACAAATTGTATGTTTAATGTTACAAAACACGGTGTTACAATATATTAATGGAGGGAAAATTTTATGAGATCCTTGAAATAGTATTGGATTTTAAATCATCATAAAACTAAAGATTTTTTGACGTGTAAGCACCTATCAGATACCTTTATCCCATGTCTACTTGGGGTCGGTTTTCAGTTTAACCAGATTTGGCGGAATATCAGTATTTTACGTGAAGCGACTGCCATTAGACCTTCACAACCCAGAGGACCAAATGTTAGACTTACAGGTAAAATCTAGAGACGTAAAAATAGTCCGTACTGACATGTGTACATTACTAATTTAATAATCATAAAACAAGGCAGAACAAACATTTGTTTTAAACAAACGGCTGTTCAGTGGATTGAATCCGGAACCTTCTGCAGCAGACAAGGTCAAATCAATGTATAGAATTTGATGTTCAAACATCAAATATTATGAAATTATACGTTAGAAACCAACATGTATGAGCAAATTATGGCTTAGGTGGCGATAACAATCATCTTTATATTCATTGCAATAGTTGAATGGAATAGTTTGTTAAAGTTTTATCTCAATTAAGGTTAAATTGAATGAATTTTGTAGGTAGGTACCTAATATGATCCTGTGTCTGGTAAAAAATCGAAAATCAATCCTTTTCCCCGGCATTGGCCCAGAGTGGTGGTAGACTATATCTAATCAGGGCGATATAGTGGAGTTATAAAAAAGAGATTTTATGTAGGTTAATAAAACGAGAGGTAGAGTAGATTCCGCGAATATTGAAACGTTTTTCCTTTTATTAACTGAGTTATAAATACTTCATGCACCTAACATACTTATTCTAATAGGAGATATAATTGCTAATTTAAATAAATCGTATAACGGAATATGAGTTTTAATTCGGTACTTAGTTGATTAGATTCCTTGACTTAGCAATAATGTCTATAATTAAGCATCGCGCTTTACGATCAGTATTAAAAAAAATAGCGTTTCCTTAGCAGATATTAAGTAATACAAAAAACCTATAAACTTCAAAAGCCTTTTTTAATTAAGTATTTAGGTAGGTACTTACATATAAAGCTCCGCAAATTATTGCGGCCTTTTCCGAAATACTTACGAAAAATAAATTATAGATACTTACATTATAACGTCTTATGTTACAAGATCAAAATATAATAAATATGTATAAAACTTACCAATTTCATTAGCTGCTGAATATTGTGTTTTTGATTCTTGTAAATAGCACAACACTAACAAACATAAAATATATTTAAGTGAATGCATTTTGTTATATTTATTTCGCGCCCATACAACGTTAACTAACAACTGAAGAGGTTTTTAAATTCTTTTATAACCGGCCAGTGTTCATTTGATTTACACAAAAAAAACTTCCAATGAGGTTTGATATCAAAATTCACACGGAGTTTTTATGATGAGGTTGTATATCGTACGTTTAGTTTTGGTATGGTCAAGTGAAGTCTGTTAGCCTGCGAAAGTACCCTCCCCTACCAACTGCTGGTTGCAAAACTATCGCAGTGTTGACATTCCGAGATGGAGTATTCAATATTACTGAAGATCTCGCAAATATTCAAAGATTACTTTTGCAATATGAAGAATAAGAATGGGGGAATAAAAGTTATCATAAATTAACATGAATATTGGAAATTTAATCAGGACTAGCAAGCAGTTCATGGCCACATTTTGTTATGTCATAAGAAAGTTAACTAGATCGAACTGGCAGTTAGAAGACGCTAGTTTAATTTTGCAATGGATTAAAAATGTCGAAGATTATTAATTACATAGATGTTTCATAATATCTGTCCACAATCTGTACGTAACCCTTCGCGGGTGGGTTTCTACATTGAACTTGTCTTGTAGGGACCCTTGCATTGAACGCTTCGTGTGTTTTACCTCAGCAGATGACGCTGGTTGAACCTCTAATTCTCATAGACACAGATAGAGCAACCCACCTATGCTTCACAAAGTCACAGTCATTTCAACGGAGGTATGTGAAACCTAGACCTGAATTAGCAATACGATACAATAAACTATGTGATAATATAGAAATGGCGTCTCAAACGAATCGATGCCATAGGTTGGTGTAAGATTAATTACATAATAACATGCATGCAGCCTATCAACCTGTTTCCCTTTATCTTATGTAAACACCAACATGACTTGGTAGCTTTTATTATTTAGCTGGTCCCGCGGTTTTACTCACTTGTTTATGAATAGGATTTTTTGTGTTATTGAAGCACAAACATCTATACATACTCGTATATTTCTTTCATCATGAAGATTTTTAATAGCGATTTAATCTAGTTTAAAAAGAAAAAAAGCATTATTAAAACCAAAAAGTAACAGAACGATTGCTATTATTAGACGCGTAGGCGTTTTAGAATATAAAATCAAATCTATACTACCTCATATGTATGAGAATTGAAGAGTTCGTCTGATTAGCCAGTTAGATAATACTTTGGGGCACTACTTTTATAAGGATTTTTTGATGATTAAGTAAATATTCTGTTTTAAATCAATAAAATGATAAATCAATGCGGTTAAACTCATAGGGCATAGTTAGTATACAAATGCATAATAATAAATACTTAAGTGACCACACGTTGGTCGTTATGCAATTGTTAAATGTTATTGCTGAGGTGCTTATGAAGAGAAAGCGCTTAATGAGTTTGTGACTATTTATGTATCTGCATACCTCCTGGGTACTTTAAGTACCTAGTAATAACTATTAAGAATATTAATAGTTATTTAAATGTGAACTTATTTTTAATTTTAAAAAAATGTTTAAAATTGGGAATGTCAGCAAAAGTGGTATAGTGGATAAATAGATAACATAATATCATTGGACTTTACGTGACTCTACTTTCTTCAACTAGATCCAAAACCTTTCTTTATGTTAAGCGGGATATGGGTACGGCAGGTATACTCCTACATCTGCCGTGGTAGAAATCCCCCTCGGGATCCTACGGTACCCCAATGTAACGCGGACGGAAGTCGCAGTGTTTGTAGTGGGTAGGCCGCGCCCTTCTGGCTGGGAGAGCCCTACATGCCCCGTGGGTCCTCCCAATATCGGCTCACGGTGGTATGCAGTTCTATGCATATTCACCGCGTTAAAGGGAAAATAATTAAAAATCACAAGTATTCTTAAAATATTTTATTTAAATCCTTAATTTAACTTATACCAAGTTTTGTTAAGTCTTGAATAAATAAGTTATTGTCGTTTTGTTATCACTGGGCGTCAGTTTTCCTAATACTAAGCCAGTTTTAATATTTGATCCACTACCTTGGACCCTACGGGCCTTATGTGTTCATCATAAAGGAGTTTATGTTAAAAAAAAGTTTATCAAATATTAAAACTGGTCATAAATAAAATTAAAGAAATAATTGTGTAATTATTATCTATGGTCTTATATCCTAAACCTTATTTTAGACATGTTTATTTTATATTTCTTTGTAAAAATACATCTATTCGTAGCTAGAGTAACTTAATTTGTAGTACGTCAAGTATTTATTAATATTGTATACTGGTAGTTGTAGAAAGTTGCAAGTAAAATTGTGACAACATTTCAAAGAAAATTTACTTACATTTGAATTAAGAACAGTAAAACTGTAGATTTAGTTTTAATTCATGGAGACAGAATGTATTCAAAATGTTGCCAGTCAAAAGTTTTGAACTATAAAATATAGTTTTAATGAATTACAATTAGCAAAAAAGTATTGCCAGTCTAAACTTTTAATTGTAAAAACCTACAGTTTTTTTTATTTATTTTTAGAACTTTTAATTATTTTTCCGTATTTAATCAACAACCCAGTCGTCATAAGGCACGTGGTCGAGGACATGTTCTAAGAAGCGCGACATTTTGACGGCGAGGTCTCGCTTCAGTTCGGGCTTCATCTCCTTGAGGAGCTCCTGGGCGTTTGTGTTGATGAACAGGTTTAGGGCTGCTTCTGTTGAATATAATTTTATAATTAGAAAGGCATTAAAGTTTTAAGTAATGCTATGCTCTCCATCCGAAGGTTGTTCGGAAGAGAGCTTTAAGTGTTAGACAACAAATTTCCATTCCTTAGTTCAAGTAGGTTAGGTATACTGGAAATGTTTGGTGAAAATATTAATCTGGATATGTATCCAGTAAATTGTTTACTACGTAAATATTTTTTGTAAAAACGTGTCTAAAATTAGGGTTTGAACCCAGACCATGCAAACCCGCAGCGCTGATTTAGCCAACAGAGCTATCAATGCCTTGTTTCAGTTTAGAATATTTGATCACTAGGACGAATACCTACTGGGAAGCGCGTCTCAACTAGGTGGGTAGACGATCTATAAGGGTCGCGCTCGATAGATACAGAGCACATGTGATCTGTCGTTGTAGATGTCAATGGGGTCCAATATTGGGAGCAATTTGCTGCTGAGATAACGACAAGGGCATATCATGTGCCAAAAAAAAATACCAGCCCGAGTTTCTTGCCGATTCTTCTCGGCTGATGTAATTCCGAATCGGTGGTAGATTCAGTGACCTTCATCAGTGCTTCATTGAGGCCTTAATTAAATGAATATTTTTTGAATTGAGTTAAATATAGTAATACTAACGCAGCACAGCGTTGCTGTTGTCCAAGTTCTCGACGCCCATCTGGATGTCCTTCACGGAGAAGTCGAGCTTCAGCTGTTCCAGCTTGAGGAAAGTACGGCCGTTCTTCTCGTAGGGGGAACCGCGGAAATATACCTTCGCTTTGACACCGTCTGTTGAAAAGAGAATTAATATTTAAAGTTAAATTAAAAAGAGTCAGAGATGATAATACTAGAGAGCTACAACTAGTCTCGTTAAGAACCTTCTCCTTCTACAGCATCTATCTCCTGGCTCTATCATCAGTATTTTGGAAGAAGGTGCAATACTCGACTACACGAAAATTTCACCCTTCTGTGCAGAAAAATATTTACTCCAAAAGACTTTGTGCATGGACCAAGACTTTAAGTTTTTAAATTTGTTTGTAGTTATCAGAATTTTATCCTCAGTTCGTAAATTATAACCTGCTAACTTTGACTTTTATGTTTACTTATTTCTAGATCAAGATCAACTTGTTTTGCAAATAGTGGATAATTATAAAATAGTGTTCGAATATCAAGCAGATATCTGCTGGTCTGGTTTATTATACATTTTCCATCTAAGTTGAGAAAACTTTGTCATACTTGTGTTCATACTAATTGCAAATAAATGTACAAGATGGAAATTGTATTGAATGTTAGGATCGCTTATGTATTTTATGACCAATAAATATTATAAAGGTGAAAGCTTTTCTGTACATGTATGTACTTATATACTTGTAAGTTTATTACTTGTTCACTTAAACAGCTAAATGAACATGGATGTTGGTACAAACATACATAGTTTATGCCTTGACCAAGAAAAGACTCCAAAAGGATCACAGGATCGACCTTAACCGAAAATTGCGGGGCACAGCTAGAGTGAAATTATGACTTTTCCATCGTTCCTTTACCCCCTGGCCACACTGTCGTGCATGTTTTTTTTAAACAATTACACAATCATTCACTACATCATCTCATTAAAGTAACTGACCTGAACTGAAACATTTGTGATTCACACAAATATTCACCCCGCACAGGAATCGAACCCGCAACCTCGGACGGATGGCAGTCCGACATGGTGACCTCTCTGCCATCGAGGTCGTCGTCGACTTTTTTACTTGATATCATTTACTCTTCCTGAAATCCTCTACCCACAAAATCCTGTACATTTCCTGTATCTTCGTATATTATCTTACCATACTCTCCCCAGTAGTCCCCGCCGCCCGAGGCGCGCACGACGAGCAGCACGCCCGACGAGCGGTACCGCGCGCGCGCGCTGATGTGGGGCCCGAACAGCGTCAGCTGGAACTGGTGCGTCTCCAGGTCCGACCTGGGGGGTACATATGGATAACATAACATAACATAACATAATCATTCACTACATCATCTCATTATAGTAACTGACCCCTAACTAAGCTCGAAGCTTGTATCTAGGGTATCAGAAACTACGCACACACTCATTCACACACACACCCAGACCGAGACAAACATTTGTGGTTCACACAAATATTCACCCCGCACGGGAATCGAACCCGCAACCTTACGAATGGCAGCCCGGCATGATGACCACTTTGCCATCGAGGTCGTCAATGGTATGGTGAATCGTAGTTACAAAATTATGTGTTAATAGACAATTGAGGATTATTTTTAAGTTGTGTTTATCACAAGTGAAACAAAAAAAGTATATAAGTTCAAGTGACAATTCTGAATCTACATAATATGTTTATTTTCATTTCAGCAGACAATTGATTGTTATTTTTTTGTAAATATTATTTTGCATAGAATACCTGCAAAATCCCAAACAAACAAAAATGTTCATGCAAACAAATACATAATAGGTTTACAGCCTTGTGAGCAATTTGGCACAACATAGTCACTCACTATACCGAGTAACGTCAATTGGTCACAAAAAAAAAAATCTTCACACTTTCTCACTTCTATATTTATTAACCCCCGACGCAAAAAGATGGGTGTTGTGGGTGTGTATCTGTCTGTCTCTGGCATCAGAGAACGGAATCCTCGCAACGCTTCATCCCGAACGGATGAAGCGATTTCAATTTATAGTTAGTTTTTCTCGATTTAGTTTTTTTTTTGTATTAAAGGGGACTAACGTGCGAGTGTTCTTAGACATGTTTGATGAAAATCGGTTGACCCGTTTAAAAGTTATGGGGGTTTGAAAGTAATTCTGTTGGGGTTAAAATTTTTAATTTAATTGTTATAAAATCTACTTAAATCGAGATGAAATTCCGATGCGAATATTTGTATGGAATTTGGATAAAATAAAAAAACATTATAGTTTATTGGATCAACACGATTTGATCACGAAATTGAGTCGAACACAGAAAAACTGCGGTCTACATGTAAATAAGTACCTTAAATAAATTAAACGAAGTGTTAATGAAACACACGTGTCATGGTGGTTTAAAAGCAAATCTTTATCCAGCTAAACATAGGTGAGATACGTGTACAAATATACTCATCTATTCAAAAAGGCTTAGCACATATTGTGCCCAAAACATACTTGGTTCAATATTTAAAGTATTGATCATCAAAATAATTTTATTCTTAGAATTATTCATTAAATATTAGGTATTCCGTGGTTTAGTAACGAAAACAACAACCTGTTTGCTCTGCAAAATATTTTTTAACATTTGAGCTATCTAGGCATTCAGTTAACTTAAATCTAGTTTACCTAAAATATATTTTGTTATGAATTTGGTGACTTTTAGCTAAATCTAGTTCTTTTAAAATAATATTTTGTCACCTATTTTAGGTTTATTATTATTTCTGCGTCAGATTTGATATTTAATTGACCTTGTTATTTTATTACTAGGAAAATATTGATACAATATACTTACTTAGTAACACTAAAATATAAGTTCTTACTTACATACATTTATAGTCTTTTTTACTTAAGTATACATTTTTAGAAAATCAAGCGAGCCACTAAAACTTTTTAAGAGTAACTAAAACCCGACTGCAAGCAAAACCCTCTTTCTCAAAACGTTTCTCAAGTACAGATGTACCTATAATTACCACGCTAACCTAATTGTATATATTTTCATTTTAAGCTGTGTTACTTTTGATAAAGAGGCAAATATCTATCTATCTATAGTGACTTCAATCAATACAACTCATGAGTCTCATGAATGACTATACCAACGCGTATACAATTTCGTGAAACGTTCACACCACAATAACTACAACAAAGGTACGAGAGGTCGGTGAAGTTCTTTGTCGTTTGACCCTGGTCGTAAAAGTGTTTGGACAATGGCCATACATCTGTCATGTGTCATGTGTCATCTCATCGCACGTGATCAGAATCCAACTGAAGATTATTTATTATTTCCTAACGGTCAGTGAAACTTTGTTGGTAAGATTGCAATCTGACTTGGGAATAACAAAGGGAATTCTTTTAGAGGATTTATTCTAAGGGTTAATACATAGGTACAAAAATATTAGCATTATTTTATGTGCTGACGTGGTATCTTAACGCCCATATTCTGTGAGAATGTACTTCCCCAGTCTAGCAAGTATTGTGTGCTGTGAAATATAAAATAACAGTTTTCTTCTACCACTATAAAAGGTTCGATTTGTAAAAGAAAACTATTTTTTTTAAATAGGAAAAAATGGCATTTGATTTAAGGTCGATCTATTATGTTGAAGGAAAACCAATAGTCAATATTTATCTTAATTTTAGTAAAATGGCATTAAGTTCGATAGTTTCTTTACAACAAAAAGAGAAATGCAGACTATAACTGTAAAATCCGCCGACCGATGTACGTTCAAGATTGCTTTGTCAATAGATAGAGTCATTGAATGTTTTTAGGTCGCAGAATCAAAGTGACTGCATCATATGCATTGACGTCATCAGCCACATAGATTGTTTCTCGCATTCTGACATAGTCTAATACTCTTTTTTAATGTTTTAGGTCGTAGGACCACAACATAACTAGCAGCCAGCCACATTAAATGTGACGTCACTAGCCACATACATAGTGTCATATTGTATGTGGCCGCTGACGTCATGATCGTTTAATTAGTTTCTCACCTGACATTAGTGATGGTCATGTTAGAAGCACCCGTCGCGTGTATGTCCTTGAATGTGGCTCTGTAGCCGTCGGGCCCGCCGCCGAGGGCGATGGATAGCTCATCTATCACGATTGGTTCAGACTGAAATAATAACATAATATCACTCTAGCATTTTCATGTAACAGCTGATTTCTAAAGGTTTATTTATACCATATACTTTTCAAGATTTGTATATCTCACAGAAATTAATTTGATCGGGAATCGAAACCCTCAGCAAAGTCGTTATTCTAAGGTCGTCCATCCTTTTTTCTGGATAAATGGTAGACTTCTTCTTCATTATGTCAATTTACAAGACTTTTTTGGACTGAATTGTAGACTGAAAACTTACTGCCATACATACAGGGGGACAGACAATAGAAACCTAATTGTATACAATGAAATAATATTTTGTTATTTACTTACCTCTTCAATGCCAAACTCGGGTGCTCCGCCCTTCAGATAATCAAGCAGGGAGTTGAAGCTGCGAAGTAAACATGCGTCCACATTTGGGTCCCTTCTTGAACATCTACCGCCGAATATTTCTGAAACCAACACAGATGATATTGAAGAGTGTTTGTGAAATTAATTTCTACTCCAAGACGTCTTAGTACCGTCAAGGAAAAGGTGACTCTTGGGCTTCCCCTGTCGTGTATTTAATCCCTCTTTACTCAAAAAAACTATCCTTAAAACCATTAACTCATGTCTTAATGATATCGTAGCAAAATATTTCATCTAATACCATTGTCTAGTTGCACCTAAAATGTGACTGATGAGTCTTAGAAATAAGTTCTGCGTTATTTATTACTAGCGTTCCCGTAGGAATATGGGGATAAAATTATGCTAAAACCTTCCCACTGAATCACTTTATCTATTAAAACAAATCGCAATCCGTTGCGTAGTTTTAAAGATCTAAGCATACATAGGGACAGAGAAAGCGACTTTGTTTTATACTATGTAGTGAATCTACAGCCGTGCATACGGTATCTTAAGCAAAAAGCTCTATCAGTTATATCGCTTTTAACGGCTGTTTTATTATGTTTATTTGGGCTTAACAAAGAATTTACAAATATGGACCTACATTTAAAAACTACTGTTATTAATAACCTAATAAAGAAACCGGTCGGTCTTATTTCAACTGTTAGAGCCGATCAGCTGTTCGTTGGTCAGCTTTCGTAGTTATTAGTATGCACAACACTACCGCAAAACTAACGGTAGTTTGACTGGTATGGACACTCGACAGTGAAAACAATGAACCTCCATCGAAGGCAAATCGATGCGATTATAGAGATAGTATTGTTGGATTTAGAGGAAATAGTTTATTTCCTATAGTCGTTTTTCTTGTATCTCTGGTTGGTTAAAACGCAGATTAGATAAGCTTTTTTTACTGGGTTTTAATGAGCTTTTTTGCATAATTGTGATAGATATAAACGATTGCAGTAAGATAGACAATAAAATTGATATTTATTTTGTTTCAGCCCCTTATAAGGTGACTAGAAAAAATCTCAAAATAGATTTATTGAAGATAAAATGCTTGCAATTATTAAAATCTCTTTTGAAATTGTGTCTGATGGAAACTCTTCTCTATACTAAGTATTTATCTTTAAACCAAATTCCTTAAACATTCTGGCATCTTTCCACCAGGGAGTCAGCGATGTGGTGTCGAGAGTAATGCACCTGCACAGGTCAATGGACCTCTGAGGACCTCGTCCACGTCGCGAAACTCGATCTGATATCGCAAAAACGATTAACTGTTATTATTGGTACAGTTAATGACGCTATTAAACGTTCAAACCTGTTCAGAGACGAGAACACACTTATTTTTTTCCTTTATTTTTGAAACGAGATCTTCGGTGTCCAAGATGAGGTGTTGAGATGCTTCAATTATTTGTTATCGCATGCATTTTTCTTTACACTTTAGGCTTGTAATAATAAGAAAATATCTCTATAGTCTATTCATTTGGCCGTGAGACAAAATGTAAACAAAGAAATACTGGTTGTCAAACTTTTAGCTCTTTTAGGCGAAAAATATATTGTTTTTTAGAGTTATAAATATGAAAGTAAAAAAAGACTAAGTAGGCATCTTTGATAAGTCGTCTATAAGTAATTTAGTTTAGTGTAAAAATCAATAAAAAGGTAATAAACAGGATGAGTTGAGTACAAGTAAAAACAATTCATGTAAGCACCTGAATTGTTTTACTACAAAATAAATAAACAACTATTTATTGGTGATCCTCAGAAGAAGAAGAGCTCCAACATGGATTTTCCTTTTTTTCTTTTAGAAATCGGTAAACGGAGGCTAGTGAAGTCGTTATATACAATATTATTTTTGTAGGGATACGAATCTTTGGCCAAGTCTCTTCTACGTATTTAAATATATTAATAACACCTTGGTGTATGTTTGGATCTTCGGCGAAGTAAAAGTGCAAGCGCTGTTTGAATCAGGTTCACTTATTTTCATCAAAATCAACGTTCAGATAACAGAAATTTAACGATAACTGAATATAAAACATAATACAATATTTACTTTAAACAAAGAATTATCAAAAATTTACAATATACTTTACTATATAATCGGGAAGAAAACACTCACGTCAACAAGTTGATCAAGAGGAAAAATGACGGGTACAATCCGGCTACATACGAAAACTATTAGTTTTACTTCATTACTTAAAATGACTGTTCACCTTCATTTAGTAGTATTAAAATGTATCCATAGTTTGAGATTCACAGCATTTTTAGGTTTTAGTAATGTCAATTATCATCGTCATTACTATTACTACCTTAGATGAAGAATTGGTTTCGCTGTGTTTGGTAGGTATCGCCGACGTAGTCAAATGCGGCAACAAATACTACACGTACATACTCGGCGTATCCAAGCCAGTCACACTGCAAGCTGTCTGTGAGGCGTATGTTCCTATTGTTTTATTAAATTTTGAACATAATACGTAGTAAAATGTCAGTTTGCGAGGTGAAACTGTGTAAAAATAATACTTCAAGAAACAAATTTCGTGTAATCATCAAAAAAAAAGTATACAACAAAGTAGCTTTCTATGTCCCTATGTCCTGATGTCCCTATGTATGCTTAGATCTTTATAACTATGCAACGGATTTTGATGCGGTTTATTTTAATAGATAGAGTGATTCAGTGGGAAGGTCTTTAGCATATTTTATCCCCATATTCTAACGGGAACGAGAACTACGCGGGTGAAACCGCAGAGCGCCGCTAGTCTATATATATAAAAAAATGAAACCCGTTTGCCGTTATCACGTCATAACTTGCTAACGGTTAGACCGATTTGGCTTTTTCTTTTGTAGTTTTCTAAGACTCTGTAGAATGTTCTTACGCAAAAAAATTAAGAAAATATCTCAGTAAGATTATAAAAAATACATTTAATTTTGCATATTTTAAAAAACGCGCGTAACGTATGTCAATCATTTGATTCGGGCTGTTGTATATGCTTCGACAAAAAATCTCCGAGACGCATTATCGGTATTTCATTAAATTTCCAGGTATTTTATGGCCAAAGTGTCTTATTCCCTACCAATTGCTCAAAGGTAGTGATTTCGAGTTTCCAATATTTCTACGCTGTTGCAAGCGCCATGATCACGGATGAACTGAACTGTTCATCCGTGATCATAAAAGGCAGTGTGAACATGCGAGTAACTATTAATAATATATGTATCTCATCAGGTATCGCGGTATCTAACCAATCTTTCATCTATGGTTACTAAATAGTACTTATAAAACAAAGTCGCTGTCGCTGTCTGTCCGTCCCTATGTATGCTTAAATCTTTAAAACTACGCAACGGATTTTGAAGCGGTTTTTTTAATAGAGTGATACCAGAGGAAAGTTTATATGTATAATACATGCATGATATTGTAGAGAAACACCGATAAATCTAGGGGTTTCTAATGTGATGTCGTAAAAAACACATTTTTTGCGCTTACATTGCAAAAGTATTTAATCTAAAAGACATTTGCCTTTTACATGATTTGATTTCAATAAGTATCTTAGAAGATATCTTAGTTTTAAAATAACATTACAGCAAAATTATGATCAAGGCCACAGATTACTAAATAGTTACTACGACAAGGCGACCCGGCTAGTGCACGGCGGCACAGAATAACTATTTTTTCACCTTCTACATAAATGAAGTCGCGTGTTAAAATAATTATTACACGCGAACGAAGTTGAGGGCTAAAGCTAGTTTGTTATATATTCTATATTTCAAAGATTAATTAAATATCAAGTAGTCAGTAGGAAGTAGTCTATGTATTATTGATAAAACATGACATACAAAATAACCTTTTTCATGGTTTGTTTACATTTTGTCTCACGGCCAAATGAATGAACTATAGATATTATTCAACAAAGCTTATTTGCAAATGTCCCTTATTACACAAATAGTTAGTTGAAGGTTGACTATTCCAAATTTCATTAGATACAAGTTAACTAATACATTTATGTATTAGTCACGCAAACTCTCAAAATGCGTTCACTGTGAATTTTGACCTCAACATCATTCGATAAATACTTAAACTGATACTAATAACCGTTATAGTGTTAAATGTGTAGAGGTCTGTGAACTGGAATCAAACGATTTTGGAATTATAATTTGGTCTTTTTGTTGTTCAAAGTTGTACTGACGCAAGTAAAAGTGTGAGCCGGTGAGACTCCAAAATATTTATTGCTTCATTAGCTGAAACTTACTGCTACTAAGTTTTTGTCTTTTATATAACCAGGATAAGAAATGGCATAATTTAGCTTTCAAAATATTAGCAAGGAATTTTGCCCCGCGGACTTGCTAATGCGATTATTGCCGGTAGAGGCTGCGAATAAACGTTCAATAGTTTCTGTAGTTTTCAAGCATAACATTGTTTTTTTTGAATGAGAAACTAGACATTGAACTAATTGAACTTCTTCTAAATTTAAAATGCACTATACAAAAGCCGTATTAACGTCGAAGGTCTAAGAGTAGATTATCGTTAAACTAGACATAACTGACAAAGTTTACCTTATATAGAATAACAAAAAAGTGGCAATTGTGAACTGCGTTTTCATGGTTATTGATAGTTATCGCAATTATTAAGTCCAATGTTAATGAGAATGTGGCAACCGCGAGGAAAATCCATTTTGTTTGTATGTCTTCTTCATAATGCGGCTTTTGTCGTACAAACCAAGGTTTACATATTTTGTGGTAAATATCTGTTTACGTACATAATTTGACAAAGCTACTTACTACTACTTACTACTACTGCTACTAGGTTGGATGTTATTTTAAAACGTCATTTTTTAAGACACATAGTTCTCTTTCCAAACAACTAAATCTGTTGATTTCGACCCTACATGAAAAAAGCAAACTTTTAACTATCTTGAGATCTTCTGAATTAGTTTTTATTATGTTCGTAAAATACAGGAGGTACGACTCTATAGAATCTAAGATCATTTTTGGAATCGAAGAATGGAAGACTAATTGCAAACATTACAATAATGAAGTAAAAACGCTTATAAATGTTTATAAAAGTGCGTTAATAGATCATGTTGATGCACCAGACCCATTGCTTAACGTCCATTATACACATTTCTACTACTTTCTTAGTTCTTCCGTGTTGTTTATGTAATCTGGATTGCTCTATACGACAATATTGCAAGAACATTACCGTCACTCTATTATCTGATTACTTGGTTATGAGTTATTGTTGATGGTGGATCAAATATTTTAAATGATTATGCACTTTTAATCTATTGCCTATTGGTTATTTGGCTATGGAGTATCATCCCTTCGTATTCTTGTGATAAAGTTCAGAATAACTAATGTTATTAAACTTGGTTAAAGTAGTTAACAATTACGTTTTTATTATTGCTATCTTTGCATCGTGGGTGTCATTATAATTTCCATTTCATTAATCTGTTCCAAGATTTATTCTAAATACGGTTTTTGAGAACATAAACACAAAAAATTAAAAATGATGATTCGAAGTATGATTTGTAAGCTCTAACAGTAATTCGTCTTTCGATCAAATATTGAATAAAACATTTTACAGCGAATTATATTTGTTTAAAACCGGATCCAAATCACTCATATATCGAGAACAGGAAAAAAGTTTATTATTTACAGTTAATTTCGTAAATACTCTTAATTTTGGAACCATAAACGAAAGTGCTAAAAATTTCAACGCGAGTGAAAGTGTCACCGCCTTTCATATTTTTACAAACTTACAGAATTTATGTGTTTGTAGTTATGGAGTTAACATCCATTAGTCATAGCTGAAAGTACTGAGTACAATTAAAAATATTAGTATACTAGCAGCGCCCCGCGGTTTCACCCGCGTAATTCCTGTTCCCGTGTGAATACAGGGATAAAATATCATAAAATATTACGCACTGATAAATTCCACGAGTGATTGAATTTTTGAAATCGGTTCAGTAGATCCCGACATTACCCCTTACAATTTAACAAACACACAAACTTTACTTCTTTATAATATTAGTAAAGATTGTGGATTAAACTTCTTCATTTTATGTTAATTGTTTGCCGACGAACGTTATAAATAATGATTTTTCTAGTAACGTCTTACAGCCTTACTAATAAAAAAATCTTTTACAAGTGATTAACCATTAAACAGTGTTAAAAATTATTATTATTAGTAGCGTTTTCACTTCACACTCGTTGTATCAAGAATATACACAGTGGGTATTTTTTATTAGTAAGGCTGTTAATTTAAAATTAAAATGAGAAATTGCAAGAAATGGGTTGGAATGGAAATACTCGTCTACTCAAGATTTTGGATACATAAGTAAGTACTTACTTTAGAATTCAACCGGATTTGTTTACTGACTAATTTAAATTATCGAAATAAACTTCTAATTAAAATTAAAATTCTAAGATTTACTAATTTCGCCTTAGCCTAATACAATAGTGTAAGTTTTAATTAAAATACAACGATTCGTATTGTATAATCACTGTGTAGTATAATAAAGTTTGACACAAAATTCTTGTCATTGTATGTGAAAACATTTAACTTTCGTTATAACAAAAGAATAGAATTGCGGAAGTATGTAAGTACTTACTGTCTGCATTTATATGATAATTAATGAATATTAGATAATAAAAAAATACTGGTATGTAGTCAAAATATTACAGGTACCTTAGGTAGGCAGCAACTTTAGGTTTTAGCTGTAAAAATCTTTGAAAATAGACACGTATTTTTCAGTTAATATTTTGCCAATATCTCATGTAACCTGTTTTAAATAACTTAAAAATGTAGATTGGTGTAGTTTATTATTTTAGGTTTTATTTATCGTAAGTATGTAGGTAAGTATTTTATTTTGAAAATATTATTCCAAGAAATACATTAAAATAAGTGGGTCTACTTATGTAAAAGAAAATCGTATAAGTACATACTTTAATTTTCAATTTTTCCAGAAACTTCATTTTAATTTAAGTACATCTAATAAATTGTTTCTAAAGATTATTGTAAAGATTCTTTATTAATAGATAATCCATATATCCATATCAAAATGAATAAAATGGACATCAGTTGCTAAACGTTAGCTTTTTCGGTTCCCTTAATTAGACATTTTATTACAAAAGGAAAATTCTTGATAGAGATTTTTATTGAAATGAAAAACTGAATATTAATTAAAATAATAGTTAGCGCTAAATAAATAGTAAAAGCTACTTCTTTTCAAACTTACTTGAATGAGATGAAGTGCACGACGCTATTGAAGCCGCGAAAATAAATAATAACACTTTACAATTCGCCATTTTTTTCACAAACTTTTTTTATGGCGGTAAAATTAGCCACAGACTACGTTTATTTTTCTTTTTTTTTGTTGGAAGCCAGCGTCCGGCGCGCTATGCTTCCTCGAAAGTAATGCCGCTCTGTCTTGACGGAGTGAGACCCTTGGATGAGTCGATGCGTTGACCGGTACATATGACTTTTAGGTATCAACCATTCTGATTTTCCTGGTTCTTGCATACGTTATTTGGTTTACTTGTGAATTTATTTGTTTTGTGCGTTTTTTTGATACAAAGAAATTACTTGAAAGATTTATGTAAAAAATGCGTGTTGTATTCTTTTTAGTGGTTTAGATAAATAGAGTAAGTATTCGCCGAAATTAGTTTTTTTATTACTTATCTTTTTTTGTTATATTCTTTAAAGTCTTCTAAAACTGATAATACAAGGTAGGTAATGTAATGTCGTAAAATTGGACCCCTATAATATGAGTTCTTTGTGCGTGCGTGATTTTTTTAGACTTAAGGCTCTAACTAAGTTATACTGTTTTATAGAAAAAAGTTTTAAGTATTAAAAATATTTTGGGTTTTAGTAATTTCACATACGAGTACCATTATTTGTTAAAGTTAAAACTGTTAAAGTTTAACTACAGAGACATCTATTCGGGTTTTATTATGCTCTATGTAAAAATATTTTGCTTGAAAATACTGCGCAGGCGTTGTTAGTAAACTTTATTACCAAAGAAGTTTTGGTGGAAACATGTAGATGGCGCTTTATTACAATTTATATATATACTAAGATTTCACCATAATAATGCTTATGTAGTTAACTAAATATTCATTGTTTACCTGTTACCTACTTCTAACTAGCTTTTGCCAGCGACTTCGTCGGCGTGAAATGATGACTTTCGGTTTTACCCATTTTCTCCCCCTAGGGGGGAATTTATATACGAGTATATATGTAGATAGTTAACGTGGTAAAACGTAGATACATAAATTGAAAATTAGATCTAAATTAAATCAAATTGTTTGTAATCGACTTTACAAAAGGAGGAAGTTTATTTCAAGTTTTGATATTCAATTAAGTATTTGTTTGTGTAAAAAGCAATTAATATGTGTTTAATTACGGCTTCTGCTGCCATAATATAATACCTATGTAAAAGAAAATGATTATAAAACGTAATAAATAATGAATAAGTGACCTGTTCAATGTTGAATTTATATCTATAATGTAAAATCTAATTCATATGAAGGTTTTACATTAATACTTGTCAATCTATTGAGGTGAAAGATTACTATCTGATAAATAGTTTCTACTTACTTACAAGGGTTTTCCTTAAAGTCCAAGATCTGACAACTTTAAAGTTGGCCATTAACCAGTTCAACTGATCAGTTAAACTGACTCGTCCATCCAAAAATGATCGTCAATCACCGGAGCGATTCCAGTGGTGAAATCTAGTTGGCCTAAAACTTTTGGAGTGACACACAGTTTTGTCTGGGATCAGTTCAACTGACTCGTCATTGACCACCTTAAGGCTAACTAGTAAAGTATTATCCTTTCGTAGCTTGAATAAAAACTATCGAATGTATTTTTTATTTAATTAAGATGGAACTCATAAGTGATATCATTCGATTATTTGTAAACAAGATTTGGAAAATCCACATAAAACCGCACGAGAAGCGAAGAAAGATCGTTTTTTATATTATTAACTAAGTTAATACTTATTAGCTCAGAAATGAAATGAATGATCAACTGAGAAACAGGGATTATTTAATGTTATTGGGGCAAACGAGCTAAATCACCTGGAATAGGCCTTGTTAGGGGTCAGTTGTAACACGGAAGACGCGGATGCAGTTCCCGTCGCCGTGATACATAATACCTTTGTGCTGTGCTAACATGCACCGGGGGTTTAGTGGGTAGGGCCGCCACCACTCCATCTTGGTGGCGGGTGAGTCCCACATACCCCGCCGCATGCGGCAGGATGCCTCAACGCATTCCCCCGCTTTAGATTTTTGAAAAATGCATTCAAAATTTTCGCCACAGCCAGGACTTGAACACGGAACCATGCAGAACCGTAGCACCGCTCTTTCCAATGGAGCATTCCCTATCGTCAAGGGTCAGTTGCAAGAAGATGGTTCATTTATTCTTTTGGAGAGTTTAGGTAATAAATACAATAGTTAATAAGTAACACATTTGTTACATAAAAAAGTAATGACACACAGTCAATGTAATTCACAAATTCCTTAACCATTGTTCAAAGAGAATCCATTTTGCATTTTTTCATACACTAATGAGGACACATCGTCCATTAAACATGTGATATTACAAATATAATCGCTACATTGTTATTATAACATATTTTTTTATGGAATTTTAACATAAATACGCGAAATAAGCTCTTAAGACGATAGGCATAAGGGTGATTATTGTAAAATTAAGAAAAAAAATATAAATAAAATAAAAAAATACTTAACAGTACAATTAAGAGATAAAATTATACCTATATTTTAATTAGCTATTTATTTACATTTGATTTTGTTGCTAAATTAAAACTAGGTGAATGCTCGGCATGTGTCGTATTATTTCCTTTTTAGGGACTAGACACACTTATTCAGCTCCTTTCAACGATCCAGCTGAATAGATGTGTACGCGTCTCCATACAAAATCGTTGTTTTGTATGGACAAACGCTGAATGGAGCTGAATAAATGTGTCTAGGCCCTTAGCCTGTAGGTACACCACCTCCTAACCAAAATTAGTCCTTGATCCTGCAGTGGGATATAGCAGGCTAATACTTTTTTAATAGTAAATAAAACTATACAGATATAAAGGTATTAGAAAAGAAACGATTTCCCTTATGTTGAACATAATTTAATTAATTATTTAGATGCAAAAACTAAAACCGCGACAATCAATGAGTAAGTACTTACATATAAACAAATCTGAAGAAGGTTATGTTCATTGAATTCTACGGTCAATTTAACCTATATTCCATTAAACTTGTTTTTATTTTGTGTTTAATTATTACTAGTATACGTAGATTTTATTATTATTTCATAGTTTATCAAAACATAGGTCTTAAATTGTGCATAAAAACATCTAAATATGTTTTCCTTGATGTTTAGATCAGGTTACTCTGACGTCAAGAGAGAACAGGTCTCCATATTTTTTAAAGGCGACCTATCGACCGTATCTACGCACGAGACCAATGTTCACAGGGATTTCCCTAAAGTTTCTTTTCCACAAACTTTTATTTTGATAAAAACAAAAAAGAAATATATCCAAATAGGTCCGGTCGATAACAAGTCAAAGAGTAACTAAGAGAAAGAAAAGGGTTTAGATCAAAATTGAATGTATAAATGAAAACGGAAGCAGAAAGGTGTGTCTTGAAGCTGAAGTCTGAAGTAATTATTGATTTTTTAAAAATCCATGAATTACTACGATTACCGTACGTACTTAAAATCGCGCTGTATATGTAGATGACCTATGTTTTTATGTGGTTTTTATAAACTACGAATTCAGTTTAAAAAATTAAAACGGATGTTACAAAAAGTTAAAAAAAGAACTCTAATTATTCTTTGTTGAGAAGTAGTAATGGCTTAGTACAACCAAGGATGTTTTTATGCACTAAAGTTAACTCTAATGTCATTCAATACTTATATCTCTTGCAAACGTGAGGTAGGGTTTGCATCAGGGCTGTAGCTAGAGTCAAATTTGAGGCAGGACAGCATTGGTTACGGTAGGGAGGGCGAAAAAAAAGTCTGCTAAAACTGACCTCGAGGTATATTCAATAGCTATTCGTAGTCAATATTAAGAACTATTAAATTAAATCCTCAATGATGAAGAATAAGACGGTTGAACTTCCTCCAGATTTGGATGTATTAGATATCCACGTCTGAGTGAGAGTGAGGTAGGACATTGTAATTTCAAGGTAGGGTATTGTGGATTTCAAGATAGGGTATAGCCCCACAATGCCACCCCCTTAGCTACGGCCCTGGATTGCATATTTCGAGCAAACACGAGCTAGTACTAAAAAAATGCAACGATGCACGAAAATTGAATCTGTAACTTTTTGTCTTTTATTTAAGCTACACTACAAAGGACCTTTAATATTAATAAAAAAATCCAAAATAAATAAATGCATAGTAAAGGCCATTAAAATATTATGAATTTATATTTTTTTTATTAAATTACTTATTAATTTATTTATCTAAAGGTTACGATATAAGTACATAATAGAAACATTATTAATATAAGCATATTTTGGAACGCACGTCAATGCATATGTCACAAAAACATTTTTTTTTATAATTATTTATATTTAAAAATATTAGCAAAAGTTGAGAAGAACATAAACACCATTTTCTATGCTAGCTTTGTTTATATTTTTAAAGACGAAGTTTTAGTTCATATTAATGAAATATTTATTATTTTTATAACCAGTCAGTAACAACTATTTTCGTCTATATTTACTTAAAATAACCAAACACAAATTGTCCATACTTCATGATCCGTGACCTCATAATTCTAAAGGTTTATCATACCTTAGATTTTTGAAACAACAGTATTTATTTTTTGTTTTTACAAGCGAGGTCAATTAAAACTGAATATTTAAATGTAGTGTTATTATGTAATATTCCATAGTTTTTACATGTATTTTTATATGATTTAACACAATGTCTAGTGTTGTTACCTTGATCTTCTTTGGATCATTCAAGTGCCGAGGTATAAAACACTACTGAGTCAGCTCCGCGTAGCAGTGGTCGATCTTTCATTGCCACAGTACCATTATTTTATTGTTTATTTAATTTCAAAAACAATATGATTCATATTAAGAAGTTTTTAGTATTTTTATTCGTATGTTCCGTGTTTGATAGCGGTCTGCTAAAGGAACTGCGTAAGTATTTGGATTTTCATTTGTTTTAATTATGTCATCATCTCATGGGCAAGGTTATCTAAAGGTTCTCCGTGTTTCGTGTATGTTTATACATTTCTTCGCCTTTCTCCTCCATCTTCTTCTTCATCCAGCCTTCCAGATCCTTCAAACTAGTGACGCCATAAAAATAACTATTAGGTATATGTCCGTACGATATTACGGGTACTATAAGGGGATCCATTTTTCGAAATGTTTTTCTGTGAAATGTTTGAAAAATAAAACAATAATGAGATCCTCGACGTATTTTAAAATATTATTTTTATTGGGAAAATCTTAAATCGAATTAACAGGGTGAATGGTGAATACGATATACCTACTTATCAATAAACATCACCACTGGAAGGACTTTATATTTAGATCTTGCGAGTGTACTTTGTGCTTCACAAATATCACAAAAACATTAACTAAATAAATATAACTGAAAATATTTTAAGCACTTCCAGAGCTTTCGTTTATTGTCATATTGTCATTGCTGCCCTATTTTTCACTTGCCAGTACTTCGAAACGATTCCATTGCACTATAAGTACTACTTACACTAGAAAAACCAAGTAACTTTAAACAGAATACCTCATTGTCTCGTAATTATTTAATAACAAGTAGCGTGTCGTTACCGGTTTAAAAGGTTATCATGAAATATTAATATACATATTTAATCGTATTGCATTGAAAACAAAATGAAAATTAGCATCGTTTAATCACGATCTTTCAATTCGAAACAACTTGTTGAAACATTTTATTTGACACCAAAATAGGAACCAACGTAAATAGAGTTCCTAACTTGATTATTTTCTTGTGTTATTATTATATTTTGTTGTTGGATTTCGATGACACTCAGAGGCGTATTATCTCTGAAGGCAAAAAGGCATTTGCTTAGGGGCAAGAGGATACAAAAGGGCGCGCGTGGACTGATGGGCGGAAGATATGGCTGATAATTTTCAAAAAATTCCGTTACTTATTATCTACATATAGCCAGGGCGATAACCCCCAGATGGTACTAAAAAGGTTGTCAGCGGGGGCGGCTAAATTTGAACTACCTACGGGGGCCATATTTGTTAATCCGCCATTGATGACATTTTTATATTTTGATAGGATAATTGTTAAGGTTATAATATATTAAGTTAATATTAGAAAACTGAACAGTTTGTTTATATACTTAAACGCAACAGTCACGCGCCCACCCACAAAAGATAAGAAGAAATTAGGAAACTCATTGGAAACTAATGTAATTGTAATAAACTAATATGACGGGATTACCAGTCCATTTATAATACATTATTTTTAATTAAAAAACAATAAGTAAGTGTTCAGGAAACACCTAGGAAATAAAAAGTCAAATTCCCAAATATGTATTTATATAAGTACATAAGTATGTTTTTATTTGAAGTGAAGAGTGCACTCGATTCTTCACTCTATTACTATTATTACTAGATCCTATTGGACTGTTTGGAAATTCCCTTTAAATAAATGTTAATACAAATAAAGTTGTTAGTTGAATTCCCAAAGAGTTTACATGACATGACCTGGACAATCAGACCAAGTCAAGTTACCTCTTCCTGTTTATAAAATCGGAATAAATATACAAGTTTTATTATCATATTAATATTAAATGTTTCTAGATTCTCATGTACACATGAACCTGCGTCATTCTTACAAATTACAATGCACAAAACAACTTTGTAGTGTCGCTGAGTCCATCTGTAATTTGTGGCTAGCCATGGCTAATCAACGGCTTCAGAACTAGCTATTATGTCGCTTTGTGATGTGATGACATAACATTACATGTATTTTGTGAGGTTAAACTTATTATGGTGTATTTTAATTAGGTTTTTCTTGTTGTAACCACAAAATTCGTAGAATCTTATATTTAAATATGGTGGTAATTTTAATTTAGTTGATTTGATTTTGACGGAAGTATCTACACGCTATTGATTGTATTTAATACTTGCTTAGGTTTCACATGGATTAAATTTTCTATAGGTTTCATCTACAGGCATTCTAAAATAAAATAAATCTTTAATAACAATAAAAACAACAACAATTGAAGATAAACTTTGTCCTATCGCAATTAAGCCGTCGGTTTCGATTGTCGTACTAAGATCAGCGAAGTCTCGGGTAGCTCTAGCTAGAGCCCTCAAAGTCCAATTTTGGTTAAATCAATGCCTTCTGGATTGTGGGCGTCTGATGGCAGTTGCTTTACGGCGTTGCGGGTCTACTTAAACTAAAAACGACCCCAATTAGATGGGTCATATAGTATTTTCTTCATTTCCTATTTCATTACTTTCTTACCGATCATTCTCATCCTTATTATCTATTCTATTAGATGGTGTGAGAAAGATATATGCTGTGATTTGTTTCTATAAGTGTTCCAAGTGGTTTAATAGGGTGCGCCAAAGTTCACCTAAAATTTCAACTCCGATAATTGGAAATCCGAAAATTTTCTTCCTAACATTTTTTATCCTAACAATCGCAACTCCTAAAATCTTTGTCACTAATGTTTTAATTCCGAAACATTTGTTTTCCTATATTTTCTCAACATAACCATCGTTCATACTATTATTCAAAGTCATATCTTTTTTGTTTAGATTTATTTTTATTTATTATAATCAATATTATATACATACATTTTTCGTAACTTTGTTTTTACATAACATATAGGTATAACATATAACGCACGAGCCGAGCGAGCAAAACCAGAGTCCTGCTCCAATCATTCAGTCAAGTTCCAGTAACGAATCGGTTCTATTCCTAATTATTGGTTTAGGTTATGTTAGAACTGTGACCCCAACGCACGAGCCGAGCGAGCGTACCGAGCGTGCCGCGACAGCGGCCGGCGAAGTGCCAGAACCGAATTGGTCCTTTAGTTATGGTTATGGTAAACTCCCAGGCCATAAGCATAAGCCATAACCGTAAACGAGTCGTATAATAATCATTAAAACTATAAATATCATCTTCTACCCACATATATTTTTAATTACACTTGGTAAATGTTTCTTTCTGAGCATGAGTGAAAATATTATGGTAAGTATGTTTAGGGATAAAAGCGTTATGATAAAAAACAGTAGGAGTTTAAATATGTTTATACTAGCAGCGCCCCGCGGTTTCACCCGCGTAGTTCCCGTTCCCGTGAGAATTTCGGGATAAAAAGTATCCTATGTGTTATTCTGATGTATAAGCTAAATTATTGTAAAGTTTCATTAAAATCCGTTCAGTAGTTTTTGCGTGAAAGAGGAACAAACATCCATACATCCATACTCACAAACATTCGGCTTTATAATATTAGTAGGATTAATGATGTTAGTAATTAAAATTTTCGGACACATCAGTGTTATGAGCATCGTCGGTAGCATTACAAATAGTATGAATTAAAACTTTAGGATGAAAAATTTTAGGAAGAATGATCATTCGGACTACAAATAGTTAGGAAAAACATTTTCGGATAAAGAACTTTAGGTGAGCCAATATGGACCCGGACCCGGTTTAATATCTTGTAAAGAGTATTGATTATTCCAAAATTCCAAGATAGAAGTTCCCTTAACTCTTAAAAATTTAATCTTTTATACGCTTTGTCATGGTTTACATGTACTCATGAAAATTAATAGGAAATGCATTGTAGTTACCTAGTGGTTAGCGCTATCTAATTCTCCTATTGTCATTTGTCATGTGCCAGAGTACGTTATGATGATAATAGTTAAAGCATTTTATATAATTGTATCTGATTAATTTTATTATATATTAAATAGTCTTGGTAAATTATATGACATTATTTTGTACTAACTATAATTTTGTTGATGTTAAAATAATTCTTGTGGTTCCACTTTATTATACTATTTGCGATATATCTAATTAGGTATCTATAATCTTGATAATTTGCACATAATACATGTTTTTGAACCGAATAATGATCTAATATCTACTTATCTGTATAATAATTTATGCACAATAAGATACATCGTTTCCTACTCTAATTACATTATACAAACTCAGGATACGCTAAAGTTGTTGTTCTTCGATATTAAACAAGTTCAAATCCTAGGTCTAGCGATGTATTTGTTATGTTCCAAACAATTCTTAGGTTTGAAATTACCAAAACGCATAGGGATAGGTGGTGAATACGCCTTTTCCTCTCATTGTACTATTATTAATAGTGGAAACTTCACTGGTTTATGTGTAATATTTGTACTTAATTATTAAGATCTAGTAATAACTGTTTGTTTCCCAAATAAATTAAAATAAAAAGATCGCTTTGTCTTGCAAAAGGATTTAAAGATCGAATCTTTACTAAAATACAAACTAAAACCGAAATTACCTTTTAAAATAGGGAATTCAAAAACCATATTCTGAGCAAATTATGATGTGAAGCAAAAATTGCATATCAATCTCCTAACATAAATATTTGTAACCGAACAATAAATCTTGATACCTGAGATATGCATCTCAATAATTTAAAAATATACCTACATTAGAAATAAAAACAGAGTTGTTTTTGTTAATTTTTTGCCATTTACGTCAGTGAATCAAAACTTCTTATGTGCAAAACATTTATAAGGAAAATTTTGCATTTCCGTGTTATTGTTTGACCATGTAGAGAAATAATTATTTTTATTTTTAGCCGATTACATAAATGTTTGCAAGAGGGACCCAAACACGATCGATGACTGTGCCAGGCATTCGATTGAGGCTCTCCGGCCGAAACTCATAGTTGGTTTACCTGAACTGGATGTACCGGGAATAGACCCATTCTACATCAAAGAGGTTAGTTGCTTTTTTCTTTTTTATGAGTCGCATGACAACAATATTTTTTTCTTCTGTATTAAAATACACATATCATACAGAGTTAAAACCATGATTGCGCTAAGAAGAGTTTTTATTTAAGTATCCTTTTTGCTTTTTTAGCGCAATCGATATCCACGGTAAGTCACTACATAGTATAAAACAAAGTCGCTGTTGCTGTCTTTCCCTATGTATGCTTAAACGGAATTTGATGCGGTTTTTTAATAGGTAGAGTGATTAATGAGGAAGGTTTTTAGCATAATTTTATTAGATTATCTGCATTCTCATGGGGGTGGGAACTATGTGGGTAAAACCGCGGGGCGCCGCTAGTTACATATAAAACACAAAACAAGAATATCGATTATTTTGGTGCCAAGACCTATAAATAATTTATTTATAGTCTTTGAGTATATATATGTCAAGAGTGAGTCATGCTAACAAACGACGCGTTAGAACCCGTCCTCGCACTGCGTGATATGTGTGAGTACGGCTCGTGTATTATTGAAGTCAAATTGTCAATGTGTGAGTGTTTGGTGATGCCAGCTTCAAATTGTAAATTTACCTTTTACCGTTATTAAATAAGAGGAAAAGTTAAATTAGTTAGTTTAGTTAAAATAGGTTAAATAAAGTAACTATTTTGTAGTTTAGTGTATTAATAACAAATAAAAAAAAAATACAATTAAAATATTTATCTATACAATCATTATAACATTAGGTAGGTAACATATATTGCTAATTAGGCTAAAACAGTAGTAACAATATTATACTCTTTGAATTAAAATAAAAATAAACAAATACAACATTCCTATAAATTAGACAAATAATATACACTAAAAATAAACCGCGGGTAGCACTGGGCCAGGAGCGCTTCTATATAGATAGTATTACCGTGACGATAGGTAACGATGGTTTTTATGGAATTTTGTTACTAAACGCAAAAAATACTACAGACAATGTCAATCTAAGAATAATGGCACAAATTTTATGACAATAAACAATAACAAAAGCAAGACGGCAGTTTTTCGGCACCTCAAAAGGCTTATTATAAAAACAATGTGCAATGTGAAACTTGTAGTTATGATAATATTTCTTCGTAATAGGGAATGTCTTAGCATTTTAAAGAGTGAATGAATGTATGAGTTTTGTAGTAAACCAACCAATTTGAACTAATTTTAAGTTATAGAGAGGTTTTGTAATAACGAACGACGCGCGACGTTATAAAGAGTTTACTCTGTACTTATATATACCTAATCTAATTTTATAAAACAACAGTGTTCACCTGATCAAAAAATTATGTAAAGATATTTGTATTTTGTCTCCCATAGTTTGGGCAAATCTCCCTAATAATAAACTGACAGCACCGGCATGATCAGATGAAACAACAAAATTACATATAAAAAAATAGTGTTGTCGTAAAATAATAGTGGTAAATTAACAAAACTTACCGATGAAAAGTGATCTTGGTGTTATTATCATTTTTTCCCACATAATTGCGGCACAATTTCACGGCGCAAACCGGCATAATTAATTATTTTTCTCGAGCACATTCTCCGTAAGTCACTCAAATGACACTGACGTAAACAAGAAGCGAGTACCCCAAATATAGTAGATTTTCTTCGCGGTGTTTTAGTGCAGTTGAATCTTGACATATAGTATATCAATGTTTATAGTATTTGGAACATAAAAACCTCTAGTCAGAGTATTCAGTGAATCCCCACGGACGGGTTTCCCAACCGCAGGCACATAAGCTTCTGTCTGACGTCATATGCTCTGTGATAAAGATAATGAACTGAAATGAAAAAAAAAAAGAGTTTTTCTTCATGTTTTTCTGAATAGAGGCCCACAGAGGTCAATTTCTGCACTAGTATAGGTAGTAAATTTACTTTGTAGTGTGTTGGTGTGATTCCTGAGCAATAACAAAATATTTGGCTTTCGATTTGTATCTATAAGTAACTAGCTGTGCCCCGCGCATTCACCCGCGTAGATTCCGTGGGATCCCGTGGGATAAAACATTTATTATTAACAGCCTATTTTCTTTCCCGGATCATAAGCTACCCCTGTACAAAATTTCAAGTCAATCGGTTCAGTAGTTTAGCCGTGAAAAGGTAACAGACAGACAGACAGAGTTACTTTCGCATTTATAATATTAGTAGGGATATCTATTAGCCAGTCTAGGTTTCCGGGTTTTTAAAAAGCATATCGTTAACGATTTTGTTTTTTCTTGTTTGAGACCTTGGGTATCTAATAAATTAATTGTTCAGTCAATTTTCGTATTTTTTAAACCAAAATCTTTATGGTGATAAAATGGTTTGTGCGGTTGGTTATGTTATGTTATGACTGAATATAATTAACGCGATAGCTTGGAAAGAAGATGGATGTTTGTTACTGTTTAACGCAAAAACTACTGAACCGATTTAGATGAAATTAAAAAAAAATATTAAAGAAATTAAAAAACATTTGTTCAGATATTACTGACTATCGGGAAAAACATATAGGATTCTATTTCACCCAAATTTCGGGTTGGTATACAAATAATTATAATAGTTTTTTTATAATTCCAGATAAAACCGACGATCTCGAGCTCTGCCCCGATCTTGGCGACCGGGAGAGATGTCAAAGTGACAGGCGC
This sequence comes from Timandra comae, assembly GCA_958496195.1. NCBI lineage: Eukaryota > Metazoa > Arthropoda > Insecta > Lepidoptera > Geometridae > Timandra > Timandra comae. The sequence goes on from OY292356.1 coordinate 9,643,084, forward strand.
CGGGAACTTCAGCATCAAGAGTTTGGCGTAAGTAATAATCTACGATTGATGGTGCAAAGTAGGTAAATCTAAATATAAGGTGACTGACTGACTGACTGACATAGTGATCTATCAACGCACAGCCCAAACCACTGGACGGATCGGGCTGAAATTTGGCATGCAGGTAGATGTTATGACGTAGGCAACCGCTAAGAAAGGATTCCCAAGGGATTGTGATATACGCGAGTGAAACCGCGGGGCACAGCTACTTACTTAATATAATCATGTTAAATATTAATGTCGATGTATTTAATTTACACAAACACTGCACTTTGAAATACTTGTGTAACTACTATCCCACCAAAAACATTCTGTAAAAAACTAGCCAAGTCTCGATGCAGCTGCTTGTTTATCTCTAAAAAGTAATGAAATCTAGACAAACTCGTGCCAAGTCTAAGGTTCCTTACTGCGATTTCTTTATTATTGTAGTTAATGTTGTGTGACTTGGCCGTTGAAGGGTACACATGTACACAAGAGTACAAAACTAGGTGCTCCATCACACCATTGCACCAATCAGTCGCCAGAACCGCTACCCATTGGCGATAGAAAATTGCCACTTGGAAAACGTTGATTCAATATCCAGTCAATTGTAGGCTCGATAAAGCTGCGTATTTGAATAATGTTATAACATTACGTGTAAACAAAATGGACTTGTACCCACTACTAACGTTATAAACAATGTTTAACGGCCAAGTCACATAACATTAACTATAATAATAAAGAAATCGCAGTAAGGAACCTTAGACTTGGCACGAGTTTGTCTAGATTTCATTACTTTTTAGAGATAAACAAGCAGCTGCATCGAGACTTGGCTAGTTTTTTACAGAATGTTTTTGGTGGGATTTCATTTCTTTTTGTTGAAACGTGGTCATATAGATTTATTTTATTAGATTTTCTTATTTGACATATTTTTTTCTTTATAGGAGTAGTATTTTATTATTACAATAGCAGCGCTCCGCGGTTTCACCCGAGTAGTTCCCGTTCCTGTTCCCGTGGGAAATTCGGGATAAAAAGTATCCTATGTGCTTTTCCTAGTTCTAAGCTAGCCAATTTTCAGCCAAATCAATTCAGCTGTTCTTGAGTTATAAATTCCCGTTCCTAATCCCGTGGGAAATTCTGGATTAAAAGTATGCTATGTCCTTCTTTTGGTTTTAAGCTACCTCCCCACCAATTTTCAGCCAAATCAATTCAGTCGTTCTTGAGTTATAAATTCCCGTTCCCAATCCCGTGGGAATTTCGGGATCAAAGGTATCCTATGTCCTTTTCCTGGTCCTAAGCTACCTCCCCACCAATTTTCAGCCAAATCAGTTCAGCCATTCTTGAGTTACAATTCCCGTTCCCGATCCCGTATAACTCCCGTTCCCGTTCGATTATCCTAGTTTTTATAGTTTTCCCTTTATGTGGCCATTAAACCCTAACTCTGTACCAAATTTCAGCTCTCTAAGTTTCTGGGAAGTACTAGTTCTATTTTGATGATCATGAGTGAGTGAGTGAGTGTCTGTCTAAAATGCGAAACTTTGCTTTCGCTTAACTTCGGAACTAAATGACCTACAGACTTGATTTTTTTAATTTTAAGTATGTGATTATAGTCAACTGGATGACGAAAATTTCAGCATTCTGATCTTATCCAGAGGTTCTCAAATAGAGGCCTGAAAATGCGGCGAAATGGTTCCTGTAAAGGATGGTACGGCAGTGTTTGCTTCGCGCTCGACTTGGCGGGGGGCACGGCCGTGCCCCCAGATCGCATATTTTTTATTTACTTATTTATTTAATAGTATGCACAAAAAACATTATGGACAGGAAGAAGTATTTTGTGTCAGTCAGGATATTTATCGCTGTTTGAATTGACTTGTTTTACATTTCTGACTTTAAAAAAATATATTTTTAGTTATTTTATTCACAGCGCTTCGTTTTATTTGTTGTATTTTGATGATGGAAAATCATCAGGAGTACTGCACATATGCAAAGCCGGGTTTGATCACTAGTTATAAAACTGTACTTCAATATTAAAAACCTTAATTTTATTATTATTTATTATGCATTTACGTTCCAGTGTGGACCTGGACACGTTCACAATCCGCGCGCGCGTGCGCTTCCCCAAGCTGCACCTGGACGGCCGCTACCAGCTGGACGCCCAGCTCCTCGTGCTCCCGCTCAACGGGGAAGGGAAACTTACTGCCAACGCTGGTAAGACAATAGTTAAATCTATTAGGTATCTATTACTAATATATAAAGCTGAAGAGTTTGTTTGTTTGGTTGATAGCGCTAATCTCAGAAACTACTGGTCCGATTTGAGAAATTATTTCGATGTTAGATAGCCTATTTATCGAGAAAGGTAATAGGCTACCTATATTTTATCCCCGTATTCTTACGGGAACGGGAACTACGGGGGTAAAACCGCGGGGCGCTGCTAGTAGTCAATACGCACGCTAGAAATTGTATTAGTTTCTTAAAAATCTTGAATTCGGTGGGAATTTTCTGGATTATTTATAACCTAAATACCTAAATTTCATATTGCATAAACAAATTAACCTTTTCTTAGCTGATTGATAGCTCTTATCCAGTGACTAACTCAACCTTCTCCCTTATGTGCGGACTTGGAATAAAAATGTAGTTTTTTACTTCACTAAATTATCACTAAATACAAATGGCAAAAAACGCAGAGAAGTTTATTGCTCAGTGAATATTAAAAGTAAAACTTGGTAATGTTTTTATATTACAAGCGAGTATTATCTATCTCTGTGGAAGGTGCTATTAATAAAAAAGTCAGGATAAACTTTAGACAGTAAAGTAGAAGTTACTTATTTTTAAATTTGTATCGCAGCGCAGCTCTTATAAAAGCGAAAGAAAATAACATTATTTTTAACTTGGTTTTTGGCACTAGAAAGTGTATGACTTACGTTTAAGGCTATATGTAATTTTTAAAATTTCAGTAAAATGCGATGCGGAGCTGGTGTTGCGAGGGCGTATCACTGAGCGCGACGGTGCTGAATACATCGACTTCACCGCCCTGGACATGGACATACACATCAAGGACTACAGGATCAGGCTCGATGGACTGTTCAATGGGGACAAGGCACTTGGTAAGTTACTATAATTATTACCGAGTGACAATGTTTGTTATAAATAGAAAATCGTTATAATTTACAAAGGTAAAAATATCATCACAGAGTCCTAATTTTGTCAGCGCTTAGAGATTAACGATATAGAGCTACAATTGTTTCTGTGCCGGTGGCCAAAATTCGAAGCTACTGTCTTTCTATACATTTTAATTACTCTGACAATCATCTGACAACCAAACGATGCAATAACAGCAACGCTGTCACCGGAACACAAAAGATTGTGGCACTATACTGAATGCTTTATTAGTTGAACTTCGTCAAATATCTTAACGCCTACAAAAATTATCTTAACGATACGAAGCAAACGTCATTGCGGCTATAATTTCAAAAGTTGTTTAAGTTTCTGTAAAACTTAATCTGCCTTATTTGCGTTGCATTTTTAGTCTGGTTTAACAAAACCTGGTAAGCATTTGACACAAATCTGTCACTTTGACAGTGTTCAAAATTGATTGTAAAACCTGGTTTAGTGCTAAACCAGACTAAAAATGCAACGCAAATAAGGCAGAATAAGCGTAACGAGAAAATGTTTTTGGATGTGGTTTCATGACAAACTATCATCAAACTCATAAACTTTATTTGTAATAAATGTTAATATAAAAATTGTATAAGTAATAAATTTTATTTGTATCAATTTTTCAGGAGAGGCAGCCAACCAAGCGATCAATCAGAATCGCGGAGAATTCCTAAGAAACGCTAAGCCGTACTTGGAGAAAACTGTTTCGGATCTCCTTCTGGACTTCGCTAACAGAATCGTAAAGGATCTCACCTTGGACCAACTGCTTCCAAAGTCATAAATTACGACATTTTCTATTGATTTTTCCGCATGATATAAGGATCTCATTGTTATTTTGTTTTGGAAAATGTGATACAGTTATTAAAAATAGATTTTTTTTGGTAATTTTACGATCTATAATTGAATGTAGACATTTTCTTTCTCTGTATTGTTATGAATTTTATAGGACAAGAATCATAATTCTGATAACAATTTTTTCTTATGTTTACGTAATCATTTCTTGTTATTTGATCGTGTTAGTTTATTCAGTATTTTTAAATAACTATATTTCCAATGGTTTATTAAGTATTCTTTAAATAGCAATCTTAAAATATTTTAAGGATTTGTTTTGAAACAAAAGGTTAGTCTACATACTAATTATCCATTCTATTAACACGATTCCAGAGATATTTTCCTTAATATTTAGAATAAGAATTGTAAAAATCGGATACTATGTTTTTATTGGTAAATAACGATAGATTAGGCGTTATGTATCCATCGATATGTATTTAAGTTAAGTACACAATTTATTGCAAAATAAACAACAATGAACAGTTCTTAGAAGCTAAAAGTAAATAGCCATCCACACCATTTGTACAGACGTATTTATCGGGAAGTTGCAGGTAAAACAAACTGTGATTTTTATAACTGTTTGTATTCTTAGATATTAATTGTTTTTAATTAAATATTTTGTATGATATTTTGTGTTTTTTATTTATTTATATTTTACGCTAAACTGATTGCGTAGACATCCTCAACTACCAGGTTGATGATAATATACGCAATGGTTTTGCCGGATGATTTTCGTGTGTCCCAAAAAACTTCTGCTTAGAATTCTTTGGGCTATAAGGGAAACACGCCATATTTTCCATTTTACAAACATCGCTCAGGTTTTAGATCACTAACACGTTCTGGGCAGGCGAGGTGATGATGACGATCTTTCTTCACTACATGCGGCTTGACTCTTTCGAATTTAGTACCTTAGGCTCGGCAGGCAAATACATATGCCACTGGACCACCAAGGCATTAAATAATATAAGAATTTTAAATATTAATATGTTTTACCGAAGAATTTAATATTGAATAGAAGGTATTTGACGTCGGAACTAGTGTGAAGCAATCGTGTTGGTCAAGGCAAGCGACTGCTTGACATATTGAATGGTTATTGGCAACACGGTGCATGAAGGAGATGGGCTTTTGCGAAATATCTCATTATAATTAAACTAATTATTTCAATAATTAATTTGGTTTTGACTTTACCACTTGAGGGTTACTTGTAGTACGTACCTATGTAGTTTTTGGTACCCAAGTAATCCTTCAAGAGAACTTCCAGATAAAGATCTAGTTTTTTTTTTCCTGTGAATCCTGGGGCCTAATTCTGCAATTTGACATTATTGATCAGACAAAATGTTGATATTGAGGCACCATAACGAGAGTGTCAGAAATTTGGTATTCTCCTAAAATTTATTCATGTGTCTCAGTGGTCTTTGTTGCATATCAAAATTCAAATAAAATTCGTCAGAATACTGTTTCCATGACAACCATCTAAGTTTTATGGAGCCATTGAGTCAGCGGAGTAGTTTTCAATACGGGAATACCAAATAACAACAAATGTCAAAAAAACGGCCATAATGTTGATATTAAAATACATCTGAGTAGCATTATCACAGCTTAATAGTTTAGAGAATCAGGGCCCTGTTAGTCACTGTTCCAAAAAGAACAATTCATTCGATTTCAAGATCCAACTACAGGGAAAGGGCTCTCCCGGAATGTAGTGAGGCTCTCCTCGATCTACCCCAGCTAGCTGAAAGTTCCCGAACTGATTCTGAAAGATTCCGCTCTAAACTTATCTTGCGGGATGAGTTGACATAAATCCTGAGACAATCCGCGGGCAATAGAAAAGTGATTTGATTATACGAAACATTTTCAATGAATGTTTAAGTAAAAAAAACTATAGCTAGTAATCCTAATCCTAACTAATATTATAAATGCGAAAGTAACTCTGTCTGTCTGTTACCTTTTCACGGCTAAACTACTGAACTGATTGACTTGAAATTTGGTACAGGGGTAGTTTATGGTCCGGGAAAGGACATAGGCTATGTTTTATCCCGAAATTCCCACGGGATCGGGAACTACGCGGGTGAAACCGCGGAGCACAGCTAGTTAAATCATAATAATGTAACATATTTAGAGAAGTAGAGACAGAAAAAAGTACGATTTTCGTTACAGAAATAAATCATTTTTCATACACGTATATTGATACATTATTATCATAACTCGTAGTATTATTATAACAACTGGTTTCGTAACTTATGTTCATTCATTTCACGTTATGTGTATGTTTGATAATTATTTATTTTGTAATGTTTTGCTTTCATTACGATTCAAATTATGGCCAACCGTTATATATTCAAGGTCAGGTCAATGTATTATAATTTATTTTGATTTATTTAAATCTCTGCTTGTTGTAAGTAAGGTTGATATTCGGAGTGTTTTGGTACGGCCTTTTTACCTTTGTGTTCTGTCAATTCTGACACATGACAATAGATTTGACAGTAAAAGTTAGACTCTGTGTTCCGGCCGAAAATGGGTGTGTTTAAGCCAGAGAGTATCTGAGTTGAGATGGTCTGGCTTTCTGATTGCCGTCAGGTTTTAAGATTTTAAACAGACAATAGCATAGTTCTATGAGACCAAGATTTACAAGTAAAACCGTGGGACACAATTAAGAATAAAATATTTAGAGATTTATACTATTTTGTTTGGTTATATATGTAATTATATCATTTGTTTTACTAACTGTTTGCGGTCTAGGATACGGTTTTTTAATATTTACTTGCGGTTTGGTAATTTTTGGTTTACGTTTGTCATCATTTACTGTTACTACTCATATTAATTTATAATGGTATTTATTTTTCAATAGGAATGTAATTTTTATATCCAAAAGTCCTTTTTATTCAAAGGTATCTTTATATTTAAAAGGTTGGTTTTAAAAGAGTTCTAGTTTATAATTGACATAATAATTATTTTTTCTATTTCGTAATAATAACTACATATTAATTTCTTGACAAGAACAATCTAAATTAATTATACTTAATTCAATATAATATGTTATTATTTAAACATCTGCACCGTGTTAAGCGACAATTTATTTTGCTTAGTTGCTGTTTTAATATTAAATTAATTAACTACCCATATTTTTTATTTATTCTTCACGGTGCATAGGTCCAGTACATATAATTAAAATTATTGAATAAAATAATTCTTCTGCACGCACAAAGGACCCAAAGTAAAAAAAAGCAAATGTTCGTGCTAAATACTGTCCACTTACTAGTCGAAACATGCATACATTCTCTCTTGAAACATGCCTTAGTTATCGTTATACTTATTATAACTCCAAAACATAAAGTTTAAACACACAAACAACCAACAACATAGACAGACTACTTACTACAACTTAAACAGACAACTACTTACTAAAAAATCAGCATTACTGAAGGAAATCCTCAGGTCACACGTGACTACATACCCCTAGTACTGTTCACAGGTGCAATAACCTAGCTTCGAACGAATTACTGTAAAAAGGCCATTGACGAGTCAGTTGAACTGACCAGTCCAGACATAAAACTGCGGTGCACTCCAAACATTTTAGGCCAACTAGATTTTGGGTAGGCCCAGCCCTTCTGGCTGGGAGAGCCCTACATGCTCCGGGGGCCCTCCCACTATCGGCTCACGGTATTCGGCATTCGGCATTTTCGCCGAGTTAAAAAAAAAACAAACTAGTTTTCCCCACTGGAATTTGGAATCGCTCCGGTGATTGACGACCATTTTTGGATGGACGCCAGTTCAACTGACTCGTTAATAGCCAATTTAACAAAACTGAGGTGAACAATTGGCAACGGACGCTTCGCAATAATCACGTTGAACTGATATCCAGGATAACGGAACTGCACGAGTTTCCCTTGGAGCTGTGGCGCAATCGGAGGAACTCACTAATTGCGAACAACGTTGGTTTTATAACAAAAGGTCAACGTATTTTAAATGAAACATACATTTGTGTATGTGTTAGTTGTGGTGTTCTACGGCTTTACTTGCGTCAGAACCCTTTTTCTGAAATATTTGGGTTTAAATTTAGTCTTTTTGGGTTTAATTGAATCCGTAGTCCCAATCACTTTTAATTTATTGGAGAAATATTCATGATTATAAGGATTGTCTAAGGTCTCTACCAAATAGCACTAAAATACATTTGAGTATGATGAGATAATATACGTAAAGATCGATTTTATATCAACTTTTTGGATGTCATTTCTATTTTTAACTTTATTTGTTTAAGAAAATTTTCATCAATAGATACTACTTACTTGTTTTTAAATATTGCACTCTGTCTCTGTAGTTGTAGAATAGAATTGTCGGAATTAACTTTACTTGTTACCTTCAAAATTAGAATAGAATTATGTGATAATTTCGCACAAGTTTCGACTAAAAGTCTACATTTAATTACTTTGTTATTGTTGTTAATTATTTAAAATCATTCAAGAAGTCAAAGTTCTTCAATTATAAAAAATATCTTGCAACATTGTCATTATTGACATGATCATTATGTTGTTGAGTAATTAATATTTTATATAGTTTTAAGGACGAACAGACATGTAATTATGTGTAATAATAAATAATGAGGTGGTTACTTTGTTAATATTAAGCTTCCAACTAAATTAAAAGAGCTTCTGATTTATCTTATGACGAATTCAGATTCTTTGATAGTTAGGTTTTACTACGTAAGTGGATGAACGTTCCACGCTTTGGAAAGCACAATAAAATTTCCGTTTCTTATGTAGCACTAACATTATCGATAGTCGTTCACGGGGTGGCTAAAGATAGAGCCTTCAAAAGTCTAATATAACAATGTAATATGATGGTGATTGGATCTAATAATAATGCAAAAACGGATTATGACAAGGAGCAAACGTGCAGACTGGTAACATAACATAACATAAGCATTCACTACATCATCTTTTTATAATAACTGAACTCTAAATTCCAAACTTGTATCTAGGGTATCAGAAACCACACACTCATTCACACACACACCCAGACCGAGACAAACATTTATGGTTCACACAAATATTCACCCCGCACGGGAATCGAACGGGAAGTTTGAGGGAAAGTGACTACCGTAGCCCATAGACACTTGAGTAGAGTCAATAAATGGAAGATACATGGTAATGGAGTAGAGGCACAAGTGCGTTGCTGACTTTTAAGGGATACAACGCATTAGGACGAAATGTCTTAGCTTACCCTTGACTTAGCTTATATGGGATAACAGAACAATTAGTTAAAAAAACAGATCTCAATCGAGTATAAAAACATTAAAAAAAATATTACCTCGACGTTTCGATAAGGTTGCATTGACCATGGTCTCGAGGACACTGGTCATCAGACCCTTTAGTGTTTTTATAGGCGATTCATACCTATATTTTATGAATTCAGTTAGCAATACACAGCTTACCTGTTATAAGAGTAAAGTAGACTTTTTTTGTTAACCACAGATAAGGTATATCTATCTCATCTAAATAACGGACTAATGGTTACCCTAACAATGTGACAAACACTTAAAAAACCATTAAATGACTTATCGTTGAGATCTTAATTTATATGTGATTATAACAATTACGTTTATTGTTAAATTAATTACAAGGTAATATGAACGAGTTGTGTTAAATTATAGAGGGACTATAGATGTCGGGCGCAATCGGCGTTTGGACGTCCTTCCTTCACGTTTGGGAGGTGGATCGAAGCAGATTGTTGAACGCAGTGGCGGCCGAAACGGCGACTCGGCTGGCCGAACGCTTTACGCACTTTGCTAACATATAAAAAAAAAAACAAATTGTGCAACATGTTCATCACTGCAGTGCTGTTAGTGACACTACGATACGTCACGGCTGAAATTCGTAAGTAGAACGTTGATTGAAAACTCTTTTGTGCCAGTTTTGTTTTCTTTTTTTTAGAAGATTGTTTTTCATTAAAAGTTTTTTGTGCCAGTGCTTTCCTTTTTACACTTTTCTATTTTTAAAAATTTGATTTCAATTCCAATCTTACTTTTTGTTTTTTTTTTATCGTAACAAGTATCAAAGTCATATAAATTAATTAATTAAAAGAAATTAAAATGATTGATTCAGTTTTCATGACTTTCATACGATTTACTAACTTATTAGTAAAGTAGGTCATTAGCGTTTTCATTCGACTTATGATAAGAAATCAAATTAGCAATAAATCGTAGCCCATAAGCACTACTATTTAGAGATAATGAAAATTTCTAGTAATGGATAGAATTTTCAGAAGTCTTATTTTTCCGAGATTCAATATCACCAGATTCAATATCACCAGATTCAGATTCAATATCATCACCAAACTAACACGCCTGTTTCGTAATTATTATTATAAAATGTTTATTTGTTGCCTTTTCTTGCCTTCAAACTTAATATTCGTTTTCTTGCCTTCAAACTTAATATTAATTTCGTTTACACATTATCGGGGTAATAGGTAGGTTTAGAACCTTTTTCCGAAATGTCATCGATAATCGGAAAACACGTGGAAAAAAGATGGAGTATAGTTAGTTTTAATATTGGTACAGCTAATATGTATTAGTATTTGTAATCATGTTAGAAAGATAATTTACTTGCGTACATTTGCTAGTAAACTGTTTATAGCAAGTAGTCATGTAGGCAATCGTAGATTGGGATCAGGCGCAGTGTTGACACACTATTGCAGAACACACTCGCAAACTATAAAGTATTAGATAAATATTATTGGAAAAACAAGCGATTTACTCAACGAGAACGGTATTTGTAACTAACTATTATAATAATATAAATAAATAACTGTTTATTGCTTATAAAAGATATATAAGTATTTAAATCAACTTTCGTGTCACAGTATTTGTAAACAAATTTCTCTGAAACGACTTGATCGATTTCGTAAACTGTTTTATACTTAACCCTAAGATAAAAGGGTGGCTATCTTTAAAAAAAAATATAGAAAAATAACGTTCGATCAGCTAGTAAGTAGTAATAAATAATAAATTATTTATTGCTCATAAATATTTTGCTTTGATGTGTCAAAATAATAACTTGTTTTTGTAAAGTAAACAGTCGGTGATGGCTCAGCTTGTGCAACCTAAAATACATGTATACAATGTACTTAAATTTCTGCTCTGGATTTCAGCTATCCCTGTAATCCCTAAAATGTAATATGTGTTGTAGATGTGATCTATTATGTATAGATATGATTAAGTAATATCGATCTATATGTACTTATATTATAAATTAGTTTATTTGTTTGTTAGAACGCGATTGTTTCGGATTTCAAAACATGTTTTGGCATAAGATATTTTGTTTATTGGAAAAAACTAGAGGAAATAATATCTTAACACGTGTGACACCAAAACCGTTGTTTTAAATCGAAGTTCTAATAATAGGTATCTTACATAGATTTTTGATACCAAAATTAAATCAATTGTTACTAGTTATTACGACCAAACTATAATTATTAGATGTAATTGAATTACAGGGATGTAAAGAGAGTATCGAAAAGAAAATATTTATAAATAAGTATGTAGCAATAAATATTATATATTTAGGACTATCATCCCGCCCCAGATTTGCACAGGTGGAAAATTTTACGTAGATTTTCCTAATTTCCTTTTTGTAATTTATATCATTTCAACCATTTTAAACTATAATCAAAAATACAGTTAGACTTGTTCTACCTATGTAACTACATTAACAACGACCTGTGATGTTTATTTATTAAACAAAACCGTTTGTTCAATGTTTAACTCAATCCATAATTTGTGCACATAACAATATATTGACTTTTTATATAATCAAGGTCATAAATAGAAGTCAAGAGCGACTTTAATATTTAGTAAATAAATATTATTTATTCTCAAAGTTCTAGGTCATTTCAAATATACATATGTGTGCCATTTCAACATATATTAATATATTTATACATAATATATTATAATTACATATATTTAATCAATTAAAACGGTAGCTTTCATTAATAAATCAATATTTTAATATTGACATAATGTTAATAATTTGAGTACGATATATGTATTCATCAACTACATAATTTATTATTAAGAAGCTTCTCAATCGGAGCAATGAATCTATAGATCAGCTTGTTCAAAGCGCTTGCGTTCTTCATAATAAACAAGGATTAACAGCGGTATAGTTATTCCATGTTTTCCCTAAGTAATACATGTCTAAATATTTTTGAATAAAATAGAGAAAACAGGTATTTACTCTTCCGTTTATTTTTAAGTCCATTCAACCGCAGTCGTGGTAACTAGCAGACAGTCTTTCCCATTGATAGCATTAGCAACACTGATGGTAATAATTCCCCTTTAAATGACATAACATAATCATTCACTACATCATCTCATTATAGTAACTGACCCCTAACTAAGTTCGAAACTTGTATATAGGGTATCAGAAACTACGCACACGCTAATTCATACACACTCCCAGACCGATACAAACATTTGTGGTTCACACAAATATTCACCCCGCACGGGAATTAAATTACTACTAATTTCATCCAAAATTAAAAATTTCTTTGGAAAACGTTAATATATTAAATGCCTTAGAATGTAGTGTTTGTAATGAACGTTCAATGTAGTACATAACGTAATGACGTAAGTACTAACACTTGTAGGACCTGTTACTGCGGCCACAGACCACGCGGAAAATGTTCAAACATTTTTAATAACACTCGTAAGAGTTCTGAATTGCACATAGCAATACTTACTTAGTGACTCACTGTGTGGTGGAAAAATTTATGGAAAATATTCTGGTGCCTAGACTATGTATTCTCTCTTTTCCCAATTACGGACATACATATATAGACCTTTTAATTAGTGGAAAGACATTCATATGAAAAATATTCTGATACCTAAGCCTATGTATTCTCTATGTTTTTCACAATTAATCTGTTAAAGACAGACACATAGATCTTGTAATTCGTGAAAATACATTCGTGATTTTATCTTAGAAATAGATTTTTCATTAGGAATAGCTTGAGTTATAGTAAATCTGCGTAGTAATAAAATGTAATTTGTTTTGCTTTGTAATTTTTTTACTATTAAGTAGCTAAGAGGTTCAATCTGATGTATTTTAGATTGTAATTGTTACTGTTTTGAGAAAATCTAGTACTAAGACCTATAAGATATGTTAAAGGTATCTTTCTCACTGATGATACTTAAAAGAAGAAATACGCGTAAAAACCATGTTTGCCTAATGCGGGATGTTGATCTCAACTGAAACCATTTTCGGAAAATATGTAACATGCTTTTCCATATCAGCGTTAAGGAAATAACGTATTCCCTGTTCTTTTATTATTTTTTAAAGATAATAATTTGTGATTATTTGTCTATGACTTACATACTGTTTATAACTTTATTTTGAAAAAAAAATTATAAGAAATTTTGCGAATAACACTCTCAATTAGCTTTAATTCTGTGTGTATTGTTAGCATAAATCGAAGGAATCAACGTGGAATATTTTATAATTGTTCTGAACTATAATTTCCTCTAATAATAACGTATTCACGTAATTTCATTTGATAGTTATTGAAGGATGTTGAAGTTGCTCACTTCCATCGTCCTTTACCTGGTCATTGTTCAAAGGATATTGCATCAGGAACTTGAGAAAATTCAAGTGTTTCATAACTTTGTGTAATAAGTAATAACTAACATTAATATACACGTTTTCGCTGAATTATTTAAAATTATATTAGCTATTATATCCACGTTTTTCGAGGTTCCTTGTGGTGTAATATAAAAATATTTTATTATTGAGTGTCTAAGTATCTATTAGCGGCTAATATTAATTATCAACCATAACCCTATGAGTTATTCTATGTTTTATGTGAAATAACTCACAAAAATAAAAAAACTGAAATATTCGTTCGTAACATTATATTTTTAACCGTCACTAAAGAGATATTAATACTCTATTAATAAAAAGGTTTGTAGGATAAATGGGACGAACCAAAACTACAGTTAGTAGTAGTATTTTAATAATTTTATTATTTGTGTTTTCAGCTCCATACATCAAAGTGTGCCCGCGAAATGACCCCGACGTGGACAAATGTATCATCAACTCTATCAATGAACTGCGGCCTAAGATCAGTAAGGTAAGGACAATAAATAACATAATTTACATTTTAAATAACTTCTAAACCTAATTTGTCTTTTTTTGTGATGTTATCATCATCATTGTGTATGGCATTAATCCGTTTGGATTTTACAATTCATCTAACTTTTAAACCTACGTTGTCTTTTTTTGTGATGTCAATATTATGTTGTGATGTGATGATTATGATCCACCTGCCGATGAACTAGCTTCAGCCCCGGCATCACCAGCCTGACTTGCTGCTGATGATGAAGCGGGAGGAGGAGGGTCTGGTTTATCTTCGGGGGCGGGGTCTGGTTTCGGGGAGTCGTCTGGTTTTGGGGAATCATCCGGTTTAGGCTTGTCGGGTTTTGGTTTCTCGTCGGGTTTCGGTTTTTCATCGGGTTTCGGTTTCTCGTCGGGTTTCGGTTTCTCGTCAGGTTTCGGTTTCTCGTCGGGTTTCGGTTTCTTGTCCGGTTTAGGTTTATCTTCTGTAACAATCAAATCGTCACCATCATCTTCCTGTAACTTAACTATACTGGAATTAGTATCAGATTCGGAAACAGTCCCGCTTTCATCTTCAGCAACAATTTCGCTCTTCAAACTTGTATCTTGATATGAGTCTCCTGTGTTCGTATCTTTAACTAGAACTGATATGTCGAATCCTTTCCCCGAATTAGGATCGTTTTCTTCAGCGGTTGAGAAAGCGGTAAGACTTTCGTCGCCATCTTGTATTTGGGCTGTAGATTGAGCTGAAGTTTGGACGGTAGCATTTCCTTTAGGTACTATTTTGACGATTACATCGATATTGTTCTCACCATTCTTGGGTTCCTTGTCGGGTTTGGGTTTGCCGCCATCTTTCTTCGTTAAATCGATGGTGATCGTGGTCCTTCCTGTTTTGGTGTTTGTAGGTAGAGAGAAGGAGAGGCTGTCTGTAGGTCGGGGCACTCTAAACTGATTGTTAGACCCACATTGTCTATTACATAGGTTACCTCTGCATTGACCACAGATGTTTCCATAGTACTGGGCGAATTGTGAATAGTATGGATACGGGTAATTATTATTAAGAATCACTGAAGGGCTTGACTGGGACTCGTCTACAGAACTACGGGGTATTCTTAGTTCATATATTTTGACATTGTCATTTCTTCTTGATTGAACTTGATACAGATTTAACTGGAACATCAAAAATATATTAATAACATAGAACATAACTTATGACTATGAAGCCATCACACTGAATTTTATTGTTTACTAATGTTTAAAGACTAAATCTATTAATCTCTTAAGTTCTAATTAATTACCAAAAGTGATTAATTAATGGTTGTTTATTAATATTTCTATAATTAACAGTGGCAATAATATAAAATAAACAGACAAAAATATATCATTGAAATCACTTAAACTCTTTCTGAAATGCAA
The DNA here is from genome assembly GCA_958496195.1 of Timandra comae. NCBI lineage: Eukaryota > Metazoa > Arthropoda > Insecta > Lepidoptera > Geometridae > Timandra > Timandra comae. Next base: position 9,658,614 of record OY292356.1, read on the forward strand.
ATAAAGAATTGTTCATTTAAAGTTATTAGAATAGATATTCCTACTTATATTAGTAAAAAAGTACAAAAAATCCATACCTGTAACACACAGAACACCACCAGTATATTCACCTGTACTCTCCCCATGGTTCCTCGTTGTTTATTTACTTACTCTTCCTACATAGCCTTATATACTGCCTCCAACTGATAGGGCTGAATGTTCGTCATATGATGACTGCATATTGACACCGAAACAGGGCTTTGAAGCACGTATTTATTGTTACAATTATTTCGATAATAACATTGTTTAGTTCTATTATAATCTTAATTGTTGTCTGAGAGTCATTTGAATTTATAGATATTATTGGCTTGCTATATTCCTGCGCTAGTGTTTATTCTGCAGGTTTGTTATCCTAATATATGTTATGCTATTTTAATAACCTATGTTAAGGTTATTGGTATAGAATGAAAATAATAGGATGTCTTCATTTGAGGGTTTATAATTCGTTAACTAAGTTGTTTTTACACACGGTGTGTTGGGGTCAAATTCCAATTATGTGATAACTTTTCTATATTTACTTTATAATTTATATCTTATCCATGGCTTTACACTCCGGAAAATATGTATTGCTAAATAGTATTAAATGCAACAAAGAAACATTATTTTTATAAGTTTTAGTTTATTTATTGTAAAACACGTGTTTACATGTTTAAAAATAACTAAATGCATATTTATACAAAGTAACGTGTTTCAATAAATTGCTTTTAGTATAGATAAGTAAGTTACATAACAATGTGGAAAAATACCCTATGGGAAAGAAGGGAAAAACAAATTAATTCACACTTTACATTCCGCGGCTTTAAATCCACGTTAATCGTTATCCCGAGGGATTATAGATAAAATTATATCTAAAGTGAATTATAAGAAACTGGAAAGACTGAAGGAAAGAATAAAAAACTAGCGATTGATATAAATGTTCCATTTATCTATTCTTTAACGAACCCGAATTTGTTTTATATGCTTATCCCTAATTACAGTATTTAATCATCAATTTAAAACAATACGTCCATAATTATGTAACAATCAACGCGTGTAATGTTTATACATACAAAAGTGAGACTAAGCGGCCTTATTAGCCATTAGGCATTTAGCTTTTTGAAAGGAAACATGATGCAAGTAGCGAAGGGATACCGCCGTGAACTGTTGAGCAAATACACCGGGCACAAGTATCCTTGAGCCCTGAATTAGGGTGAACGGCTCAACCGGTTTAAATATTAGGAAATACTATCTGATTTAGTGATCCGATCCTCGACGTGTATTTGAGTTTTCCTCGGATGTAAAATGAATAAATGGTTTTCTTGTTTGTGGGCTGTTTGTCCTCAATTAAATGTCTCCGATTTGTGTTAATTTTTGGGTAGATTTATGAGTGTTCTATCTAAGTACCCGAAACAATTGTTTTTGTTCTTTGGACTTTCCGCCGGTAACTATGGCTAAACGTGCCCGCCGAATCACGTAAAGCCGTATCTTCGTACAATCAAATCTTTAAAATAATAAACATAAGATTGCCGTGCTCCACGGGCTTACCCGCATGGATTCCGATACCGTGGGAAATTCAGGATATATTGGTATTCTGACACTGTAGCAAGCGCCACAACATATACCAAGCAGTACATACGCGGTAAATAACCCATGTAATAAGAGACTATCAGCCGCACTCAGAGACGTTTAACGAATACTTAAACTAATGTGCCACAATATTTCTGTACCGGTGACAGCGTCGCTGCAATCGCATCTTTTGGTTGTCAGTGTATTGAAAATGTATCCAAATGAGATTAAAGTCTAAATGACAAGCTTCGAATTTTGTCTGCCAGCACAGACATATTGTGGCACATTAGTTTAAGTATTCGTTAAACGTCTCTGAGTGCGACTGTAAACTAGATAACTCTGTATTTAACAATGATAACCATAAAAAGTTAAAAAATTTGTAGAAGAACGTAGTAAAACGAGATATTTAATTAAAAACGAGAAAGGGCAAGGTTGTAAATACGACACGAAGGTAACATTACGACACCGTACCCCATGACTATGATAGGGTTCGTTCAATCTAATCAAATAGCACAAAGGAATCGAAAAGAGTGTGACCTCAGTAAGGAATTGTTTACTTAGCAGTGAAATTTGAAAGTATGCCAATGTCAAAATGTTTCATAACATAAAGTAGGTCAAGTTATCAATACATGAGTGTTGATTATAGGATAAATAATCTGCGTATGCATAATTGTTTTAATGTATGCATTATAATGTAGCTTAAGCACTTAATTTGCCTATTATGCGGTGTTTTGTAATAGTAATATAGAATAATATGGTATTATAAACAAATTAGCATGAATATGTGAATGTTAAGTGAGTGCATTCAATGCTATTTTTAAAATAAATGCTTTGATTCAAGTTTGTATGCATTTATTTATACATTCTATTCTCTGTTTGGGTTCAGAATGGGTAAAAGTAAGAAACATATTGTCAGTTAGTAAAATCAGCCCTAGATTCAAAGTGTTTGAATAATGTTCAGTATCTAAGTACAAAAAGATGTTTAGATTATTGAATCGTTGAGGCTCGACCCAATTTCCTCAGAAGAATCATTTCTTACAGAGCAGTTTCTAATATTATTCCACCAACAACAGACTTACATTTATTTTTCTAGAATGTAAATACATTGTGTAAATTCTTTAGGTATTTTTAAAGTAATCGTAGCATAGAATATTCCAGAGACTCTCTCCTCTGTCAAGGATATTTTAATAATAACCATAAACTAACCATGTTTAATAAATTGCTGTAACTACGGCTCTAAATTATAGTTATTATTGCGTATACGTTGTTACTTAACTGTTTAAACTTTGAACGTTGTGACCCTCAGTTTATATGCAAGGAAAAATAGTAGTTAATATTTCTTTTAATAACAAGATTTGTTAAAAACATTAAAGTGTTTGTTGCAATTATCTGTATGTATCTATTTACTCGTAAGTGGATAGATTTTCGCAATTAAACCTCCCTAGGTAATTTGTGCGTGTTGCGATATGTTATTGGTTAGATTTTGAGGACTCTAATTACCTGAACGATTGACAATGATTTTATTACTATAACTGGGGCCGACACGGCTTAGCGTGGGCTTCGCAGCACGGGAGCACTAAATAGAAGTGGTATATTTAGAATCCTCTTAGAAGAAGGGGTAAAAAAATACCTTGAATTTTTATGTGTTTAGAATTTCCTAGAATATCATATAAATTGTATTTTTTTCCAATGTTTTGAGTACGAATTACGTAGTTGTCCACACGTGTCAATCTGTTCGACTCTGTATCAATATTGTTACATGAATCATACGTCAACTATTCGATTTCATTGTTTACTTTTAACCGACTACTACGACATCAAAAGGGGATTTTTCTTTGTATTTTATTTTCAAATATTGCTTGGATTTCTTCGGCAACGGCATTGTCATCTGTTTGACTGAGGTCTAGGGTTCTATTAGGTCGAGCAATACATGTTTGCTATTACTATTGTTGTGTCAACTGTGGTGATCTTTTGTGTTGTAGCTAATTTAACGTTGAGATTCATTAGGCTCAGTGGTCGTCCAAATGCTTTAATATATAAATAAAGTCGGACAAATATATAAATTAAACATATTACTATAAGTGCTCTTCAGTGATGGTCCTTAGCGACTTCAGCACTATGATAGCTCCAACTACAGTTAACGACTATAGAACAAAACATAATATGTTTTGTTACAATATTATTTATTTTTACTCACTTAGCTATTCGTTATTTTAGGATTCTCATTATTATTCGATTATTTCCAGGGTATCCCAGAGCTCGACGTGCCCGGTATAGAGCCCCTCAGCCTGGGACAGATCGCGCTCGCCCGCGGACCTCAGGGCGCGAAGCTCACTGCCGTCGTCAACGATGTCAAAGTCAGGGGACCTAGTGACTTTATTATTGAAGAGTTAAAGTAAGTATTTAAAACAAATTAAAGTGAAAAGAAAATTGTATGACAATAATCGAACTTTCAGAGAAAAAAATCAAAGTGGTGCATAAATGACGTAGAGAGGAAGTTAGAGAAATGCAGTCAAACTGACAAACTTTTTTTGACTTGGATATTGCGATCGTTTTCTATTCAGATGCTTCCATCTTTAAGTTTTATCTTAATAAAACTCAGTTGCAGAAATCTGTTGGCGTGATATTTTTTAATTCTCATCACGTTACTACGTTTTTGCTGATTCTCAAAATAAATAACAAATATTCGCAGACATATAATACGTCGCCATCGAGTCAAACAAAGCAAAGCTTGTTTATTCTAATCGCATAGATTTTTAAAACTTGCATATAAATAGTTCCTAAGTTAATCTTATCCAAGTAATTGTACATTCGATGCCATACTTGACAGGATCGACCTTGGTATTTTATTCCTAGTTGTTCACGTAGAATATTGATTGATTATGTGTAAAAATAAGACATTTAGTATGCTATAGCTAACTAAATAATAACGCATAACAACGCACTGGTCAGCAAAGAATCTGCATATCAATATCACTAATCTTTGCAGTTTAGTCGGTACTTGAGATGAGGTTCCGATTGAGATCATTTTTATCCTATGTTGATTTATGCTAATATAAATATGTATATCCTTATTTCAGGTCTGACTTGGACAAGAACAGGTTCGATTTCAAGTTGTTGCTCCCGAAGTTGGACTTCAATGGGAAGTACAAGATGGACATCCAGGTGCTGCTGCTGAGGCTGCAGGGGCGAGGGAACATCACCGGCACATTCAGTAATTATTACATTTATTGTTACTATTAATTCGAGATCACCGACATGCATGGCGGTGATTACAGTTATTTCCTCTGTTCTGAGGTCCTTGTTGTTAATATAGTTAAAGAGGAAGAGGTCTTTTGTCCTACCTGGGATCTTATAGTACATGTTTTACGTTTTTTACGAGATAAACAAAGTCATAAACACAAGATACTTAAAAAAAAAATTTACTCCTACAATATATAAGTATAGAATTATAGATTCAAAAACGATTCTCGAATAAATGCCTGGAATGAATGAAAATGGCAATAAAAAAGTAAAGTATACCACTGTTCATCTCTATATTGTTCTATTTTACGTGGAAAAAACCGGGCAAAAATAGTACGATATATTGAACAAAGATTTGCATAAATTAATAACCATTGAATGACATAACATGCAAAGATATCAAGTTCAATGAGTGTTGCAAATCAGTTCCAGTGCCGCGGTAAACAAATGGTTGCGAAACACTTTTACCGGTCGCATTCCAAAGTTATGTACAAGTAGAGTTTGATGTACGGCTGTGCTAGATAATATCTTATCAATACGTAATTATATTCTTCAATAGTCTATTAGAGACGAACAATTATGTTAAAATGTAGGATTATATTTTAGCGGCTTTCATTTGGCTTTATACCAGGCAGTGTAGTGAAAAATATTTCTTACCCATAAGACTTTTACGTTACAAAAGTATCACTTGTCTCTTTACTAATTCAACGTTTCAACTCGATACCTTTTCACTGCCTTATTTTTTTCTTATCTAGGACATATATCAATGCAATGTCTATGATGTTTAAACTAATATCAATATGTTTGTAATTACAGAGGACTACGCATGCAACGTCACCATGAGAGGTCACAAAGAGAAGCGCGGTGATGACGAGCATCTCATCTTCGACCCCATGAGGGTGAGGCTCCGCGTCGGGCAGTCCTCCATCTACCTGACCAACCTCTTCGACGGCGATCCAGTCCTGGGACCCGCCACCAACAGAGTAATCAACGAGAACTCTCAAGTATTCCTACAAGAAATAAGTCCGGTCCTAGAGCGCTCCCTTGCGGACCTCTTCACAGAAATGGCTAACAAAATAACGGCAAAGTTTACATATAAAGAACTGTTTCCTTGATTAGTTTTAAATCTAAGTTTAGTTTGTAAATAAACATATTTTGTGATAGTTTCTTTTTATTTGTATTAGTGTGGGGGTTAGAGTACATAGTCAGTAGCCTACGTGAATTCCAAAATGTGATAATACGGTTTTAAGTGGTCTCGGGGTTGCTTAGTTTTGTATCAACCGTGATAAGCTTTGTACATATTGTTTTTGTTATACATGTTTTAATGACAAGATTCTATATAATTGTTGAGATTTCATGTATGCTATTCTTCTGTTATTTTTTCTTTCTTATTCATTCATTCTTGGTCGTGTTTGGCGGAACTAAGATATTAGTAAGATAGTACAAGTTATTGTGTACTGCCGGTTTCGGTCTGGACATGGTTACTGTGGTAAACAATTTTTTTTTGTAAAAAAGCAAATATAAAATAAAACGTACTGGTACAATACTGTCAATTTAACTACGAACATTCGCCATGTTTTATTAATATTTTAGTTCCACTTAGCACACACATTGAAGCTTCGTATTTCTCAGTATTTATCTTTATAATTATATTCTTATTACTGTATTAATCACAATAGTTTGATGTAAAAATAGGCAGTGCTGTAAACCTAAGAAAATTTAATAATAAAATAAGGATGAAAAATAAAAAAAACTATTTTGTATTTGTACCCATTTCCTATTTGTAGTCATATATACTTTTTGTCCTTTGAATTGCTAAAACTTCAAAGTTATCTTTGAATTGACGACCTCGATAGCAGAGTGGTCACCATGCCGGACTGCCATCCGTAAGGTTGCGGGTTCGATTCCCGTGCGGGGTGAATATTTGTGTAAACCACAAATATTTGTCTCGGTCTGGGTGTGTGTGTGTGAATGAGTGTGTGCGTAGTTTCTGATACCCTAAATACAAGTTTCGAGCTTAGTTAGGGGTCAGTCACTATAATGAGATGATGTAGTGTATGATTATGATTATGTTATGATTATTAATTTCGATCGATGATTCCCAAAAAATAAGAGTTGCATATAGTATGTGTTGGATTAGAAACACGAAACTACAGTTTCACAGTTTGAATATTAAAATTCATTTACTAAAGGTAGAAAGTAATGTAAAAGATATGTACTTAGAACTGTTTTCTACCATGCATTAGCATTTTGCTACTCAAATCAGTGGAGTAGACTGATCTACAAGCCGATCCTTGTTAGATATGGCTCACATACATCTAATAAGGATCGGCTTCTTTCTTTTTCGCTTAGGAGGAACAAATGCTTGAATGATGATGAGGACTAGCCCACAGATAGAGAAAATACTTTGCTTAGGGATAAATGTCGTAGATCGGACAAGTATAAAAGAAGTAATTAAGAGACACATTATGAATAAAAAATTACTGGTACTGGGTTAGCTTCTGCTGCCTAAAATACACATGGATATTTCTAACAAGTAACACGTGAAGCAAAACCCAAAATGTAAGAGCAATAAAAAAATAATAGTTGCTGATAGAAATATTACAGGCGTACTAGATATTAAATCTGAATTTATATTCCGCCTAGCGAAATCCTGTGGTTGTCGTGGAATAAGAACATTAATTATGAAAATGTCTAAAAACTTTTCCTTACATTTTGGATGAATACAGTAACGTTTTTAAATACCTATAATTAATTATAAACAATATTCTTTTATTTTTTAAAACTTCTGGCGATTCAATAAAATGTTGTGTTTAGAAAATATTTTCTTGTTTGCCAAGAACTTTAGTAAAGTTCAATATATCAAAATGCTTTCAAGTTGGATTATCAATATGTAGCAATTTATTTGAAGTCGTAAATTAAAAAGTTCTTTGTATACGTTATTGACATTTTAAGCATTACAAACCTTGAATCTTTTAATATTCATTTAACACCTCGTTAATCTTTATCGATTAAATTGAATATTTTATTTCCTGAAATACTCAAGCAGGACTGATTTGATCAAAATTTTCCATTGAGTTCAGGTAAACGGTGTCAGAAGATTTAATTTCAATATTTTTGAGTTGAACAGATGCTATAAGAAGATTTTGTCAATAACGAACATTGAGCAGCAAGCTATCAGTAATATATTTGAAATATTTTAGGAAACCGCGATTGGTATAGAAAAACAAATCACTAATATCATGCAGACAATTTTGGGAATGCGGAACCAAGATGGAATTGTGAATCAAGATCAAGGATTCATAATTTTGACGCCAAAGTTTTCAAGTGCAAACATAATATTGGTAACATTAATTGTATCAGCAATTACTACAACCGTTCACAAGTTCGTCGCTCCGAACCACATAACGAGACCAGTTTCGCATTCGCTCTAATTCAACATTAGAATCAAGTTCTTTATAAACACGTGCACTTTTAGCACGTGTTTGATTACTTGTCAAAATGCATAGTTACTCGTATGATGCACGTTGGTGATCCAAAACTCATGGGCGATGTTGGAGTAATAGGAAAACATTTGGAAACATGCATCGCTTGACCCAAGACTTATCTAAAAATCGATTGTTGTGGGGGTCTAATGAAAGTTTTTCCACTTACAATACTTGACCTTTCGCCAAAACCTGACCCTTATAAGACTTACTCTCTTAACTCTCATACTCTCGAACATGTAGAGATATTTAAAATTCGTTTTATATAAGTCGTTTTAGATATCTTAACTACACTAACTTTAGAACTGCACAAGTTTATTGTTTACGAGTATTTTTATGAAATAGAGACTCAATAATCGGTGTCAGATTGCAGCATTTGTATCAAGTTGGAATGAGATAACGGTTACAGTCACGGTTTATGTAACGAGTCACTTAACTCATTCACTGTGATCAGTTTGTATTTTATGCAACTGTACGCATTGATGTAATAGTGCATCGGCTTCGGGTGATAATCGAACAATAGCTTTTTTGGATGCGTTTCTTTTAAATGCACGTAATGTCGCGCAATATAAACGTATTATAAAGTGCACTCCGGTTTACACGAGACAGGCTCAGCCTAGTGTAGGCAAACCTCTGACAACTGCATATTTGTTTTAATTTCCTTATAAATAAAAATATTTCTATTCTTGTTTGTGTTTACATGCACATTGCACATGGTATATACCTATGTTTGTTATAATTTAAACTCCGATATTTTCAATCTATCATTAGTAATTTTATTTTCGTTTACGTAATATAAATTATGTTAAGTAATCTAGACTCTATACAGGAGGGTCTCCTGTCATCTCCTCTTTTTCTTCATCTTGTTATTTTTTGGTATTTGCCATGCATTCGAGATTCTTCAGAAATGTTCATGATGGTTTATTTACCATTAAATCTGCTGATTTTATTTCAAATATCATCTTGAATGATTCTCTTTTTAATCATAATGACACAATCTTCCTATTAGAAGTTTATTAAGTCGGATTTCATTAAAGAAATCATAAGATTTTGTTGCTCAAAGCAGATTGACAACAGACAAAAGTGCTCGCAAGTATTTTTTGCAATAACTTTTTAAGTTGAGGAAAAATATACCAAATTTAATATTATTTCCCTTTTATTATACATATGACTAAGACCCATGTAATGAATAGCGAAAGGTCTACAAACAATGGAGGTCAAACAGGTATTTAAAAAAAATGATTTGTTTTCACATGTAGTTTTATTTCGTGGAAGGTTTTAAACGAAGTAAAGTTACGAAAATTTTTTAATTAAATTGGTAACCTTCATGTCATGTCATATGCACAGTTTAAATTATTATTAATTTAACGTAAGTTTACTAAGTAGAGTGCAGTCAACATTAAAACACTTTCAAATAATTAATTTTTACTATACTTATTCTTTTATTTTGGACTAGCTGTGCCCCGCGATTTCACCCGCGTAGTTTTCGATCCCGTGGGAATTTCGGGATAAAACATAGCCTATGTTCTTTCCCGGATCATAAGCTACCCCTGTACCAAATTTCAAGTCAATCGGTTCAGTAGTTTAGCCGTGAAAAGGTAACAGACAGACAGACAGACAGAGTTACTTTCGTATTTATAATATTAATAAAGTTTGGAAATTCGACTTGCACTTGACTATACCGATTTTGATGAGACGTTTTGATTGAAAGATTATGATTGAGAGTTTCCTTAGTTACAATAAAATAAATGTGCCGAGAGAACCCCACCAGTCCCGCCACGTACCAATGTGTTTTCAATTTACGAATTCATATGTACGTTAATTTCGACGCTCTTACGGTGAAGGAAAACATTGTGAGGAAACCTGCACACACCTTGGAAGAAATTCTAAGGTTGTGTGTGAAGTCGACCAACCCGCACTTGGCCAGCGTGGTTGACTAAGGACTAATTACTCTAATTCAGGGCAGGCTCGTGCCCCTCGGTGGGGACAATATATGAGCTGATGATGATGAAATGTGCCGATTTGCCTGAGGGTTAAAAAACGGGTTAGGTTTTTTAATTATTATTTTAAGGTCCTATTTCACGATCTTCAAGTAAAGATATTCACCAAGTTACTTTATGTCAAGTGATAAAGACAAAACTTGTGGTTAGCTATTTGGAACATTACTTGAAGATAGATAGATAGAGCCTAAGACTTATCATACAAGATCATAATTGTTCAGAGTTTGGACTTGGACCAATTGAACAGGTCAAGGTTATGTTCCACTTCTGCTTGGATTTTACGAACATAATACATACCACGTATTATTTATTTGTTAATAAGTACTAGTAACATAGGTTCAAAATACCATTGAATAGTATGTGTTTAGTAATATTAAGTAAGTACTAGGAGGTGACGGTTGGCGACATATTGCAATAACGGATAACGGATGGATATCCATGTTGTGAAAGATGGAAAGGAAATAAAAATTAAAGACGAAATTAACTTAACTTTTTTAAAATTCATAGCCATCTCATAAATAAATCCTTCTTAATTTAACACAAGAATACTTCAAACCTCTTAACTTAATGATCAACGTGAAGAGTTAAACGTACATTAGGCCCTCTGGTTGTAAAGAAAGTATCTTCAGTTTCTTGCCTTTATTCTACCCACTACTGTAGGCGGCAGCTTAGAACCTTTTTTTTCTATAAGATATTAAAATAAATAATAATTAACTAAACATATCATTTACACATTCACAGTTTTTATTATTAACTAAATAATAATTAATATAACGTCTCGGCCTTTTTATGACATATTCACCAAATGCAAAACTTAAGGTTTCAAAGCTCTCCGATAAAAAAAAGACAAATAATATTTTTTTTCGGAAAAGTATTATTTGGGACTTATAATAAAAAATCAAATGATCCTGTAATTACTGAATGTGAATGCAGCGTTCGACAGTAAGTGGGACTCTACAAATATCACAAAATTCGACTCGTGCGCACACTATTATTCTGACATTCGCGATGCAAACTTGCAATCGATTATATCTCAAATAATTTAAACCAGTTTCAAGTACATTTCATATTTTGGTTTATTTTTATCAATTTTATCTTTAATAGTATTTCATTTATTATTTGTTTAAAAAAAGTCAGTATGAAAATTTTATTTGTTTTAATAGTGTGTGTCGGCTGTGTTTATGGACAAAACGCTCGTAAGTGTTAAAGTTTTTTTAAGGTTCATGAACATTTTGTTTTTTTTTTAAGTATAAACCTAGTATGTTATGAATTTTTACATGTTAGGTATCGATCCTTTCAAACTGAAATTTTTAGATTCGAAACAATTTGAAGTAAATTGGTAGTAGTCAATAATAAGAGTACACGTTTTTAAATCTGATGGTAGAATAAATAAACAGTGTCTTATAGTTAAAAATATATAGTTATAAATATAAAACGATGATTTATATTTTTGTAACTAGGCACGGCGTCAATTTTCCCTTGAATTTTCCAAAATTATAACGACCTTGAAAATAAATACATACTTAATCAATTTAGGTCATATCTTCTTAAATTAACGTGCGTGACCAAGGGTGCTAATAGGGATTAAGTTTTACTTTAAATGAAGTATACTCGTATACTTAGTTTTGTTCCTGTGATCTTCTCTAGAAATTCAAGTGTCTAAATCACTTGTGTCTCACAAAAGAAAATTGCAGCATGCCCAAAGACCCAAAATAGAGGTCTAATTACGTAAAACAAACAGCTTGCATGTGTTTAAATATGTATACAGGCTGATGTAAAGTAAATAACAATAAAAAACTCAATAACTCGTTAGTCCTAAATCAAACGCTTACATTACATATGTATTAATGTATATAACCGTTGTGCATTGACAGCCAAAACATGCAATCACCCATTTAGGACAAGTCGGTTTTACCACTTCATCGACTATTTAGGCTAAATGCAATTGGTACAATCGAATTTAAGCTCTATAATCTGATGCGTAAGGTTGAATGAACATATGCAATAGCAAATGTAATAATACTTAGTTTACATGACATAGTAATCATAGTGGATACTGCCAAAGGTTTAAGGGGTACAAGGTCTTATTTAAGCATTGATTCAAGACGCCATATTAGGGTTTTCCACAGGATTTGAAGTCACAAGGATGACTGGTTTAATGGACTTGCAAATAACTTAAATTGATCCGGTCTTTATGATAATGAAACCTAAGAGGACAACAAAATATTTCAACGGCATGACAAAAAGTGAAATAAACTAACAGTTTTAGTGAGGAATCTGGAGATATTATAAATTTCGTTGGATCAATAAACAGACAGACATATCCAGCTTTATCATTTATCTAATTATACAAAATTAATTTACTTTCCAGCTGACTACCTACCAAAATGTAAGAGAAGCGATCCCAATATTGAGAAGTGTATCCTGGACGGGTTAGAAGCAATGAGACCGCGGCTAAATGCCGGTATTCCTGAAATCAACGTGCCTGCCTTAGAACCCTTCACTGTGCCAAAACTAAGATTGGATAGAACTGCTCCCAACCTGAGAATAAAAGCTACAATTAAGCAAGCTGTTGCTTATGGTGGTAGTGACTTCAAGATTGAAAAACTGAGGTAAAATATATACATATATTGTATAAATTCTAATAAGATTATATTAGGATCCACAAAATGATAATAGATATAAGTATATCAATTTATGTAAAATTGAAATATTTCGATAGTAATTTTTGTCGTGCGAAAAAACATACGCAACGTTAGTTCGTTCCACATACATTTGGGAAATCCACTTAAATTATGTCTGTCCGATATATGGCTGTCATCAAGAATTTCAAAATGGCTCTTTCCCATTTTGTTAACCTGTGATGTCACATTCATCCTTGTCTCGACTCAATTCTTTTCCGAATATTTTATACCCTGTTCGAAGTTCGTTAAGCGGAATTGCATTTTACACTCACCTTTTCGCAACTGTCTCTATTATCAAAGACATTATGATAGTGTGTCGCGACTGTTACATGCATGTCTGAGAAGTTATTAGAATAACATTGGCTAACATTCTGCGGTTTTGTTCAGATTTAAATTTAAATTATTCTATTTATGTATTTCCCCATTTTCTTACACAACCCACAACTAAACTAGGTTATGATAGTTTTGATAAAACTGTTTGTAATTTTGATGTAATCAGCAATGAACGAAAATGAATGCATTTCTTGTATTTGATAGAGAATACTTCCTCTATGGGAATTTTCCTTATATGCCTCTCTCATGTATAAGTAGAGTCTATAAATCATATTAGTAAAATGTACTTAATGCTTTTATAATTATGTTATGGAGGTATTGGAAACCTATTTTCAAAACAAACATAATATAACATGATCATTCACTACATCATCTCTTTATAGTAACTGACCCCTAACTGAGTTGGAAACTTGTATTTAGGGATTCTAATTCTATTCGATTCAGGCTATCAGAAACTACGCACACACATCGAGACCGAGATAAACATTTGTTTTTCACACAAATATTCACCCCGCGTGGGAATCGTACCCGCAACCTTACGGATAGCAGTGTGACCACTTTGCCATCTAGGTCGTCAAAGATGCTATTTTATGGTGATTTTACCCAAGGGACTAACTACAGCAAGTGAAAAAAATTGTGACGAGTATAGAAATAAAGTAAACATGTTTTACAAACTTAACCATATCATAAATGTTCACCTTCCAGAATAAACCTAAACAACAAATACGCTGGAGAGGTGAAGATTAAGATCCCGCACCTGTACGTGACGGCTGACTATGACGTGAAGGGATCCCGGATCCTGACCCTCGAGCTCAGCGGCAAGGGGCGCATCAGGGGGAACTTCTGTGAGTATGAAAGAATAGATATAACAAAACATAAGATACTCAATCATTCACTACATCATCTCATTATAGTAACTGACCCCTAACTAAGCTCGAAGCTTGTATCTAGGGTATCAGAAACTACGCACACACTCATTCACACGCATGATATGATATGATGAGATATGGTGGAGATGACTTTATATGTAATTGACATTAGATGAAAGTGCTAGTTCATTTATGCTGTCACAGAAAATATGGGCCAAATAGGAATAGATTTAATGCAATTTTATGCACAAGTATGGTCAGCGTCAAAAAGTGCCTTGATGGGACCAAGAAGTGATTATTGGAAATAGAATGCTGTTATTGTTCTGCAGTATAAAATATTTGAAAAAGTAATGAATAACTTTAGCCTTGTGTTTTTTTAGTATGCTAAATAACATATCAATCGATCAAGAAATGTATCTTATTGTATTAATGTGAACTTTAAAAATCAAATCTATTCGAAAACATAGAAACCAAATAGGTATGTACAACAAACATCAATCAAGTTATGATAAAATATTTCATTATAATACATTACATACATCCATCATGTTTACATAGAGCGTGTACATAAATAATTCAGATTACGTTTTGTTAAATCACTTCGTTTTTAAATAGGCAGTAATATGTTGAAGGTCTTATGCTTATAGAATAATTATTACATAGGTACTTGGCATGTATCAATAATAAGATTTAAACAAATAACACATAAAAATATTACGCATGTAAGTTATGAGTAACTATAAAATATGTATTTGTCAATTTATTAGTACTTATCTAGAAATCAATTTAAAAAAACAGGGTTATTGTTTCGTTTTTTTTTCATTTCAAAGGTCAAAGTTCGTATGATTGAAAGTGTATGTTCATTACACCTTCATGATCAAATACGTGATAATATAAAGTGATAATAAATGGTATTTACTAGGATTAATACGTAGGAGTCGTAGGATACTTTTTATCCCAAAACTTCTAAGGAACTGGGATTTACGTGTCACTATAGCCGAAGATGAATATTTTTAAAGTTAGTTTCCATTCAATCAGCCTATAGAAGTTATATAGAAACAAAAAACACATCACAAAAGCTAAAGTAATCCACCGCCTAGTTATTAGATACCAAAGTACTAGTTCCAACATACTACTTTACTATTTCATATGAAGATTGTTAGCTAGGCATAGTAACAGGTACATTTACGTAATAATTGGTAATACCATCTGAGTTGCGTATTAATTACCTAGTATTTATACTCGGCCTGTGTTTATATGAGACTTCATTAGCCATGACTAGATAGATTCTTTTCAACACACTTGCTCATAAAGGGGCTCTTATTTGTGCAAAAACAGTTGAATAATGACACGCTTGATTCACTAGTGAGTTATAGATTGTTTTTTTAAATTGTTTTCATTTTAAAAAAGTTTCGATACCAAAAAAATTGTGTCCATACATTTTAAAAACAAACTTCAACTATGTTTCCTTACTTTTGGTAGGTCTATGGTCGATTCCATTCATTCATTCATTCGATTTTTTTAATAAGTATATTCTTTTAGTCTTTGGCCGATCACCATAGTTGTGTTGGATGCGCGCGAATAGAAAAACTGTTTTTTTATTAGCGAAAAATGATAATTTCTTCGCAAATGTGTTGAAAAACGTTGTATGGTACACGCGTGTATTGATGATTACTATCCTCGACTATCTTCAGACCCTCGCCTGACGGCTCGGGCCTCAATAGCGCCTCGGAAGTGATCAACAACTTACCTCGCTTGTACCATAAATAACTATTATTGCACATAAAACATAATACAAGCGAATTGCTTATTAGATTTGTATGTTATGTGGGTTTTAGAGCATCGTAAAGAGAGTAGGTACGTAGGTAATAGAGAACATTATTGCAAAATAGTAATCTTTCTTTAATGAAAAGTAATCTAGTAAATAAAAAGATATTTTATATCTGTTTTATTCAATATCAGTAATAGAATAGCAGTTCTAGACAGCAATGTTACATTTACTTTAAAAAATGTTATTTGTAAATATTTGGTTCTATTTTTTCGAATAGATTTTGAAAGAAGAGTTTGAAGAAGAGAGTTCACATACAATAAGTTACGTTTCTGAAAACGTTTTAATACTTGTAAACGATCAATTTTCTATTTGTGCGTGATATTTTTGTATAACAATAGAAAAGAAAGATTATAGTGCATAGCACGCGTATTTTTCATAAGATTTTCTAAAATAAACTTTACTTTACCAAAAACCTTTATTATTTACAGCTGACATCACAGTGGTGGGCAAGGGAGCAGCCAAGCCCCTGGTGAAGGACGGAGTAGAGTACTTGAATGCCGAGAAAATCATCACCAGGGTCAGAGTGGGGCACGCGCAGATTGCTGTCGATGACGCAGAGAGATCTATTGCTGGTACGTTTTTAAAAAAAATATCATCCTTTACTAAAAGATTAGCAATATATTTATTTATTGCTTAATAATATACACACACATACATAAAATACAGGCATGTCTTCGATTCCCTACTTCTTATTTTAGGGAAAGCTAGCAAGCAATACATTTTAGCTATTTTTAACCCCCGACGTAAAAAGAGGGGTGTTATAAGTTTGACGTGTCTGTGTGTGTGTGTATCTGTCTGTCTGTGGCATCATAGCTCCCGATCGGATGAACCGATTTCAATTTAGCTTTTTTTGTATTAAAGGGGATTTACGTGCGAGTGTTCTCAGACATGCTTGATGAAAATCGGTTGACCCGTTTAAAAGTAATGGGGGTTTGAAAGTAATTGTGTTGGGGGTGTTTTAAATTTTTGATTTAATTGTTATTAAACACTCCAACTCGCGTTAAGTATATACCTACTTCCCCCACACTGTTCACATATCATCAGTAATAGAAATAGTTTGTTCTGCAGCAAGATCTTATAGACCCATTAACTTGTCTTTATATTTATTCTTTGTGTACTGTTGCAGCGGTTTCAGCAGCTACCTTCTTCAACGCAAGCCCTCGTATTGTTCTCGACATCCTGAACCCGTTGGTGGAGGAGACCAGTGCGGCCGTCGTGAAGGCATTCGTGAACAAAGTCCTTGGGACTATTCCTTTGAAGGACTTGATTATTGATTAGATTTTTAGTTGTAGTTGTAAATATTTTCTTCTTATTGTATATTTAAAATCCTTTTATTGTAATTATAACTCTTTGCTTGCAAAGTTTGTATAAGAAGAGTGAACTGTGTGCTATGAATTATTTGATTTTTAAAAGGTATGATTTTAATGGGATATGTTTTCTGAGCTGTATCATTCTTTTTCGCGGCATAAGTGACGTTAGTTTTAAGTCTTTTGTAACTTAGCTCTGGATACCGCAAGAAGTATTTCCTTTTTGTGATTGATATTTGTGGCTATACTTATTGAAATCCAGTTAAAAATGTTGTGACAAATTGTTTAAATATGTTTTACAGTAGTAAATAAAAGAATAAAAAATGTACTGACTGATGTTACAAAAATAAAATAATAATAGGTATTGATATCAGAATTGAGTCGTTACTATATGTACCTAATTAGTATTTAATATTTCCCTTCAATATTAAACGAAACGTAGGTCTATATAATACAACTATATAATAAACTATATAAAACAACGGGACAAACATCCCGTTGTATTATATAGTTATATTTCCCTTCATGTAAATATTAGGGCCAAAGATTTTAGTACATGTTAATGTAATGTTGATGTCAGAATTAATAAATTTATAAAATTGTGTTCTTGTTTTCATTTGTTTTGATACCTAGTTACATTGTTCGAGGCTACTCGTAATATATTTTTAAAGCATTATAAAATGGTAACGCCTGTATAAAATCTCATACGCTCAGAGTTCAACGGCTGTGTAAAGTTAGCTAAGTTGTTTACTTGTATATTATCAAAACAATGTCAAAACACGAATGATTTTAAAGGAGAAAACTACAAAAGTATTGAAACAGAATAGACCTGGATTTATGAAAATAATAAGGAAGTAAGAGGATCATAGATAGATAGATAGAAATACTTTATTGTACATAAACATTACACACACAAGAAAAAGAACAGAAAAACAGAATAGTTACAAACAAGTTGGTACATACAAAGGCGGTCTTATCGCTAGAAGCGATCTCTTCCAGACAACCTCTGTTAATGGACTTATACAAAATTTTTTGGGAATGTAAGGTCTAAATTAGAGAAAAAATATTTGTGAAAATGTACTGGCTTCATAATAATAATAGACCAGTTACTGTTAATTTTTAAGTTTTTTTAAAAATATTTTAAGAAAATAATTAAACGGTCAATGAATAAATAAAAAGATTTGTTAAAAAATCTACTATGTTACCAGTCTACTAGAAACAATCACATACTAGAATAAAATAAACAGTTTATTTATAACAATTATAAAACAATAAACCTTGTAACATAAGGAAATTACAATCCGAGGAAAACAGGATATATTTACAGTTGTCTATTGACACCGTAATTCTACCTAATATAGGAATATATGGTAGCATAAGGAATTCTATGGTATGCCGTTGTTGCGATAGCTCTCAAGGTGTGTGAAGGTCGGTATGAAAAGTGCCATCTTCATTTGAAATCAGAGTTTTTCAACTTTTTTTAAGTAATTTATACAATTTCTAGATTTAATTAAGGTATAAAATATGGCAATTTGCAAAGAACTACAATTTTAGGAGTATTAGACTAGATCAAAACATCAGTGTTTCGAAATGTTATTCTATATTTCTTTCAACATGATGGCAATATATGTATTTTGGTAAATATTTTTGTTGCATATTTAGAATTAAGAAACTAAGCACTGACTTATCCATGCACAAAAACATAAACAATATTCACAGAAATCTATTTTCACCAACAGAAATAGAATCCTCTACCCTTTATTGACATCCTCACTTCACTGCCACTGAGACAGACTATTCTTAGACTACATTTTTTATAAAGATACCTCATAGACATACATTACTTTATATAAATAGGTACTCGTAGGTATGTAAAAAATATGCACGGTGTCCTTAGACCTTTTGCCGAGGTTTTTGCTCCACATATGGCGATCTATTCCGACCAGTCCGAGCTTTTATAAAGGCATAATAATTCTATCATTTAATGTTTTGTTTCAAGTGTAAATCTGACGTTTGTACCAATGGACGTGATCATGCTGGTCAAGTTTCTGATGATAGCGTTTGTGGGCTGTGTTGTGGGGAGGAGGATACAGAATAGTACAGATGATAAGGGCGAGATATGTAAGTTTTTTATTTTAGTTAAATGATAGTCGCAGTCTGAATTTATATATGAATAGTTATAGATATGTAATATGTTTTGATATCTAAATTTTCTCAGTTAGTGCTATTAGCAAATCTTGTTTGTATAGAAATGTACCTACATCAAAATGAATTACTTAATCATCATTTTTATGTTTATATCAAAGACGCTAAATAAACAAATTAATTGCGAACCCCGTATACTATTGATCAGAATAAATTACGTATGGAGACCATTACACTAATAACTTTTTCACTCCCTACAGCTCCAACCTCAATATGCCACTACAGCGACCCGAATGTTGCCGAATGCATCCGAAAAGTAGCCGAACAGGCTCGGCACCTCCTCGCTCAAGGAGTACCATCCATCAACATCCAGCCTTTAGAACCTCTGAAGATTCCCAGCATCCGTTTGAGACAACACAACATGCCGAAGAAAGGATTCAAATACGACGCCTGGCTCTCTGATGTTACTTTGAAAGGCTTGACTAATTATACTTTTAATAATTTGGAGTAAGTACTTTTTTTGGGTTTATAAATCACTTAATACATTTTCGGGTATGATAAAATTAGTCTCACTGAGCAGAACTGTCTAACGAGTGGAAGAGATTCAGAGAAGGTCCTGCAAATTTTACAAGCAGATGTTTTGTTTTACACTTATAAAAATATTTATGCTTAATCTCTTTTTAACTGACTTAAAAAAAGATGAGGTTCTCAATTCGATCACTATTTTTATTAAATGCCATAAAATTTTGAAGGTTTTGCATTGGTAGCAGTTACAAAAATTTCCACAAAACACCATGCATATTCCCTTTAGTATAATCAGACAAATAATCCCTAATTCCCATTTTAGTGTTTACCCAGAAGAATTGAAGGTGACAGCCAACATCAGCCTGCCCCAACTCCAGATGGCCGGGGACTACGTAGTGCTGGGCGACTTCCAGATGTTACCAGTGGAGTCTACTGGCAAAATGGCCGCTAATTTCAGTAAGTATTATGAGGTTAATCCAAGACTAGACGTTGGCCATTAAGGTAGATAAGATACTCTAGACTAGACCGATCTAAAAATGTTTTTACTTAAATGTGCCTATTAGAAAAATGAGTTAAACCACTATTATTTTATTCCTAACTAGCGTCTATCCCAACTTCTTACGAATGCTATTTTCATGCATTTTTTCTTTCAAATCTTGCACTTCCTTGTTTACTATACAACTTAAAACAATTAGCCATTTGGCTAATTGTGCAGTCGTTCTGTGGTAATTCACTCCCACATACATTCATCAAATAACTTTTATTTCAATATATGTTTATTTTTCTTTACAGCAATGTGCACGGCAGCATTAGAGGCGATAGGAGCAAGGGTCCATAAACGAATGGTGATCCGCGATGCAACCGTCAAACTACGGTGCAATGGACAAATTAAAGCAGACCTCATGGAGGCTCATTCTACCACTGGAGAAATGGGTAAGAGGAAAAAAGTGTAATCTTGTTAAGTTATATAGTAAGTATATATTAGGTGGGTATATACACAATTAATGTATAGATTCATACACGTTGCACATCATTAACTTCGAAACCCGAAAGAAAGAAGTTATTGAAACGAGTGTTTATAAAAGTACTTATCATGAGAATACAAGCCTAGAAATATTAAAAGACCAGTCAATAAAATACTAAAAATCTTTACTGTTATAATAATATTTTTATACTTAATTACTCAACTTTTACACCGTTGACTCGAGAAAGTTTAAAAAACACAATTAAAAGTGTTCTTTTCAAAGTATTTTTTTAATGACTAAATTAATAGTTAATGAAGACATTTTGTAACGGCCCATGTCTAAACATTAAAGTACATCGAAGACGAAGTAGAGCGTAGTAATTAACCACCATTGAGATTATCACAAATAATTGCGTTATGTAATGAAACTAGATAACGTAAAATATAGCTGACCTTCGTAGTTATAGCTTAACTTGAGGTGTGAAGTTTGATTCCTGTTTAGATTAGGCTATGTGCCAATACCTTTTCGTACTTTATATTGCATAGATTACGAAGATTCAGGTGGTTTTTTAGATGGACCTTTACAAAAGTTTTTATACTAATTTTTACCTCTATGTATATACATATCTTCTTTTAAATATACTATTCATACTTACTTATATATATATATATAAACTTAAAAGCAGTTTTGTCTTCGGCCCGGGTGTGTGTATGAATTTGTGTCTAGATACGTATAATAAACCGAGTCACGGGTCAGCTGCTATGATAACATGATAGGGTGATCGATTTCGTTATAAAAATAAAAAATATTTAAGTAAGTTAACATTATCGCACATACCTGTTTTGATATCATTCATCAATTCCTTAATCTAATGAAGACCTCGATGGCAGAGTGGTCACCATGCTGGACTGCCATCCTTAAGGTTGTAAGTTCGAGTCTCGCGCGGGGTGAATATTTGTGTCAACCATGTGTCGTGTGCGCTGATACCCTAGCTAGATACAAGTTTCGAATTTAGTTAGGGGTCAGATACTATAATGAGGTGATATACTTATGTGAATGATTTATTATATATTATATGATAAGTTATATGACGTGAGATCGATTATGCTAGACGATCAAAATAAAAAATACATCGTTTGCAGTTCCAGTATCATACATCATTTTTTAAGTTTTATTTTTTCTATTCCAGAAATGATAACCGACCATATAGTGACGATGCATTCTACGGAGATCATCAAGGAGGTTCAGCCAGCTGTGGAGACTGCATTAGCTATGGTCCTGGAAGATGTCGCGAACAAGTTCCTCAAACATATACCTTCGGAAATGGTGTTCGCTAACTAGATTAGGATATTATGTTGCAAATTGTACTCTGGATTTGTTTTTAAGTTTATTTATTTATTTATTTATTTATTGTGTATATCATTAATACTTATTTAACTAATGATGATGTTTTTCTGAGTTCTATTAACGGAGAAATAATCTGAAATTGCTGTTATATGTTGACGTGAAATTTCTTGTAATTCTTTGATATTTCTAAATTTTTCTTGACAATGAACTTAAATATACTATTAAACCAAGGATTATTTGTAAATTGTTTTGCGGGAGATTTACGAGGAATTTTAATTGTTTATTTTTTATGAAAAGTGCTTATTGTAACAGAACTAAATAAATGTAGAGTTTCATAGTGTAAGTAAATAATTTATTACTTAATTAATTTATTACCGACGAAAACAATAAAAACTATGATGATAATGAATTGTTGTTTTAATGTGCCCCTTCATAATTGTTTCAATACATTTATTTCATAATAATTATGATTAATTTACCTTTTAAAACTTCATCATCTCAAGGCAATCTTGAAATGAGTGTTATTTGGCAGAGCACACCCAAGAGCATTGTAAATATTAAAAAGTTATTCCATTTTGAACCTTATGCAGCAAGATAAAAGGCCTACATACGATTATTGAGTAAGCCCTAAGTATGTCAAGTGGTTACAGTCCTACTGAAGTTACGTCAGAATTTGTAACTCAGCGTTACAACATTGACGTTGACTGTACTTAAATGAAAACAAGGTATTATAGACTTTACTAATGAGTTAAATGGGTTTAATTTTCTATGACAGTTAGAAGCCTAAGGCTTTAGGTCGTAGACCTGCAGGCGTGACGCTAGTCCAATGAATGCAAATTGCATTGTCATCGCATTCTAATTCGATTTTTGAACACTTAATTTGCGTCATTAGTTTGTCTTCGTGTTAAAATAAAAAAAAAAAACAATTCGGCAAACTACCATAGAGGTTTTCATTTGAATAGTTTTAATACTCTGTCAATATATTGTCAACATAGAGGTTATGAGGTGTATTGATTGTCATATTTTTTGTATAAGACATATCACTTTACTAAATGTTGCATCTAATGTAACAACATTTTCCCCGTATTACTTAAAATATTAATGACAAAATCAATCACTCTATAATGGCATTATACACATGTAGCAACTCTAATCTTAAATAGGTTTATTACCTGCATCTAGGGTATTGTGAAAGCCGTACGCATTAAAACTTTATTGCTACTGAAACCTTTATGCTAAATGTTATCAAAATCATGCATTTCACCACATTCATACACTTCCAGACCGAGTTATACATTTATGGATTACACAGTAACAACACGTAGTTAGATAAAGATAACATGGAAAGTTTGATAATCCAGACATTTGCTAACAAGACGTAGTTTTAAACTTAAGTGAATGGAATTTTTTATAATTTTGAAATTTTATACGAATATTGGTGTGTATGTAGAGTGCAGTAGTTCTATTTTTTAGATAATTGATAAATGATAACGAACATTAAAACGTGTGATAAAAAGATGGTTAAGATTGCATCAGAACCTATCATCACGTCCATACTAATACAAAAGAAAGAGTTAATTAAAAAATCTACCAGTTAAATAACATTTTTTAAAAATATTGAAGTTTTACTTACCAGTTAAATTATTACATTTGTCAAAAATGTTGAAATTCTTACTACTAGTCAATTTTTCATTAAACTTAGTTAACTTTGTAAGTGCACGTGTTGAGAACAATTTTATCAATTGTAAGTTGTTATAAAAACGTGATTGACCTCTGTTAAAGTAAATACGGAGTTTTTGATAATTAGTATTTACTACGGATGAACTTATCTGTGTATGTTAAGTGCGTACTTGTAATGTGCGTCATTATTTTCAATGTGTAGGTATAAAGTTCAATTGAGCAGACAGGCGATTGCGACTCGGACCCCCAGGGATCAAGATGAATAAAATAACAACATAATATTCTTTGTTTCTTAATATATTTTTGAGATAATATTATTTTTATAATGAAATGACAAACTGTAACTTCTGAAATTTGATGTAGTTAAATGTTAACTTATTTTAGTTGGAGGATTCATCTGTCCGAGAGAGGAGAAAGCGTTAGGTCGATGTCTTCGGGATGCTCTAAACGCATATATTCCAGAGTTAGCGAGAGGTGAGAATAATTCCAATTAATTTGACTTTCTTTACATAAGGTTTAAAATCAGATGACTCTTATACGCAAGTGCTAAACATACCCATTGCGGGGCATTACACATTGAATTCCTGTGTTCGATCCTCTATTACGACGCATATCTGTCTACACAAGACAACCGTTTTGCTCCCAAGTTTTGAATGTTGGTAACGTGAATCATTCTGAAGATTATTCTTTTTGGGAAGGATTTGAATATGACCTTGATACGACTAATAATTTAAAGATTATTTTTTTTATCCTAAAGATCTGTATTATTCTAGGAGTTCCACTATACGGAGTACCATCATGTGAGCCGCTGGTGGTTCCTTCACTATCCATACAGCAGTCGACCGGACCCATATCGGTGACGTCATCGTACTCCGAAGTCACGGTTTGGGGACCCTCGACGATGCGTGTCAAGGAAATTGAGTAAGTATTAGTAAAGACATATGTTACAATTTCCTGTGTCATCTATCTATGGTAATGTTATGAAGAGGTAGAGGTTGTTAGTTTGGTTGAACGCACTAGGTTTATCGATAGGGTATTAGCATCATGCTACAAACCAAAGGCGCGGAGCAATTGAAATACTTATTAACACGGTCGAAACTGAGCCAAGCTAGCAATTAATAAAGAATATCTGCCATCTACCACAACTAGTAATAGATAAAATTGTGATTATTGTTCTTTATTTCCAGAGTGGATTCAAAGAAACATGAAGTAGTTGGCAAACTGTATATCCCAGAACTGAGGATGAAGGGTAACTACCAACTTTCGGGGCAATTACTGATGTTGCCTATTGAAGGAGAAGGAAAGTTTACTTCTAAATATGGTAAGAGATTATTGAGGCTAGTCAGAACAGCCCATTTTACTTCTCTCAAAAACTTCTTTTTAATTGCTAAAGATTCTAAGCCTTCTTTACTTAATTTTGATGGTGAGGTCGACTTCAACAACAACAATAAACGAAAAAATGTATCTTAAAGAATATCAGGAAACCAAACTAATATTTGTTAGATATTTCCTCTTGATTATGATTGAAGTAAATGTTAGTTTATAAACCTAGTTACGTTTTATATACATACATAGTTACTTATTTCTAAAATTATCTTTAATTATTTCACAGGTGACATAGACGCCATAGTGACCATTAACCTGGGCAGGCAGGCTCGCCCCAATGACGTGGATTCCCTCACGTGTGAAGACCTGGATGTCAAGTTTCACGTCGGATACGCGTCTGTACAGCTGGAGAACCTGTTTGGTGGGGACAGTGATTTAGGTGAATATTGATCATCTTTTCTAACTATTTACTAGACAAAGCAATTTGTACTTAACACGTTCGACATTTCAAGAATGAAGATCAAAAAATATATGTTACGAAATCATCAATCATCGTTGGTACTTTCTCCACTCTGTATAATAATGTAATTTGTGAGTGCTGTAGGATTCTACACACACACTCATTTTTACTGGAGATTTGGTAAAGTACCAGATTTCAAGATCTTACAGGCTGGTCTCTGGACTTAACTAAATCTGGATAATAGATTTCGTAAAATCTACATTGTTTTTCACCTTATTGTATGTTTTTTTGTTTCAGGAGGTACGATGAACAAGTTCCTAAACGAGAACTGGCAGAAGCTGTCCGAAGAACTCCAGTCCCCGATGGAGGGCGCTCTGCGGGACTTCCTCAAGCCTCTCGCTGATCACATCTTCTCAACATTGAACGCTGATGATATACTGTCCTCCTAGTTGTAGATTATCTCTTAGGTTTAAGTATTTATTAATTTATTGTACTTGGATTAAGTAAAAAAGTTTTTGAAAATATTTGTGTTTTTTTTTGTAAACCTTCTTAGGGTAATAAAAAAATATTTTATTCCTAAGATCAGAAACCTTTGAACTTTTAGATATTTGGTAAATATCAAGGGAATTACGCTTTGATTTGATGATTTTCTAACTAACTTCTTGTTAGAAGTGACTTAGTTTAAGCGTATCCACTTGCCATCATAGTTATTTTTGAGAAATTAAGACTTGTAGGGTGTGATGACAATGACGTTTTAAAAGATTATACTTTTTCGCCATAATGAAATGAAAAATCGCATTTAAATTTGGTATTTCTTTATTTAAAATTTGTCATCACAATCATTCTTACAATCTAATATTACAGCTTCTCTTAGAAATAACTAACTTAAATAAATAAAGCTTAAATTGTACCCATTTATAATGAAAACAATATTAAAATATACAACTCGATTCGTTACATATTACATAATAATTCACTGTATTTAACAAATATTTAAAACTAGTTCAGTAACCTCATGACAGCTGTCAATCTGCACTGGAATTAGCGAACTGGATACTGGGTCATTTCCCTTCAAAATACGGATAGGTGGATAACAGAACTGTGGGAACTTTGACTTACATACTGTACTTTTTTGGCACTCTATGTATAAGAATATTATCAGCAAGTCCAGAAAAGATCAAGAACAAAGAAATAAAAAGAAGAAAGATCTAGAAGAAAGAAGAGATCTTTAGAACATAAGACATGCATGACAAAATATTGCTAAATCGTACTTTTGGGCACAAACGAACAGACGGCGCATCTTATAGTAAGTAAACTATCATCTAGGCAACAGAATTTTTCAAGGAGGCGGAGGCATTGAGTTGGCTTCCAAACCACTCACTCATTCTTTGAAATATAGTAGCTTGAGATATGGACTACTTTACGCCATTATTTTGCAATATTGCTACTTTCCTCAAATCATTCCATCTTAGAACTGTGTTGTACGAATTTATAGTTGACTCCTTAATTATTCACTGGTTGTTAGAACTTAAGTTTACTTAACTAAACGGTTCATTACCTTGTACTTGGTCTTTGCATTTCTATTTTGTATTAATTTTATTAATAACTAAGACACTGGATGTTAAGGATTTAATTTGTTTCGAAATTTAAATGTTCGAAATACGAAACTGGGTACAGAAAGTTCGGTTCTAAAATTAAAAACACACGAGTAACAAAGAGGTTTCAACTAAATCTTGATTCATTCATACAATTAGAATAAGACCGTTTATTTCAAATTTTAAAGGCCGTATATGTTAACGAACTGGCAATTTATAACAAAATTTACAAAATTAATATAAAACCTCTTTTGATATCTAGTAATAATTAATTAAGGTTTCAACCAGACATCCATAGGTATTTTAGTGAAGGCTGCGTTGATGAATGACTGGAAGTGTTTCGCAATGGACGCTGACGCAGCAGGCCTCATCTCTTCTATGATCTCAGCTGCATTGTTATTTAGGAACTGATTCATTGCTTCACCTGGGAAAATAGAATAAGCTAATTTATTGAAGTGCATCTTCCCCCATCTAGCAAACTATGGGCAAGCTGGGCGCAACTGACCATGGTTTGCTAGCGATATGTACTGTTAAACAACGTCTAGTCACACTGTCATTGTTAACGATGGTGATGAATGGCAGCTATGAACTGGCTTTTAGCTTCAATACGTTTTTAGTAGTCGTTCGGGGATTGTAAAGGTCAAATGGAAGTAGCTATCCACATAAAATACTGACGTTTCGTAGAATTTTGTTTAATTAAAAAGCCAAAGCTGTTGGAATTCTTGCATTTAAAGACTACCTTTATAGATTCTCATAAGATATCAAGTTACTTTTGAAGGGTTTGCAAAAATTTTTAATACCAATAAATCTCATTAGAAATCAAAGTTACCTAGTTTAAAGAGACATAATCATTTTATTCTTACCAATGATACTGCCGTGGTTGACGGTGTCCTTGACCTTGAACCTGGAGCTCCTCAACTTGAAGTCGACCAGCAGTCTTTCAGCCGCCATGTACTTCACGTCATTCTTCACCACCTCCTTACCATAGATCTTGGCTATCGCTGCGACGTCGTCTGGAAAGTGTTTGTAAGCGGATTATTATCCAGAAACAAGGAGTATTAAGCGAAGTATTCTATTTTTCTTGATGGACGAAGAAAGGTTTTTAACGTTTTCATTACCTACACAATCTTTAATGTAGGAGACTTCCTATTTCTTATTTTATTTGCTGTACCTCTCGCAGTTTTGGTAGCCTTGGTTTTGCCAATTTCAAGATAATAATATGTTATAGTGCAAAATTCATTCGACTTAAGAAACAATTATTAAAATTACTTTGCACTCCCAACTTCCCAACATCTTTACTTCATATTTTATCTTTCCATCAAACAATACAACATAAACTCACTGAAAGCAGCCCAGAAGTCTCCCTGCGAGCGGACCGGGAACAGCAGCACCTGTCCCGAGACTTCGTACCGTCCCGTAATCTCGATCCTCGGGAGCACCAGACCCATGTCTATGCGGAGCTTCTTTAGATCAGACCTGGAAGTTAATGGATGCTATTAGAAGTGAAGGTATCTTTATTATTTTGTTTGTTGTCGTGCATGTTCATTAAAGGTAACGGTAGTCAATCTTTAGTATAAAGTTTGCCAGTATTGTCTTTGTCAATTTTGTCATGCATGTTCATGCATTTCATAGTTTTCAACTTCCCTATTTTTCATGTTTTTATGTCACTTTCACATAAACGGTATGATTGCACTCTAAGGGACCCGCATAAAATCCTAGTAAAATTCGTGGAATTCACTTCAAAACAAATGTTTATGGCATACGGTTGATGTTGGCGTGTGGAATCTACACTACGAAATTTTCTAGAGCAACTGTTTTTACTAATATCTCTAATCTAGAGAAAGGATGTACCATCCAACGTATTCCACATAAAAAATTAAAAATCCAATATTCATGGGCAATGGAAAAACAATACGAATAGTTAAACAAAAGCCAGATATCACATTGATAAATATTCAATAACTTAAGGATAATGAAGTAATAATGCCTAAAAATTTCAAACATAATGATTCATCGAAAGCGTCCAAGAGATTCAAGGATTTATGTTCTACTGTTTAAAGATTAATGATAAAAGTACGCAACACTAGTTCATCTCATCAATGTTGCAAGCTTAATTGTCAAATGTCACACCGCAAATCATTACTTAGTACCTGCTGCGGTAATAGAAGATGCAATCTCACACCTATTGCTAGATTATGGCAATTTGAGGACTAAATTTCCAAGGGAAGGTCTTTTAGATAATTTGATAAATTAGCGTCTATTAGTTTATCGTTATTGTCATTTGTGGATGTTGGTAATTTAGAAATATTTAACCTTCCTTAGATATCATCATCATTTTCAAAGAAGTCTTTACTAATTTTGTCCTACTTGCAAACTGTCAATGATTGATGAGACAAATTGATGTGCTTTATTATATAGAGACGGTCTACGCGCCTAGTAATGACAAATATCCGGACAAATATCACATCGCTAACTAGTTCCAAAGCAAAGCTTGTTCTATGGAATAACCTATGGATACCAGACATACATTCTTTTGTAAATTTATACTTAGAATAGATAGAAAACATTAAGATCAAGACAAATCTAGAGACAAATAGACATATTCATAAATACAAATATTTGATTGCGGAATCGAGACTTAGGGCCTATTTCACCATCTTCAAGTAAGGTTCCGAGTCCCTACTCACATGTTTTGTCTTTGTCACTTGATATAAAGTAAGAAAGAGACAAAACTAACTTTACTTGGTGAGTAACGTTACTTGAAGATCGTGAAATAGGCCCTTAGTATAATAGGTAGCATCAACTATGCCATTTGGTCGTCATTAAACTATTATAAAACTACAAACATAACATTCGTAACTTTTTAAGGTTCAAAGAATTATACAAAATGTTGTTCAACCTATTAGGATTGGTTAGTTAATAAAGAAAGCGATCTAACATTGTAACATTTTCCAGATAATTCACTATGACTAAACCGGTTGAGGGTTGTGAAATTAACAATTTTATTCAAATTATGTTGCAATAGTTGACTCGAATTTGACCTTAATTATTTAAGTTTTCCACATTTTTCGTGACTCTATTTTCGTTAAGAGTGATCTGCATGGTTGTATACTTCTGGACACCATATCTTAAGAATGTTATATCTAATTCTTGTATGTAATTTATAACTACTTTGATTATGAACCCACAATTTCTTCTTGGTTCGGCCAATATCGAGCCTAGTAATTGGAAAACTATATGTACATCTATGATATAAATTAATAATACACTCTCTAGCTCCAAGGAATTCGATGATGCAAAGCGTGAAGTTTGTGACATGACGGAAATAATTTGATCACAGTTAGCAAACGCATAAAGTATAGTCAGTAAATTACTTTCATTAAAGAAATTAACCATAGCTACATTGAGGTTGGGTGTTGTATTAAAAAATAGGGTATTTTGTGCATGCTACTGTATTTTTACTATAGTCCCGTAACGACTGTCGATGATATAAGCGAAAAGAGGATCCAGAAAAATTTACTTGGCCTTGTATACACGTCAATAATATTAAAAATATTCACCTAATCTTAGTAATAGTATAGTTGCTAGGTCCGACGACAGTGATGTTGTTGAAGGCAGCTGTCACTCTGACAGGTCCAGCTGAGTTCTCCATGACCAGTCGATCGATGAACAGAGGTTCCACCGGGGGCACTCCCAGGTCAGGGAGACCCCTCGCCAAGTACGGACGGAGGTGGTTGAAGGAGTTCTTGATACAGTTGTCGAGCTGAGAGTCGCTCTGACTGCATGGCAGGATGTATTCGGCTGGAATTTGAAAATGGAATGTTAAGACTTTTTACACGAAAAGTTAACAAAGAAGTTCTTAAATCAAATATGGTAGAAAATAAAAAAAAAACACTAGAAATCAATTGTGGTCTAATCATAGTTTGCTATTGAAAATTGTAACTATGGAATGTCCATTGTCCTAAGTTTCAAATTGAAACTTTGAATGATATTGTTCAATGTTATCGATAAAACACCATCACAAAATTCATAATCTAATTGAAATGAACTAGATGCAATAAACAAAAAAACATCTATTTCGAAATTTGCACCATTACTTGCAAAAAAGCCTAGTTAGTTACGCCTAAATCCTCTAAAGGCGGAACAAACTCAAAAATCGGCTCTAAAAACACAAGTAATTGTGTAAAGCAATATATAATTATAAAACAGTGTTATATTACAACGAATACGTCGAGATTAGGATTACATGAGGCTGTGCGTGTGTACGTTACATAAGAGCTAAGTGTACCACCGGGTGAGAGAACGTTAAATATGACAAGGTGACGGAAAGTGCGATGACCACGGATAAAAGAGAAACTTTGTCGGACCAAGGACATGTTACACTTGTGAATCAAATAATGATTATATAACTGTTTTTAGATGGGAGAGTCTTGAGAAAATAGTGGATAATATTTAGAAAATAGTTATAAATGTATTAGGAAGTTCTTTAGTAGTATGTCCTATATGTAATTGGAAATATTCTGTATTATATTTGCGTTTTATATAAGTAAGTATTTAAATCAATGTCCATTCAAAATCAGAACAAGATCGCAATTAAAACGAATCAAAGACAACAACAGGAATTTTGCAATAACCAAACAATGATGACTCATTCCTTTCCATAAAAGGCTTGATATTTAAAATAATCTGTGAATTACGATTTAGAAACAAAATGTAGATTATAGAAACGGATGCACAAATTGCGTACACGCAATCGTATTAATAGCATAAACAATTACAAAACTATTTAACATTCACATATGTATTGCGGAGTTCTTAATGAAACTGGCATTATGTAAATCGCATGAACTTGAACGTACCAATCTCACTCAATCCCACAAGGTCACAGGTTACATAACAGTTAGTTATACAACTTAATTATCTCGGCCCAATAACCTGGTTAGCACACGCACATTCCTAATTTGACACAATTTGTATGATTATTAGAATTAGTTTACATGTTTTGTGTAATATGGATTGCGGTTTTGTAGATTTTTTGTAGTTTATGGAGATGCAGTGTTTGTTTGTTTTAACTCGATTATCTTAAGAATATTTGATTTGTAGAACATTATTTTTGCAATAGACTCTAGACAGGCTGTTTATTGAGGAAGTCTGTATCGTTATGCTGCTTCACAAAGGAACGAATCAAAATCATTAATGCGGGTAATACCTGTATCTAGGGCTAGGGTATCAGAACAGAAACTACGCTCACACTCATCCACACACACACAGACCGGGATAAAGACAATGTAAATAACATTGTATGTCAAGAGTTCTGCCATAAACTACATTCTTAAATCAATACAATAAACTATTTCGACAAGGCTGAACATTAAATATGGGAGTCGATCGTGAGGTTACTACCAAACAGTATATTTCGCAAGTCGACGCAACCGGCCGGTGTCAAGGCTGCGCCTGCGACCACCCGACCTACGGATAATGGTAATGCACCGAAAGAGTAATGGACAGTTTTTCTTATATTTTTTATTGTACTGTGTTGTAGTTGCAAGTAGGCAATATTATGGTTGAAGATAGCAATCTTCCGTAATATGTCCTATATAATTTGGGAGCTTAGATATGTAACATAAACATAACATAACATAATCATTCACTACATCATCTCATTATAGTAACTGAACCCTAACTAAGCTCGAAGCTTGTATCTAGGGTATCAGAAACTACGCACACAATCATTCACACACACACACCCAGACCGAGACAAACATTTGTGGTTCACACAAATATTCACCCCGCACGGGAATCGAACCATAGATTGAGTGAGATTGGTACGTTCATGTGCTGCCATATTTTAGGCATGTTCAGTTTGCTATTGATTTAATACAAATAAAAGCTTTACGCTGTCTGATCTGCGTTTGAGGATGAGATGAGAATATTGGGATGTAACATTTATGCGCACACCTCATATACATTCATACACAATTCGCGAATATATTTTTTAAACATTGATCGTGAGTCATGCAGAATAATTCTTAAAATGAATACCAGTCTTTAGTACATGGCTACATGATAAAAAAAGGTTTTAAAGGAATAATTTAATTTTAAAATAACACGATTTAAACAGATGGATGTACCGGTCGACCTAGTATTAATATCAACAGGATACCCCAATAAGGAATACCGGAATTAAGAAGGTTATTTAATTATTCTGGTAACATCCAATATTGAATATCTTTATGTCAATATGGTCAAAATAAGTTGTTTTTGCGATGGTGGAAAACATCGTAAGAATAAAATTATATGTTCAATTGGCTTATTATATTTTATCATAGATATTCGTAGGTGTATGAATGAATGTATATAGGGTAATTAAAGACCAAATTGGGATGGAATACAGTGTAAATCAGGCCAAATTGCCATAACAAAGGGATTCATTTGCGGTCATAGGTTCGAGTATAAGTGGTTCATAAAATGTTTGTCTCGGTTTGGGATGTGTATGAATGCGAGTGCGCGTAGTTTCTATCATTATATCCTAGACATATAAGCCTTAAATATAATCGTTGGTCAAAACTACATAAGTATATAAGTCTTAAATATAAAGGTCAAACTGTCTATTTAATAAATTTAACTTTGTACTGTTTATATTTATATTTTTGTGGTCATCTATGTTAAGCAATATAAATAGAATCCTGCTAATTACAAACAAGTCCAATTCTTAATTTAATTTTGACATGACGTATGTCAATCAACTTTTTAAATACATCCCTACCATGCAAACCACGTTATAGGATACCATATCAGTATAACGTCCATCCCATATCGGGAACAGAAGGTTGTTACCGGCTATCCTCAAGCCCAAATCAGCGCCGTTTAATTTATTTAATTCCACCTGTGATAAGACAATTCATTGCCAGGAAAAAACAAATTTAATCCAAGCAGGTTCTTTCTTTGTTTTGTATGAATCATAGACAAATGTTTACTTGTTGTTGTTGTTGGATTCTATTTTCGAATCGTGATGGGGAAAATAATGATGTGCTAATTTTAAATTAAGAGATTAGGGAAGAGTTCTTTTTTCGAATTTTAAAAGAAATTATGAATTTAATACTGAAGAATTGAGATTATTTTTTGTTTTTTTTTATTTTGTTGAAGTAAATTAAAGTTTGGATAACGAAACAAAAATAAAGGTTTTCAAAAATAAAATGTTCACTTCGTGTGTTGGATAGCTCTTTATCGAGGAAGGGTACATCCATAAAAATATCATGCTTAGACTAAAAGGATTTTTAGACTATATGATATCTAAAATATGTCAAAAGGAGAGAAGCTAATACGGGGTAAACAGCTAGTTATACACGTAGATAGATAACTAATGAAATATAAATGTACAATTTACATAGATATGTTTAAGTAGATAGTTAAAAGTGAAGAAAGATTTAATATTGCTAGTCACGTCTACGGCTGCGGGCGCAGACGTGCGTTCGATTGCAAAACGGTTAATTTCATTCTCGTCTATTGTTGATGATGAATTGCAGTGATTGATTGTCTGTTTACTACATACGTCCCTGGGTTATACTTGGAAAATTCTATCTTGAGAGAATTTCGGGATATAGGAAGCTATTTATCTAGTATCCTTCATATATGTTAATAATATGTCCTATGCCCGTGGTTTTATCCACGTAATTTCGAGGAAAAGCTATAAGGCAGAAACCAACCGAAGCACACGCACAAGCTACGCACGAAATGGGTGGGGGCTACGCTATGTTGAGCTATATCCCCCGTGTATGTACACACGAATATGTACAGTCATGGTAAGAAATGGTTCGTCACCTTAAGATCTATTTTCGTTTGCTCAGTATAAGTGTTAATAACATCAATACATTAATAACATTAATCTAATTAAGAAGGAAACATATTGTAACACGTATATTTAAGCAAGTGTAAATTTTGCTAACTACATATATGCGAAAGCATGTAGTAAATATTTATAATTTGTATTTTATATGCACAAACAGTTGTGTTCCGAATAAAATTAAATAAAAAAGAAACAAAAAATATACAAGTCGATTAAATAACCCCCTCCTATTTTTTGGAAGTCGGTTTAAAAAGCAATTAAAATCTCTTTCCTAATAAGAACTTTAAAGTCATTGTGATTAAATAGACCACGAAGGTACGTGTCCGTCTCCATGGCACAAAGAATAAATAGGAACAGAGAGGCAGCTTTCTATAAAGGCGTGAATCGAATGCACTATTACTACTATTTTTTATATTTATCATTTAAATATACAGATTTACAATTATGTTACGTAGTATCAAACAGGGTCATAGTTTTTCTTGTAAATACATAATTTGTTTTATTTTATTTTCAAGATATACTCATTAATTTTACGTTTTTGTTTACTGGTCTCTATGACAACCTGTATTGGTTTGACTGATTGTCATAGCATACATTTTTATAATATAATAGAACAATTTTGCACGTTCTTAGGAAGCTGTCTATCTGTTTCTTTCTCTCTGATCTGTGATGATACACGCGTGTACTTCGGTGGAAACGGCAACACACACGCAGCTGAGCTACGCGTAGCTGAGCGGCGTAGCCGTGGACATAGCGCAGCGGTGGGTTCGTGGCTATATGGCTAATATCATATATGGTCTATGACCTGCAGTATCAACCCCCGTTAATCAGTTCCAATCCAGTAGCAATTTATATAAATTAATACCCTAGATACAAGTTTCGAACTTAGGGGTCAGTTACTATAATGAAATGATGTAGTAATGATTATGTTATGTTATGTTATGTTATTTTACTAGAGGAATACCCCCTTGAGATCACAGTCATAGTAGTAAAACGTGAATATATTAATTTTAAATAACTTTATACGTGATCAGAACCTTTTTTATAAATAACTAAAAGACTCTACCTTCTAATAATAATTGGTAACTATTTATTCAGTTTGCTTCTCAATTGAAAACCACTTAACGTTAGCAAATATTAATTTAGATGGAAATAAAGTAAAATTTTACAGCAGAACAAGCAGTTCTATTATTAATAATTGGTTTACTGCGTATAATTTTGTGTTTTTACTGATGTCATAGCAACAAGAAATAAAAAAGTTAGAAGTCAAGTGTTAAGGCTTTATCCCAGACAACAAAATGAAAAAAACATTTTGATATCTTTGATTTACACGAACTCTACACATTGAAATAAAACATTTAAACGAATTCACATTGTATTTAAAATTATGTTCAAAATATTGAAGGTAGTAATCTTTTTACATTACTTTGTACATACGTCTTCCATCTTAGTCTTCTGTGATCACGGGTTCTGTAAAGAATCCGAAACGTCAGAAAATGTAAAACAAAATATAACTACGACAAAAATCCGTTTAAGTGTTTTATTTCAATGAAAAAAACATTGATTTATAAATCAATAATTTCTCAGGTCGTCTGGTTATGAATCATGCAGTACCAATCATGCATCACGATTTTGTAAGAATTTCCATACAAAAATTATGCTGTGTTAATCCGAGCCAAAGTAGGTATACAAAATTGCATGAAAATCCATTCAGGATTTGAACATAGTTATTTAGCGAATTACTTTGTCATCTTCTTAGAGATCGAATCTTCTTAAATTATCCCCCGAAAGGTCGATTGTGATATACTTTGGTATACATTCTATACTTTGCAAACTATTTTAAATCCGTTACTTTGGTAATATTTGGTAAACAGATCAAAAACAGATGAAGCTTTGACCATGACATGAATCAATCCAGACTGAGGCGCCAGTTACACGCAGTTAACACTTTAAAAATGTTAAGGAAACATCTATTAGCTTTGTGCTAATATTAACATAAGTTAATAACATAATACGTCATCGGATAGGTAATAATATTTGTTTTGTTATTCTTGCGGGGCTTAGAAAAGGGTTTTATAAAAAAATACTAGATATGCCCCGCAATTTGACGTACGTTAGCTTGGCTCTTCGAAGTGTAATGTTATATACCATTCTTAGAAACTATCCTAACTAATATTATAAATGCGAAAGTAACTCTCTCTGTCTGTTACCTTTTCACGGCTAAACTACTGAACCGATTGACTTGAAATTTGGTACAGGGGTAGTTTATTGTCCGGGAAAGAACATAGGATATTTTTATCCCGATATTCTCACGGGAACGGGAACTACGCGGGTGAAACCGCGGGGCGCTGCTAGTCCAAAATAAAATACTTATTTGTTTACCATTAGAACTTTGTAGTTCCTGATATTAACGAGGAATATAAATGAAATGAACATACTCTTCAGCTATATAACATTACTCTAGCTAGATCTAGACTAATCTCGAGACACTACTAGTTAAATATGCTTAGTATGAGTACAACAATATTGTATTTCATCGCGAACCGATGACACTTACGGAGAAAATGCAAGCTATGCATTTGCAATCTATAATATAAAAATGAATCGCAAAATGTGTTGGTAAGCGCATAACTCAACAACGCCTGGATCAATTTCGATAATTCTTTTTTTGTTGTGTTTGTTATTGTCAGGAGAAGGTTCTTATGTAAAAAAAATCTGGAAAATCAACGGGAAAATTGGACCCGTGCGAAGCCGGGGCGGACCGCTAGTTTATTATAAAAACAAAGAATAGTTATTATAAAATTACATGAATTATGATTATACATGAATGTCATGTGCATACGAGTATATTCACGCTGACTCTCCTCGCCAAACTGTACTCACCAAAACGACATTAACGAGTTAACATTTTTAAAAGATGTTTAATAACCTACCATTAGGTAAATGATATACTTACAGAAATTATCAAACAGCTGCAATTAATTACGCGTTTAATTACATAAAAAAAAGTATAATTAAATTAATAAAATTAATTAATTTAATATTACAATAATTTAGTAGTTAATATTAATATTTGTTAGGTATTCTTTCGTACATGAAAGGTAAACTGAAAAGCAGACATGACGTCTGTGTAAATACAATTAAACAAATACAAAAAATGGAGCGAAGTAATCCAAAAACAATTTTACATTAATTTTAAAGAACAATAAGCTAACTAGCATTACATAATTTATATGTAACTGGTTGTACATATCTACTCGGTGAATGAATGCTATACCAGTTTTCCCGATCATGCGGAAATTTTGGGAGAAAACGTATCGTACTAATATTATAAAGCCGAATGTTTGTGAGTGTGGATGTTTAGATGGTTGTTCCTCTTTCACGCAAAAACTACTGAATCGATTTTAATGAAATTTGGTACAGATGTTCTTCATACCTAGGAATAACACATAGGATACTTTTTATCCCAAAATTCCCACGGGATAAAACCGCGGGGCACAGCTAGTCCTATATATACATTTTATGCTATCCCCCTATCTAACTAGTCGTTCCATGATATTTTATCCTATCAACCTTTCTCGATAAATGGGCTATCTATACTGAAAGATTTTTACAATTCGGAGACCTTTCTGAGATTAGCGCGTTCAAGCAAATGAACAGAATCTTCTGCTTTATAATATAAACTAGCTGCGCCCCGCGGTTTCACCCGCGTAGTTCCCGTTCCCATAGGAATATAGGGATAAAATTACGCTAAAAACCTTCCCACTGAATCACTTTATCTATTAAAAAAACCGCATCAAAATCCGTTGCGTAGTTTTAAAGATCTAAGCATACATAGGGACAGAGAAAGCGACTTTATTTTATACTATGTAGTGATGATAAGTATGTATGATTACATTGATTATACATTAAAGTATATACCCACATTTTTTCTTTACAATATAATGACATAGATACAGAATTAATAATTATTCCATTCTTTAAGAGATTCGCAACGAACAAAGGTCAATTTTGGGAAATATCATATTGCTTAACGTTACAACACCAGCGTTGGACAGTCGGTACTTTAATAACAAAATAACTAGATACTATTTCACAAGCTGGTCTACGAAACTATTGCATTCTTTGAGATTAAAGATTTGTGATACTGTTTTACGAACTTCAGAAGTTTATACAGTTGCTCAAAGTCTTTTTTATTTGCTTTTACGTGTATTATAGATGTTACAAAATTGTTATTATATTAAGAGCCCTCTTTACGCAATACCTCCGCCCAACATCTTAGGGGTACAGGAGTGACTGAAAAACAGCGCTGGCCGAATCGTATGTGGTTCAGTCAGCATCAAGCTGAGTCATTTCCTTTTGTTTTTTTTATTGATTTTCTCTGTATTTTTTTTTCTTGTAGTTTTAAGCGGAAAAGCAAAAAAGATTATTTTATTTATTTATATTACTAGTTATTACTCTACCAGTTATGTTATTTCTCCAGATACAGTCCTTTGATTTGATCTTTCAATTTTAAGGATAAAAAGAAAAAAATACTTAAATACAAAAACATCAAAATTATTTCATAGTAACTCTACATTCAAATGAATCTTATCGAAATAATTTCTTCAATAAAATGTTTATGGCGTTTCCAGTCGTTGCTCAAGATTGCTAGCTTGGACTTGTAAATAAAGTTATGTCATGTTAGAGGTTCACTTTGCATAATTATTTAAAAATAGAATCAATTAGCCAATGTCAATATTTAAGAAATTTGCACGCAAAGAGTATTTTATTGACTTAGCAAAGTTTCTTAGAATAGAATATAAGTAGGTATAAGTACTTACATACTTCTTATAAGCCTTATTGATATCTACAGCATTTTTTCTAAGTTATTTAATATAGTACAATATGTGTTATATTACGAATATACGCCCTACAATGAGTATGTTGACGTACCGTCACTTTTTAGTTTCATTAAAATCTTATAAAAAGTTGTATAAAATGAAAACCGTTTTATAAAATGCTGTATAAGAAAATACGTGCAAGAAATGCATAGTAAACAATTACAGTATAACCGTATAGTATGCAATTATATTGTTATTTATAAAACAATTCATTGAAAAAGAATAATTAAAATATTTTGCTTATAATGTTCGCTTATCAAATTGATTAATAAAGTGCATACATACACGTTCTCTTTAATGCGTTATTTTGATGTATAATATTGATTGGACGTAAACCAAGTGTGTTAATAACTACGGACCTCAAAATAATGTTTATAATATATTATATTAATTAATAATATTGTGATTAACTTACGAGTTGTGAGTGCATTGTCACTTTCCGCAGCCTCCCCGTTGTGGCAGATAACCGTCAGACATAATACCAAAAGTGAATAAATGCAACGCTCAGCCATTGCCATTACTTTTAACTTCAAATTATAGAAAAAAAAAGGAAAACACGTGTAACTTTTTTTATAATCTAATTTATAAATCGAACATATTTCAATAAACCACACTTCTTGTTGTTCACTGTTTAAAATAAGAATATTAAAAAAAATATTTTCGTAAATTCGATTTTTAAATTCGGCCGCGTCCGTTGTACTGCGGATTTAGTTGGCAATAGGCGAGTTGTGCTGATGGCGGTCAGGCACTCGTCTCATTTTGTTTCGAGTGAAAGCATGGAGGTGTTTTATTTGTATACGATTTTCGTCATCCCTGAACCCCCACTTCACCATCGGAGCAGCACGTTAGGGACTCGAAGATTTATAGGACACACTGGCGGCTAATTTTATGGCTTATGATCAGTTAAATGAGTGTTACTGCTACTGTTATGTCATTGAAACCGAACTGGAACGAAGAGGACACTCGTTACTAGATGCTACCTCGTAGCCAGTTATGTAATGTACACCTACTACTTCCAGGAAGCCACGGCGCCCTGAAAATTCGACAAAGCGTAAATTCTACTAGATATTTTATTTGGAAAAATGTCATATTACTTAGGGATTTACATTAGATGACACACAACTTTATTAACTACAGTAATTATCAATGTTAAAGTTAAACTTATTAACGTAGTTGTTCTTGTAGCTTATTAAAGTAAGTATACTTAATTGTTATTTGCCTCATTCATTTAAACTATTAATGACATTGTTATAAATAAATAATAAATATTTTTATCGTGTTTATCTTTTCCTCGGTCATTACTTCTGTTCTCATGATCCCTAAGCGGAACCCGACCTTGGTGGAAAGAAAACTTCTGGAATGATGGCTCCATCGAATGCTTTGTTTGCACACAATTATCGCATTTCAAACATTTACAGAAATGTATATCAAATAACTAGATACGGTCTAAAGTTCATTCGGTCGGCCAAGACATTAATTATAATTTGTAGTTAATGTTGATATTTTATCCAGAATAATTTATATTTCTCCATTTAGTGTCGAGATAGCGTTGCAAACAAAAGATCGTATGGAGTGGAGTTAAATTTGTGTTACCGCCAATTTTAAATTTAAATACGTTCGATAGTGATTCGAAATTTGATTTTAGAATTTAGTTTTTTAAATGTTATTCTAGAACAATTATTTTAAAATGGGTTTCGATTTTACTAGAAGACAATGGATGACAATTGTGGTGATATCTATAGCTGATTTTTGTAATGCTATTTGTGTAGCTCTACAAGCACCTTTTTATCCTAAAGAGGTAAGTCCCGGTATATTTTTATGGGAATTTGTTTCAATTAAGTAGGTACTTAATTCTTGTCT
Source organism: Timandra comae (assembly GCA_958496195.1). NCBI lineage: Eukaryota > Metazoa > Arthropoda > Insecta > Lepidoptera > Geometridae > Timandra > Timandra comae. The sequence continues at coordinate 9,700,582 of OY292356.1, forward strand.
TAAAACATACTTTTTATTAAAAATAAATAACCAGTCAATTTTTCAAGACATCTTATCCATATTTATGAATGTTTTTACTTAAAATTATTTCGATATACTTAACAAAGAAAATAACATGATTAATTAGTAATTATAGATTTAATTAAAAATAATAAATACTTACCAAAAATACTTATAATCTAAATTGTTTAAAATTCACTAAATATATAATTTAGTGCTTCTAATTAGCTGCTCGTAGCCTCGTCTGCGTAGCATATTATACTCTTTAGGACACATAATAATTTCGGGATTAAAGTATATAAATAATATTTTGTATAATGTATTTCAATTAAATAGATTTTTTTAAAGAAAATGTAAATTAAAGTTTTTTCTTTTTTTATAATAATGGAATAATTTACTAATAATGTATTACTAGCAGCGCCCCGCGTATTCACCTGCGTAGTTGACGTTCCCGTGGGTATTTCTGGATAAAAAGTATCCTATGTTGTTTCCCGGACCATAAGCTGCCCCTGTACCAAATTTCAAGTCAATCGGTTCAGTAGTTTAGCCGTGAAAAGGTAACAGACAGACAGACAGAGTTACTTTCGCATTTAGGATGGGTGAAATAGTTGAAATAAAGAAATAACATACATACGTATTAGAGTTCGTAAATCCATAGTATGATGGCGTAGCAGAGGTGCCCGACGCGATGATAGTTAGTTAATACCTAATATACCTAAAATTAACATAAACATAATTCAATCTTAGTGCTTAAATATCAGCCATTCTTTGTGAATTTCTTATTACGAGTATAAGAAGGTTACAGTTGGGGGACCCGTGGGTGTCCAATGTCCATTGGGTGGCTGAAACGCAGTATCGAGAAATAGCCATTCTTTGCAAAATATTCTTATTATAAGAAGGGTGGCAGTTGGGTGACAAGTGGGTGTCCATTGGGTGGCCGAAACGTAGCTGAACGCAGTATAGAGTTTTTATCACAAATTTGTTGGGTGGCTAAAACGTAGCTAAATAAAGTATCGCATTTTTATCACAAATCAGACATAATAAATGTTAGTACTCAGATAACCCAAAGTGACGAGTACCAATTATATTAAGTAATTAATCAGTAATTACTTAATATGTAAAATGTTTTATTAAATTCATTGTAAGTATGTCGTTAAAGACATCGTGTTTGGCGATAAGGCGATACTTGATAACCTTTGCCAAGAGTTTAGGGTTCTATCTCAGTGCGATATCACCAGGCGCCGCGCAGTTATAGCAAATTTTCCAGTTTTCTTTATTGTATTGTTAATATTATAAATTCAATATTTATTAAATTAATATTATTTATTCATTTTTTTAACAATTTAATTTAGTATTATATATTCATTTGCTTGTCGTAGTCCTGTGTTTAACAACCATTCAAAATATCTGATTTATTATATTTAGTTATTTACTAAGGATACAGTGATAATGATCATAATTATCCTCACTGAAGTTAATAAATAATCATTTTGTTTCGGTAGAGCCTTGGATTATCACAGTTTAAACACGGCCTGGCTCGACCGATGTATCTCAAAGTTAAATAATAACATCGTACTATTATTCTTATTTCAAAGGCCTTTACACATTTTTTGATTGACTTTTCAAATTTTATGATTCCTTTAGAGAAGGCAGTTAAGTACTTACCAACCCTTACTTATCAGATAGGCCCCGTCTGTTCGGTTGTCTTGTATATCAAGAAATAATATATCACATCTAAATTTATTGTCCCAATGACGTCTCCATACAAAATCAAAGGCGTTCAACTAAATCTATCAAAGTAATTAGTCAAATAAACATGTAAGAATATGTTTGTTGAACACCGACTGAGATGCACCAACAGTGTTATCTCCTGTTCTGGAACACTACTCGTAAATAGACCACGTCCCGGTTCACTATCTCCGACCAATGCCAGCTAATTGGTCAAGAAAATTTACAATTTAAATGACTTATTGTGTTAAGCTTATTTTAGTTACATAATAACTTTTGCTCACACGAAGTTAGGTAAAGTATTGAGTGATTTTTCGGTAGACGTAGAGTAGATGGTAGACTAAATTCTAAACTATAAGAAACTGAGAAAAATAGTGAAAAGAGTAGCTAAGAAACGTTTTCAATATTTCGGGATGTAGTACATATATTTATAGAGAACAATACTTGTCAATTTCATTATTAATTGTTTGGGATTTAGTCGCTAAAAACTTGCATTAAAAAAATGTCCAGTTCTCATTTGCATTCACTTCATTCAGGCGTGTGATATGGTTAGGAATTCGGTTTTCCTTTTATTATGGACATTATATACTTAGGAAACTTGGTCCAGGTTCCAAATCCCCGCTGAGAATAAAATTTAGAATTTAAAAATAGAATAGAATAGAATTTAAAAGGAATTTTCAGTCCATAGACACACGCTTATTCCTATTCATTATTACTTATTTCAAATAATAATCTCTATACGAGTATCACATGTAGATACTGTAAAGCAATTAGCACTTAATTCAATACATAGTTAATATCAATTAAATAATATTATTTGCAGTCAATAAAACCATTATAATTCTACTTAGTGCGTTGATTTGCGAATTGAATTAAACTTAGATAATACGTATAGTAAATTATTAATTAATTTAGAGATAATTACTAAGTATTGTCAAACGAACAAACAGACATGTTACAAAAGACAAATCTTTATTTTTTTTAATTATTGGCTCTTGGTAATTGTTGTTAGTTACCCTACGTCTAAGAAAAAGTAGGATTATTATCTATACTAATATTATAAAGAAGTAAAGTTGTTTGTTCAATTGTAAAGGGTAATCTCGGGATCAACTGAACCGATTTTAAAAATTCTTTCACTAGTGGGAAGCTATATTATCAGCGAGTGACATAGGCTATATTTTATCCCTGTATTCCCACGGGAATGGGAACGACGCGAGTGAAACCGCGGGGCACTGCTAGTTTAATATAATTATAAATGAATACAGTAGGCGTTAATTTCATATTAACATCCATTATTTCTATGATAGCAACATGTCAATTTATCTATCAAAACACGTTCATTGCTCCTTACTTGAAAATGAATGTTTATCACGTGATCGTATTATGATACCGATTAGAGTCTTTACTTAATATTATGTATTTTGATTTATGAATCTTGTATGTGAATTAAACAACGTGTTATAATCAAATTATAGCAACTGACCCCTGACTAGGTTCATATCAGTATAGCTAGATATAAAACACGCACTCCCGTGCTTCGGAGGTCATGATAAGTTAAGGTTTCGGTTATCTTCCGAACCTTAATCCCATTTTCCATAGAGTATTTACGGTTTTTAGTTTTACCAGATTTGACGGATAGTATACTTACGTATTATAACGTGTGGCTACTGCCACAATCTAGTAGTCTTAATACTGTGCTATTGCTATCAGAACTTCACAAGTCAGAAGGCACATATAATATGAAATTGACTTTCTCTTGGTTTTATTCAAATAATACATGGAATAAGGACGGGAAAATGTCTGACTTGTTCTATTACAAAATCCGTAGAATTAGGAGTATTCCTAATTCTACGGATTTCACAAAAACACGGTAGCAATCACCCACGATTATCTCAGTACCATGCACCAGCCCAAACAACTAAGAACTAACGAAATACTTACTAACTAACATCTTGGTATTGTTTCAGGCAGAGAACAAAGGCTGTAAAGCGACAGAGTATGGACTCGTTTTCGGAGTATTTGAGCTGGTGGTGTTCCTCGTCAGCCCCATTTATGGAGCGCATCTCAACAAGATAGGACCGAAGCTGCTATTCAATGGGGGTATTCTAACCACTGGGACTTGTGCCATATTGTTTGGGTAAGAGGATAATTTGTTATAACTTCTTCTTCTTCTTCTTAGCGTGTCGACTCATATTTTTGAGGACCAAAACTCAAAAAAAAAACTTGTTATAACTAAAATGCTTACTCTAACCAGTGAACATGCTTTTCTAAGAAGTTTAACAAGGTTTATGTAAACACAACCCTTGTTTTCTCTAATTAAACAAAAGAGACAAAGAACATCAAATGATGTTGAAGTAATAAGAGCAAGAAAGTTTCTATAACATAGTTCCGTGGTCCAGTGGTCCTCCATTTGTGGAAAATGAGGACGTAGTTTCCACTTATTTCTTTACTTCTTAAACTCTTTAGCCAACGATCTTCAATTTTAAATCGTTCAGTAACCGGACACCACCTAAATCATCTTGAGTTGATATGACGACAGATAATGCTATAATCAGCGTAATTCTATTATCTAACCATACACAAGCATCATATGGAAAAAACCTTGCTTGTAAAGTCTTTGTAACAAACTCATATCATTGTTCATAATCTCTTCATTACCTAACCCTAGATGTTTATATTCTAAAACATAATTCACTGTTTCCTTAAAGATTATATTTAATTTACTACAAAGAACTATCTATATAAAGCCTTCGAGACTATGATTAATTTCGAGGTCCTTTAATATTCTTTTAGCAAAGTTTATAATCTGATTTCTTTCAAGGTTACTTTTTCGACACAATACTTTACCACCTACATGCATTGGATTAACTAAGATATCAAAATAACGTAAGGCAATGATTATGCCTTTGCCTACCCTAAGCCATTATTATACTGTGCCTAAGCCCTGTCGTGGAATCTAAATTTTCTTTACTTTACATAAAAATATAGACTATGTTCCCAATATTATTACTATGTTGAAATCCAATGCTAACCTTTCTTCTACTAACCAAAAGTCAAATCAATTGTCACATCTATGCATCAAGCTCTTCAAGAGACTTCACCAAACCTCAAAGGATTATGCTATCGATCTTTATCTCCAAACATCATTTTATCATAAGGCTTTTCCTGAGTCCCCCCAAAAGAAAGTAAAGCTCGTCATATGGTAATATTATTAAATTATTTTAATTCTAGATTACTAGACAAAGTGGAAGGACACGTCCCGTTCATAACTCTCAGTTTCGTCATCCGTATAGTGGAAGCGATGGGTAATGCCGCCTTCTTGACAGCCTCATTCGCTATCATTGCTAAGGAGTTCCCGGATAATGTAGCTACTATGTTTGTAAGTATTAATTTCTTACTAAACTTAAATTAGGTATTACCTTTATAATTAGGTAAATCTAGCAATTGAATTTTAAAGCAATTTTCCTTAAACGAAATGTTACATGTTTAGCTCGCATGACGTCTTCTAAATTCTATATGGCGGACTTTCAAAGATGGCAACTATTTATTTTATGCTCCCTTAGAATATGAATATAGCACCGTTATATGGGTATCAAATCAAATGAAATGATTAACGAAAACACAAAAAAGTTTAATTTATAATTATTAAAAATGTAATATTCTAGGCATCGCTCGAGACGTTCTTCGGACTTGGCCTCATAGTAGGTCCAACGTTAGGTGGAGCCCTATACGCGGCCGGTGGTTATTCACTGCCATTTGCTGTGCTCGGATCGGCTTTGTTCTGTGCGGCCATCATGAGCTGTATTGCTCTACCCAGGAACCATGATGACGAGGATCTTAGGCCTACTGGACGTAAGTTTATCCTATTACTATTTGAAAGGGTAGATATTTGTTTTTCATGACTATTACAATATCAAAATCTGGCAAAGTTATTAGATAAGTTCATAAACAATATGCTAATTAACCAAATAATAGCTAGAATATTTTGAGGCTTAAATGTGTATAAAACCACTTTCAAGAGGGCAGTAATGTAAGAAATTCATTACAATTTCAGCTAACATATTCACACTTCTCAAAATTCCTGGCGTTTTACTGTCGGCAATCAGCATTATATCAACAAGTATGAGTATTGGATTCCTGCAGGCGACTCTTGAACCACATTTACGTACGGTAAGGGTCTTCTTTTAAAATATACCCAGTCACAATCATTTCTTCATAAGAGAATCGGTTAAAAAATGACAATCAAATAACATAACAAAATTATTCACTATAACTAATTTTTGCGATATATCTCTAAGAGCTTGAAAAAATTGGATTTTACAGAATATTTCCACTTTATATTTTTAGGTACTCTAAATTTTAGTATATATAGGTATTATCAGTTGCTTCATTCAAAATGGCAGAACAGACACAAACACAAAGAGCCAATTTAGAAGAACTCTATTGCGGAAAACTGCGCACTCGCCAAACCAATACAAAAAAGTATTTACATGTTATAAATATTTTCTTCCAGTTCAAATTATCCCCAATGGTCCTGGGTCTGATGTTCGTGATCAACGGCGGTATCTACGCGGTGTCTGCGCCGGCGTGGGGCTGGCTCTGCGACCGCCCCAAGATCAAGCCGAAACACGTCACCGTCATCGGCTGTGTCTTCGTCTCTTCAGCCTTCTTGTTGATCGGACCTGCGCCTTTCTTTGATATGGAACCGTAAGATATTTATGATTATAACTTTAACATGCTGAACTGTTGCCAAGGGGACTAGATCGAAGGGTCTCGTCATCCATAAACACAATTTACAATAGATAAATGTCACTACAGACTTTCTCTTCTTAATTTTCATATCGGTTGGAATCCGATCCCAATTGCTTTATTATCAAAATACCTATATAAAACAAATGTTATTCTAATGATCAGTACGAATATGTAGTAGGTATATTGTCAAAATCGTAATAAATGACACTGAAATTTCCTTCAGATGCTGATTTGATTACACAGACATTTAAAATTTGTTTATTACAGAGTAATGTGGGTGACTATCGTGGGATTAGTTCTGCATGGATTGGGTATCGGGAGTCAACTCGTGGCTTCGTTCTCTGATGCTCTCGGCACAGCCATGTAAGTTTTTCACTTTTTTCATTACGTATATTTAAGGTAATTCGAATAGGATGGTGTGTATGATTGCTGCTCCTTCACACTCAAGTGGGTTGAAATTAAATATTTATGTTTAAGTTACTAATTATGTGTCATAATACCCCCTGTCAAAATTTGGCTCTACCTACTGGTAAAGCGATTTTTTTATTATTGTTATCACAGTTTGGACATTTACTGTCCAATTCTCTCTACTTTGCCTCTTTACACTTGACATGTAATTGATGTATGTAATTGTATATTTCAATTCAGTTTTCTTAACGAATATAAGTAAGTACTACTTTTATATTCCAGTGCAAGTGGCCTACCCAACTCCATAGAAACATACGGTTTGGTATCAGGAATGTGGACCTCCACGTTCGCTTTAGGAGCGTTCATCGGACCGACCGTCTCTGGAATTCTGTTCGACTACTTCGAGTTCCGTATCTCAACAATCTTCATATTTATACTACATATTGTTGTGGTAAGATTCCACTGGATTTGTATTTATCTAATGGGGCATTCCTAAATAACGATAAGTTAGATTTGAAAGTGGCAGGTTATATACCTGTGTCAAGTAAATATTTGTCACAAATCTACCTATCGTTTTACTGCATGATCTTGATCACTATCACAAAAAAATTTCTTTCAATCTAAAATAACAAAATCGGCAGAATTACTGTATCCATTCTATGAATTTCTACATTCATAGAAAACTGCATTAATCATCACTAGTGGGTGTAGGCAGATTATATTTTACTTGGTCACTTGGTGCATAGGATAGGTCGCTATGGAAGGAAGGGAGGTCTATGTTCAACCGTCAACGTCAAGGTTCGACTGTCATGATGATGATGATGTTGTTAACTATTTATTTATTTATTTATACAAATGACACGTCAACAATATTACATATTACACATTAACATAAAAATATTACAAAATTAACTATCTTCAAAGAACTCCTCCAAACCCCTTTCTCATATTCTCCTCAGATGATCCTCGTGCTGATGTTCCTGTGGGTGTGCGACGGGTTCTACAAGATGGACGTATCGGTGTCAGCAGGCGACCTGCTTCAGATCGACGGCACTCTTGATGAGAGTGTTCTGATTGGGGATAAGTTCCCGCCGCCCAGGGCTAAGAGGTACCTTGTTGCAATATTTATTACGCATACATAAAAAGCACGCACGAAGGATCCAAACTGAAGAGGTCTAGTAGCAGAAAACCATCGATCGATGATCGATCGATAATCGATCGATTGGTCTGGTAACACCCTAACAGATGTCCTAATTTCTTCGATGCCGACTACCTTACACACATTCCAATTAACGCATGTAAGTCATGTGAGTTACGTTTGTTGGTATTTGTTATTAATACTATTATTTGTCATTACCAGCCGGCGTTACGGAATCAGCGTCGAAAAGTCCCGTCCACCGGCAATGAACAGCCTGATCGCTTGCTCAAGTTATAAGAACAGGCGCAGTCCGTGGAGCCAAAGAACACCTAAATATCGTCCATCGTACGGCAGCCTCGACCACCGGTACAGAGGGGCTTATGGCACATAATGTTCTTTGTAATTAATGAAGTTTGTACATATTGAATGTCTTTTATTTTCGACCTTATTAGTATTTAAATAAAGATTTTATTGAGTAAAATTTTTTTTTGTTTATTTCATTTAAGTAGGAATATACCTCTGGGTTGACACTGTGTTGGTAGTAATGAACATAAACGTCTACGCATTACAAATAAGTAGTTTAACAACTGGGTATATGCCTTTTATATTTTTGTTAGCAAATCTTGTTTTGCTTTACTACTTAATTACATTAGGCGCATATGATTTCCGAACCTTTATCCCATGTCTATTTGGGGTCGGTTTTCAGTTTGACCAGATTCGGCGGAATGTCAGTATTTTACGTGAATCGACTGCCATCAGACCTTCACAACCCAGAGGGCTATACGAATTTTTTTGGTTAAACCCAATGTCAAAAGTCTAATTTGAGGGCTCTAACTACCCGTAACGATTGTCGATGATTAGTCGATGTTAGTACGACAGCCGGGACCGAAGGCTTTAGGTGCACTCCGAGGCACGGATTATTGGAGCTATTTTTAGAATTTAATGAATTAACCAAAAAAAATTTGTTGTGAGATTGTAATTTTCAGTCAGACAATAAACAAATTATTATTACAAACTAATCATTTAAACTTTTTGTTTTACCTAATAGAAATATCTTTCATTTTGCGATCCAATCATTTTGCGGTCATCAATAATTGAGGTCAATCAATTACTATTTGATTACTATTATTAAATCTAACCGAGCTATTATGATATTATGTGTTTTGAACAAAACAAGTCAGTCTGGTTCCATTTCAAACTGTTACAACTTGCTTCATTTTAAATCGGTCATATTATGCAGTCTATTAATGAATAATATTAACATTTATTATTAGCAAATCATGTCTATATTCCTAGTATTGTGCTTCATTTGAATACAGATAGGTACTTACTTCTTAATATGTTTATTGATTTCCTATTTTATACAACACGCACCCACGCAAAATTACGAGCTACTACAACGCAATACGATGTATTTTTCCATTAAGTCTTCTCAGTTAATTGGAGAAAAATATTATGTTGGTATCCTTCCTTTTATCTCATTCAGTTAGTTGTTTTTTCAAGAACTTTGTTATTATGCCGGGAAATATTCTAATTATTTAAATCAGCCTGTTTATGGCTACCGGGGAACTTAAGTATTAATTAGCCTGTCCATGGTCAATCCAAGTACATCAAGTACATATGTACTTCAAAGACTGTTTCAAAAAGTAGAGTATCTAATTTCACCTTTTTAATGAGACTTACGGATACAATGTCATTAAAAAAAAACAACCACTCAAACACGCAAAACATTATCAAAATCGGTCGAGCCATTCTGGGGCAGCTCGGTCTGTTACATACGGTCAGCAGAATTAAAACATAACACACAGCGATACATAACGTTCACACAGCCTTCTCATTCGAATTTCAAAAATGTACCCGCCCACGCGACAACCGAGAAGCCAGCTTGGTGATCAAAACGTGACCTGAACTTCATACAGACCCAACTCTTACATATAAGTGTATGTAACTAACTTGCTAACGTTCCCCCGTTCTACTTAAAGGCTCTATACTTAGTGTAGGTTCTATAGCATGAGTAGAACCAGTCAACAACGCTGAGTCACGTTTCAGGCTTCGTATTTCGATACGGTAAACACTAACACAGCCTTTATTAAGTAAAAACGTTATTGTTTCACTTTTTCCACATAGTTTTTGGCTTGATTAAGTATTATTGGTATATTTTGTTTCCGTGCTTCGGGGGGCACGTAAAGCCGTCGGTCGAACTATCATCATACATTATCGACAGTTGCTACGGATAGTTAGAGCCCTCAAAGTCTAGCATTTGGTGAAATGTCGTATAGCCCTCTGGGTTTTGAAGGTCTGACGGCAGTCGCTTCACGTAAAATACTGACATTCCGCCAAATCTGGTTAAACTGAAAACCAACCCCAAAATAGATATGGGATATGGGATTCAGAAAAGAAGGTATATTTCGATGTTGTTATAGATTGATAGAAGTCTTGGTTGGTGTAATTTTCTGACCTTAGTTCTCTATTTACATGAATTACTGTGTAAGTTGTATTTTAAATATGTTGCGTGTAAAATAAAATGAAGTTTTGAATCGCTACCAAATGGGTTGGCGAGCGAAGATCAGACAAGACTAATCTTCCTCGGTGTAGTAATATAATCTGTGAGAAACAGGCCTTTGCCCTACACTACAATGGTTTGTGACAGGCCCATTATATTTGTATTCTAGCGGCGCCCCGCGGTTTCGGCGTAGTTCCCGTTCCCGTAGGAATATGGGAATAAAATTATGCTAAAAACCTTTCCACTGAATCACTCTATCTCCGTTAAATTAATAATCCGTTGCGTAGTTTTAAAGATCTAAGCATACATAGGGACATAGGTATAGAGAAAGCGACTTTGTTTTATACTCTGTAGTGATAAGGTATAATTTACTGTAACAATAAATTTACTTACTTTGTTTCATGGTCAACTTAATCTGCATTAAAGGGTTTTGAAAAAGAATATCGACCATCTTCTTCTTTATCGCGTCTATAACAATCTATTTATCAGTATCAATCACCAACATACAGTACGTCGTCTTATTGGTCTTCCAAAGCGATTTATTAATGCACTTAAAAATAGTTCTAGTATGTACTTTCAAAATTAGAATGTCAATGCTGAATCACGAGATTTTTCATATGACTGCGCAAGGGCAAGTGATGTGACCGAGTGACGTCACTGTGTATCACATGTTAGACTCTCTTTTATCAGGAGTAAACTACATTTGGTCATAAGTTAAACGAACATAAAAGAAGGTTTATAATACAACAAGCGTCATCCAACTGGTTTACCCGCGCTGAAACTTGTCCCTTGAGAATTTTAGAATAAAAGATATCTTGCCTTTTCTAAGCTTAAACAAATATATTAGAGAGTTTTTTAAAGAGAGTCTAAAGACTACCTCTATAACAACATTTTAGCAAAATTAGTTCAGGCGTGAACGCATAACAGGCAGAGTTACTTTCCCATTTAGAATACTATTTAGGGATTGTTTTGATCAAATACCTAACTCATTATAATTAAGTATACCTAAAATATAGGTACAACATAGGAGACCGGTTTAACGGACCAAAGAGGATCAGTTGACCTTGACATCGCATAAATGTCGATACAAAAATAACATTTGGAGAAACATTGGATTCCTTTTACGAGTTTATGTCACGAATATTGCGTTGATTTTGCTTTAAAAGCTTACAAAATATATGTTAGTAGTGTAAATAGATCGGGTGAGTGGGTGAGAAAGCCTTTAAAAACATATAATGTAGCACATCTTTGTTCCAATTTCTTCTGTGCGATTATACTTGACTTAAATGTCCCAGGTCCCCTTTTGGCTTAAATTTCATTTTTGAAAAAATATCATAAAATTATACATATAGCTTTCATCTTTCAATTTAGGTAATACATATGTAGGTACATGGGGATTGAAACAAAAGGTATTGACTCTACATCGCTTGATGACGTAAATCTACCCTTCAAGTAATGTATGTACTAAAATATTGATAAAATGTTTATACTTTCTGGCATCCAAAGCAATGACATCACTATCAATCAGAAACAAAAATCCTCAAAATTATAAACCAATATCTATGTAAAAAATATATTATAAATACATTACGATGTTATCTCCGTTTCTAAATTAGCACCTTTACGACAATATTTGTTTAGAAGAAGTCGTGAAAATCCATGTATGCTCAATAATTGTTTGATTGCAATATAACACTTACACTCTTCACAATAAATATCATATTCGGATAATACCTTCAAAATAAGTAGTTTCTAATAATACGCAATGGCATTAGCTTTTGTTTGTTTTAGTGACGAAATTCGATATTCAAATGATACAAAAAACTTAAAAAGTAAGTATAGAGTCACCAAGTTTTCTGTGCCGGCGGCCAAAAGTGGAAGCTACTATTGTCATTTGATTTCTAATGTCATTTGGATACATTTTCAATAAACTGACAACCAAAAGATGCGATTACAGCGACGCCGTCACCGGCACAGAAAACTTGGTGACTCTATAACAAACCAGACATCAAATAAATGACAAAAAATTATAAAGGTCATGTTTATGGTAAGTATGTGAACAAAAATCAAATAATTGTAACAGGAACTAAGGGATGAGACATTTTATCAAAGAAATGAGAGTCGTGATTTTGATAGAGGTATACTCGTAGAGATGAAATAACGTAATGAAGGTAATTTCTATCCCAGCACATAAATTTTCGAATTTTCTTTATTAATCATATCGCATGTAAAATCCATGTAGGCAGCTAATGGATGATAAACGTATTAGATTTTCGTCTAAAACAAAATGTTAAGCACAATATAATTGCTACATATTACAAACATTACTTTGCCAGTTTCGTCTTCCTCAATTAAGAAATAAATGATCTATAATAATAGATATATGGAAACAAAACAAATTATTTAATGTTTTTACAAATGAATCAGCGTGCAGTCAGTGGGTTTGAACATCTTCAAAACATCGGTCGCCGTGAGAACCGACTTGTTTTGACTCAGAGTTTTTTGTTGGTTTCCATTTTACTTCGACATATTTACGTGACTGACTTACGATAGTAGCTTTTCCTATTGAATTTTGCCAAATCTCGCCTTTTTTATTTAAAGCCACGTAGGAAAATGAAATATAATGAGAGTTAATTTTACCTGCCTGTACTAGATGCCATCAAAACCTGCTCAGCGGTTTCACGCGGTCGATCGTACTGTAGGACAGTGGTATAGAAGCTCCTACATAACATAAGAATGACTCTATCTTATCTTTATGTAGCAACTAATTACCAAAATTAGAGTAGACTTCTGAACTCTTTACAAATAAACTAAGCACGAGCTCAATCTCATCTTTATTTAGCATTTAATTCTTAAAGCTTTAGCAAAAAAGCACACGTCTATTTACATGTATCACATTTTATTATCTCATACAGGAACCGAAATTACTGCCCTTTTGGGCCGTTTATAACCTTTTCACCACTTGAAGTGTCAAGTTTATTAACATACTTTTATGTTATTCTTCGGTTTGTAATGTATTTTCTGTATTTCAACGGTAATCTCTCTTTGTGAAATTTACCATATAACAATGTGAACGCGCGCTCACCTTTCGAAAGACCCCAACGAGTCTCCGAGATGCAGCCTCTCACGAACCCGCCGCGACGGCGAAATTAGTATTTAACACAACTTACTTTTGTAGTGCGTTCAACGTCGCATTATATAATTGTTGCACTTTTCAATGTTTTAGGCATGTTTCCGTCTTTATTTCAAATCATTTATTTCAGGCAATATTTATTACGCTGCTTTGTAATAGTTTGATTCAATTGGTGATGCATTTGAAGAGAGTCAGTAAAACTTCTTTAAAAATACATGTAACTAAGTTGAAAATACTCAAAAAGATAAAGAGTTTCGGGTCGAACAAATCTAACAAATAAAAAACTTAAGATTATCTTTTCATCTCTTTTAAAATCAGACCCATACTTAGAGATTGTATTTTTTATTCAAACTACAAAAGTAACATACTCAAGTACTTACAATAAAAATTCAACATTCCCACACTTGATACCCTTAAAACGTATTCAAAAGTCTCAAAAATTTACCGAAATTAGGGACTGGGTTCGCAAAAAAACATCTTATGGTATGACGTCATAACGGCCGATGACACCACTCGACTCCAGCCTGTTAACCCTGAATATTCCGAGAAGTTTCACCTTGAATGTAACCCTGAGATCACCGCGTTTGAACTTAGAAATTGATGATTCACTGAGGATTACCCTGGGCCTTCATTGTTACTGTGTATCGCTTGATTGATCTTCAATAGGTATGTCAGGAATTAGTTCTTGGAACAAGTTTGTACTAGTATCTTATCCCACCTTGATTATTTCCCACGTGGTTAATGAATGATTTACTTAATGTCATCAAAATACTTTTCCAAATATAGTTGCTGATAGTTTCTGAAGTAGTTTTTGAACACAGAGCACATAACGAGTACAGAACTTACACTAGTAGTAGATTAGCAATTTCATCTGACCGCAAACATCGGGAATGAGCATCTCACACCAGATTGGGGCAAGGCACCAGACCACCACTGACCGCAAAATATGCAGCCTTTCATCAGTTAAATAATAAAAATAGAGACAGCATTTGGACCCGGGTATTCCCTCTCTATATATATTCATCTTGCTTTGTCGTTGCGGTTAGCTGTAATGTTATTCCTATCAATGAGATACAAAATCAATATGCGATAATAATCAAAAACACTCAATGAGTTTATTATTAACTAGTTATTCGTCTACGATGAACGCAGACTCAAAAATCCAATGCGCAATGGTGACTCATCCAACGGATTAAAGTTCTGACGGATTCTTCCGTTAAATAAAAAAAAAACTGGTCAAGCGCGGGTCGGACTCGCACACAAAGGGTTCCGTACTAGAATGCTATGGGAGTCCCCATTAAATGTTTACTTTATTTTGTTTTTAGTATTTGTTGTTATAGCGGCAATAGAAATACATCATCTGTGAACATTTCAATTGTCTAGCCTAGCTATTACTGAGATACAGCCTGGTGACAGACGGACGGACAGCGAAGTCTTAGTAAAAACGGGGCCCGTTTTTACCCTCTGTGTACGGAACCCTAAAAGACGGTTCGTCAAACAATTGTTGTGATATTCACACGGCAGACATAGATACAACTACGAAATGAATTAGATTTCTAAATTGTTATGTTTAAAAGCATATAATTGCTGATTTAATTCGGTTTTTGCATGTTTCGGACGGAAGTGAAGTGTTAAATATTCAATTTATTTAACGCTCGCTTTGTTAAGTTTAGGTATGGATAATGTTATTGACGTTTGTGGAGAATATTTGAGGTAATGATATTATTATACTCGTACTTTGCTCTAAGTTAATTTTATGTAAGTAACTTAAATCAAGTCATATATTTAGCTTGAAATGTTACAGCTTGTAGAGTTAGAAAGCTAAGCTCTACACTCAACTTATTGACAGAGCATGGTCTTGTGTTGACAACATTTACATGAAAATATTTTTAGTTATCTCTCTTAACTAAGTCACAAATTAACTTTCTTCTACCAAACTTCATACAATAAAAGTAAAAGCCAAAATCATCGTATTTATACACAATTTCTGAAGCAAAACTACCTAATCTAGAGTTGAAGTCGCACCCTACTTACCTAGATCACAGGTAACCTTATAACTTGGTCAGGTGAAGGCATGCGGCGAGACAGGAAGCAGGGTGCATAAGTAGGGCTCCCGGGACGTCAGCGGAGCGCGACATGTCACAGTGTGGGATAACAAGTACGATGTGTGACTTAGTTGTAGCAGTCTCTAAATGGCATCTACAATTTTACACTACATTTCTATTTGATTTTTTTTTTTTTTTTCATGGTTGTCATACTAGGCAAAAACAGGATCCACGGGAAAATTGCATGCATGTCAGGTGAAATATGTACACTAATATTATAAAAAGGAAAGATTTGTTTGTAACAATTAGGCTTCGAAGCTACTGAAACGATTTCAAAAATTCTTTCACTAATGGAAAGCTATATTTATCAGTGCGTGACATAGGCTATATTTTATCCCCGTATTCTCAAGGGAACGAGAACTACGCCGGTGAAATGGCGAGGCGCTACAATTTAAAATAAAATGGCATAATAATATCGCTGGTTCTCAATACTGTGGTTGTAGTCGCAGAACACTTTAAAAGACATGCTCTTAATACTTTTTTCTTAGCGACATGTTCCTAATTGTCTCGTGATTTTCGGGGTTCATGGCTCTGAGTTGTTGTATTATTTAGTTGAACTATGTGTGAGTTTAATTATGTTAGGTTAGGATGGTTTTATTGGGTTAGATTGGTGGTTTTTAAATTATAACTGTAATGGGGATTTAATTGAGAATTTTCCCTTTTACTGCTCAATTTAATTGAGCTAAGTTACAGATTTTGTACGATTCTCAACTTCTGGATAAAATTCTAACTTCCATTAAGATTCAGCAAATTGAAACTTAAAAAACTAAATAGAATCTATAGTCGTAGATATTCCTGTTTTGAAAAATAATTCATAAAATTTTGAGTCGCTGTATAAAAGTGCGTATTTTACGGCAAATTATAAAATCAACTTAAGGTCCTTTAAGAAAGGATATCATTTGTCATCATTATTTCAAATGACTGAGCTCAATGACTGTTTCATATTTACCCTGTGACTTGCGGTTTGGACCTTGTCTTGGGGTCATTTACATTATTAGTTCGTCTTTCTACCTGGTACGGAAATGATATGATTATTAATTATGTTATAAAGACTGATTAAGTGACATTTATTTTAAGAGAAGAGAAGTCTTTTCTAAAAAAGCGATTGCATTATTTTAGTTTAGTGTGATCAGTCAAATTATTATAATTAACGGGATATTTACCATGTATATTATTTGTTTCGAGTTTCCGATATTTCGACGCTATTGCAAGCGCCATGATCACGGATGAACTGGGTAACTATAGGAACCATGATAACTATAAAAACTATAGTGTGATCAGATTCAACTGCATTTGCTGTCGACGTCAAATCTGCGATCGATTGGGAATAACTCTTTCGAAACATAATAGGAAATCTATATAAACTAATACCAATTACGAATTCTCTCCATCCAAAAGCTACTGGGAAAAGATGCTTTTAATGACAAGGTGGAAAACAAACTTTTAGTGACTACCTATTGTAGTGGTTAATAACGAGTTTATCCTAACTAATATTATAAATGCGAAAGTAACTCTGTCTGTCTGTCTGTTACCTTTTCACGGCTAAACTACTGATCCGATTGACTTGAAATTTGGTACAGGGGTAGCTTATGGTCCGGGAAAGAACATAGGATTTTTTATCCCGAAATTCCCACGGGAACGGGAACTACGTGGGTGAAACCGCGGGGCACAGCTACATATATTTTATTCTTGTTTTCAAATGGAATAAACTTATGTACTATTAAATATGAAATAGCATTATTACGAGGATAAAACACCATAGGAAATAATATAAATCCATTAACATCCATCTAAGTCAAATAGCAATTTCCAGTGTCTATGAATCAGATACTGGTTTATTTAATTTAATGTTTTCCTATTAAAATACGAAGAGGTGTTTTATCTTTTCCCTTTTATTTTAATACGAGTATTTATATGATTTTATTTTGTTTTGTATTTTGTTACCAACAGATTAGAAATGTTTGATTCCGTAAATATATGAATAAAACTTTCCACAGTCTTATAAATAAGCCCATAAATTAAAATTGAACAAACATCTTATACCTACCTACTACCTATATAAAATTCTCGTGCCACAATGTTCGTTCCCGAAACGGCTTGACCGATTCTCATGAAATTTTGTGAGCATATTCAGTAGGTCTGAGAATCGGCCAACATCATTTTCATCCCGAAATTTCCACGGGAACGGGAACTAAGCGTGTGAAACCGCGGGGCGAAGCTAGTATAGGTATAATAAAACAAGTTTTAATCATAATATTCTTAAAAAAAACCAAACATATTACACCTAAGATAATAATTGACTATTCTCTACATCTAGATATAAGATTCATATCTAGAATACCAATAAAGCTTCTTATTTTTAAGATGCCAAGCCCACATAAACATTCTACCTGAATCACTGAATGAATGAAACATCCGTTCTTGACACAATAGAGTCTTGCTGCACCTCCTGTGAATCATTATGAATGAAATTTTAAGAATTTTGTACACAATAATGGAGCTTTAAATAGGTTTTGTTGTAATAGATAATTATATTAGTTAATTTGATTGAAAGACAAAGGTTGGTCATTATAATTAGGTACTTATAAATTAAATTGATTGTTGTAATTAATAATTACGTCATTCAACAATTTATTTTATGCAAAATTGTCTTTAAATGTCTAATTTGTAAAACTCACATTAGTTATTGCTTTGAAAAGAAAATTATGAGAAATACCTTACAAATCATAAAGTAAAATACTAAACTAGAAATTAACACTAAAAACTAACTAGGAAGAAGATTAACCATCTTGTTACACAACTAGGTATAACATTTTATTCACTAACATCTCTACATTAGTTCCATTTAGCGAACAATTGCCAATTAAAGTGAAGAAAAGAACACTTTTATAAATTCTAACACCGATTTAATACTCTATATATATTAATTGCAATCTACTTTGGTAATAATAATTTGATAGATCCGTAATTTTGGTAATAAAACCGTCTGTACCGTTTTAAACGGAAAGAAAGTTATTATTTTAGTGCAGTAGGGTAACAAGTAACAACAGTGATTACAAGTTGTTCGCAAATAATCCGCATTTAATACATTCGAAAGTTTGTTTCTGTTATTTCGTGTTTCTTATTTGTATTTCCCAATTGGTAGGGATTCTTTATAAGTATATATTTCAGGTCCAAGCTATAAAAATGATTTAAAAGTTAAAACAAATTGAAAAAGGATAGCTGCTGAATTGATCTCGATAAAACTAAGTAACTTAAACACGCTAAGTCAAGCTAAGCTAATGTACACAATATTTTTGTAAGTATTTATTAGACTTAGGACCTATCATGATCTTAAAGTAAAGTTCCGAGTAAGTACTCACAAGTTTTGTCTTTGTCTCTTGATATAAAGTGAGAAAGAGACAAACAACTACTTACAGACAACTAACTACTTAGTGAGTAACTTTACTTGAAGGTGGTGAAATAGGCCTTTATTGAGGAAGACTACAAGTAAACCTAGCTACAAGGTGGGTAAATATGTATACTAAATTGCGCTACTAAAATGACTTACGTAGGAAGAGCCAAGGGCACAAGCAATACACTATGTGTTATAGAAAGCTACCGTTAAGCGATGACTAGTCAATACATTAAATACCGCTTTTAAAGTAATTGAAAGTTTTATTTTTGAAATGATTTTAGGTCATCATGACTTTTATTTAATATAAAATTGGCTTTTTAATTTTAAACTAACCGTGGTTTTGCTAGCAAACACTTTTCATTAATAAACATTTGTAGGAGTATCTATTCTGAGAATATATTTCCAAAATACATAAAATTATCTGCTATTTAATCCATACAAGTTTTGCTTAATTTGGATCTGGCAATGTGTGGCATGTGTTGAATATTTATTTAAAACTATGATATCCAAGGGACTTGCACCAAGTCAGGTCTTACTCCAAATCCGTTTAATGATTTCGCTAAACCGTTATTCTTACTTTACTATCGCAAATGTATACAATAAACTTTACGACCTATATTTTAAACCAGATTAACACTTACAGAAAGAAATAGAAATACTCATATTTAAACTAATCCAAATCCTTCACTAAACCATCTAACTAACATAATACTTAGAAAATTGCAAACAGGTATTAGTAAAATGTTATGAGCCCGTTCACTTGATATTACAAAAAAATTGAAACAAAAGAATAATGACCTTTGTTCGCAAGAATGTGAGTTTGAAATGCGAAGGAATAAAAAAAATGCAGTCGTAATAGTTTGGGGCGATTCCGAGTATTACCGGGAGCGATAACGAGTCTACCTGGACGAATGCAGCGAGCTTTGCACGATGTTAACCGACCGATTTAAAAATCACTCAACCGTGCGTAGTCCGTTTGGACTGTTCGTAATTTTGATATGTTTATAGATATTTTTTTTAGATCTGTTGGTTTTTTCTTTGTTTATTATAAGGTATAGGTAATATGTTTTTTAACAATGTAGAGTTTTGTAGAGAAAATATTCAAATTTTATTACTTTAAATATAAGGAAACTTTCTTGAACTTTTTACTTGTCATTTTTCGATAAAGCTCTAAAAACAATAGTTATTTAAACAAAACATGAGTATAATATGTACAAACATATCAAATCAAAAAACTCTCCCAAACACACAACGGAAGGAATCACAGTCCAAAGTTAACCGGACCAAACTAATTAAAAACAAAAAATAGCTTCCCCAACATATGACTCATTACATTGCTCAAGACAGTTGTTGACAAAGGAAGAAGGGTCCGGAAGGATCCTTGCACCGGGGGGTACGTTTGTAACTTGGTAGGGTAACAGGTGTCTCGCCGGTGGGCGGCGCACGTGACCGGGCGCCACTCGCGCGCACACCGCCGCCGACGCCGTTCGAATATTCGAATACGGAACGTTAACTGACAATTTAAATTTTGAATTTTATTCTAGTGCAGTGATACTGAACTGAGGATTTTGTGCCAGTGTTTGGGTTTGAATTCTTTTTACAAACGTAAGTGACTTTTTGTTTTATTTTATGTGATAATGTTACAATGTTTTATGGCTTTTCTTGGATTTTAAAATTAATTTAATTTGAATTTTATGACACAATATTATTAGTAATATATTAATAATTAACGAAAAATATGGTTTAAGATAAAGAAGCTCTATATTTAAAAAAAATAATGATTTTTAAAGCTAGTAGTTTTCTTAAGAAAAGACATCAACGGGCGTCTCGTGTTCTTGCTTAGGGTTTATAAGAATTTGAACAATGAAGGAACTTATCATTAAAATACAGTTTTCTTTCACCTAAACTAATAAATAATATTTTTTCTTACAAAATAATTAATATTTGCACAATCAATTTACCAAACTCATAGGTAAATATTAACTTTTAGTTCACCAAGAAAACATGTTATCGAAATCCATAGTCAGTCGTATTTTTTGCGATAATACTTTTTCGTACGAATCATTACTCATAATTTTTCTTGCATTTGATAAAAACCTTATTAATTGAATGTTTTTATATATAATCTTTAGTGATGTTCAATCCATACGTGATCTATCGTCACGTTTTGTAACGTATCGATATTATGAGGTATTTAATGTTAAATTGTTATCTTTTAGTCACATTATGTGTTCTTATTAATAAATCATAATAATTTATATAATTTTCTAGATTTAAATAAAAAATTTGATGCTCCTAAGAGTAAAATTAGTATCAAAAGTCTGCATTACAGCCCTTGAGAGAGTTTTAAAATTGGAATTCCTGCAGAAACCAGCATAATTGGTGCTTCATACATTGTGAAAAATTACTGGTCATTACTTAATCTAATGATTGATGTATCATGCTAATTAATTAATGTATTTAGTAGGTACTTGATTTTCTTTTTTACTAATGATAAATATGTCACAAAAAAGCTATCTTACATTTGTGGTTAGTTTATCTATAGATTTGGTATAAGTATTCCCATAGTTTCTTACCAAATCTGGCCCCATTAGGGTCAATTGGTGTTTATGAACCTAAATACTGAAATAATTATTGAGGAATAATTCATTTTATCATTTGCGAGTATATTTGCCATCCATATGGTAGAAACAAGAAGTTAAATCAATAGAAAACGCATTACATAACCTACAGTCAGGTGATAAAGACGATGATTTGGCAAGTAGGCTTCTTAATTCTGGGCTGCTGCTTAATCTTCTGATACCTTTACTCTGGTTTTTTTTTTAATTTTGACAGTTATTTCATGCAAAAACTGTCACACGTCAATTTTAATCCTCAAATAAAAGTTATCTGACGATGGAAAAATTAGCCCTGAGTAATTTTATATAAAGCTATTTTTTGGTTCTACGTAAAATACAATCGCAATAATTATTATGTGAACTAATTACCAAAAAAATAGCTATAATTAATAGATCGCAGCACGATAGTGTTGTAACGTTATAATTTAAAGAAGTTAACAATTAACAACCGCACGTTCGAACTTTTTTGTCCTTCATTAGGAAACTGCGAATTGTTTACAATCGTTTCATTGTTTAAATTCGATTTAGTATGTGGAGTGTCTTAATGGAGTGACCCTGCGGTGTCGAAGATAGCAGGTTCTATTTATATTCAAAGTAGACATTTTGTTGTCAATCTTTTAAGTTTCCTTTTGTTATTTTCTGACCATCTATGATGTTATAGGTTTAGGATCACCAACATGCATTGAGCAAGCATAGTGATAAAAACTTCATCTTGATTTTATAAATAAGTACCTATCATTATTCAAAAATTAAGTCTTTATTATAGAGTTTTAAAGAATTATATTTTTGCAAAAACAGCTCTTTATTTTCCAGTCTTGGATGTTTGCAACTATTTTATTTATATCAGTCACACAGTACATAAATAATTATTAATTTATTTATTTATACAATCAATGTCAATATCGTAATAAATTGTAAATATATTCCAAAGTCACCTTTAACATATTGTAGAGAATTATATACGCTTATATACGAAACATATATGATAATAAATATATCAACCGATCATTTGTTACAAAATTTAGAACTATTGCAATAAAATAACCTGATTTCAAACATCTTTTAATAATATCTGCAATAATTTACGAAATGTAAACATCTTGGCAACCTATTGACATGTGCAACTGTGGAGGTTAAGGATTCAATTCCTGGGTCAAGTGATTTATGTTTGTTATTTTTGAATAAGGTTGGTGTTTGTGATAACCAACATGCTTTCAAAATTTTGACTTCGTGATGTTTATGCTCATTTCTTGCTAAAGTATAACAGTTTGTTGTATGCTATTCTATTAATATACAGTGAAAGAAATGTTTTTGTCCTGCATTAGTAATGTACAGAGTTGATGATGCATACATAAACAACAGAAATAAATATCTAAAAAGTCAAACTAAGGTTACTCAAGGGACGAAAAACAACATGTCAGACATTCCTTATTCTTCTTCTTCTTTGCGTGTCGACTCATATTTTTGAGGACCAAAACTCGGCCACCGATATAGCGCTATCAAGGACCTCCTTATTCCTTATATATTTACCAGAAATATAGGAATCATTAAATGAAAATCGAAATATAGCTTATAAGTTCATATTTTTTAGATATAAACACCCATTAAATAAAAAAACTAAATATACTCGTAACTAGATTCATATTAAAAAAATGTATATTTTTAAATATTTCTTTTCTTTTTTAGGACATAACTTGTTATTTAAACTTAAATTTATACAACGTTTGAAGGTCAAAGTTGTAAAAACCTGATTAATATTTGATATGAGGCAAAATAAAGTAAATCAAATCATTAAACATGGGGACAAAACGTTGAAATTCAAGAATAACAAGTGGAACCTTTTTATTTAAATACTTTATAAAGATTTTTGCGAAACGAAAATATCTTCGTAAAAGTAATTAAGTTTAATGTTGTATTAAAAATATGAATAGAAATCTTTATATATTTTTTTTATTTAAACATTACATATACATCAATAAGCATGCTTTCCGCTCATGGTTTCACCTGCGTATTTTAGTAACATCACACATTTTAGTATCATCGATTTTGTTATTAAAATTTAGAGATAAAACGTAGTCATAGCCATGATGTCTTTCCCTAAGTTACAATTCATATCCTAGCCTGGTATACGGTTCTGTCCAGTTTACCACAATATATACGACAAAATTAACTTTATTATATTACTAGCAGCGCCCCGCGGTTTCACGCGCGTAGTTCCCGTTCCCGTGGGAATACGGGGATAAAATATAGCCTATGTTATTCAGGGTGAATGTAGCTTTCTAATGGTGAAAGAATTATTGAAATCGGTTCAGTAGTTTCGGAGCCTATTCGTTACATACAAACAAACAAACAAATCTTTCCTCTTTATAATATTAGTATATTATATGTATTTATATTATGTACTTACTTATATGTAATAGTATCGTATCGAACATATAGTTAACTTAAAACAATTTCGTGATTACTTAAGTGCAATACAATTATACACTACTGCATAGTGATATTTTGTTTAATCAATAACCAAACATAATGAAAGGGTATAAAACTGGAAATACAAGAGGGGTGCAACCTGAATATGTTTTATTTCTACTTATGATCGGTATACGTTATATTTTATTACTCAAAGTTCAAACGGCTATGTCGTAAAAACATGAAGCTATAATATAAATGCAAAAAATATTTAATATAAAATGTGATAAAATTCACGAATTTACAAATAAACGTCATAAATCAATCACAGATCAAATGGTTGGTTATAATTCAAATTTTAAAACGTCCCTACTAATATTATAAATGCGAAAGTAACTCTGTCTGTCTGTCTGTTACCTTTTCACGGCTAAACTACTGATCCGATTGACTTGAAATTTGGTAAAGGGGTAGCTTATAGTCCGGGAAAGAACATAGGATACTTTTTATCCCGAAATTCCTACGGGAACGGGAACTACGCGGGTGAAACTGCGGGGCGCTGCTATATAAAATATAACGGAATGGATAAACATACACATTTAAAATATAAAATGTCTAGAAAAAGATAATCATCCTAATCACATCGCGAACAATTCTTAATTGATTGAATTAGATGCACTTTCTACAGTACGAGTATATGAGATTCAAGTAAAGTGAAATTTATGAATAATCACGAACATATTAAACGATGACGATGTGTAAAGTAATTGTGATAAAAATATTTACTTTAAATTCCTTCACTTTGGTATAACCGAGTCAGTTATAAAAACGTTCATACTCTAGATACAACCATGATAATTTTGCTCTATCTGCTATTTTATGACATTTTTGGGGTACATTTTACCCTTATTTTCTTAATAAAGATGCGGAAAATCACGTCAAAGTACTATTATTATATTATATTACTAGCTGTGCCCTGCGGTTTTACCCACGTGGAACCTTATCCCGTAGGAATTTTGGGATAAAAAGTATCCCATGTGTTATTCCTAGGTATGAGGAACATCTGTACCAAATTTCATTAAAATCCATTCAGTAGTTTTTGCGTGAAAGAGGAACAAACATCCAAACATCCACACTCACAAACATTCGGCTTTATAATATTAGTAGGATATTAAAAAATCCGTGACCTATTTCATTTCCTTTTATATTCAAAAACATTTACTTTATAAGGAAGTGGACGTAAAATATTTTGCACCAGACAAACATTATTTACAAATAAATTCTTTACTTCTTATTGGAAACTTTCGACATAGGGACCTGTAGACAAGGACAGCACTACACCAATGTTAGCGGTTAGAGCGAGAGGCAACACGTTTTGGTTGTAGGTGCGGTGCAGTATGCGTTTTTGCTGGTGCATTTCTGCATTTTGGAATATGGATTAAGGTGTAATAAATAGCGATTTGACTCTTCAAAATACACACATCAAAAGTGTCTAGGGATCAAGCATTTTTATGCGGATTTCTTGAGATTGAGATGTGGCTTTGTAATAAATTTATGATTTTATAAATTTATATGGATCCTTTTTGGTGCATTTCATAATTTGAATCAGGAACTGTGAATCAAATTCGAGTAAAAGATGAAAATCAGCTGTCAATATTTTCCCTATAAAAACATACAACGCATTGAAGACATTATTAGTGCTACTGTTTCCCTACTACTGATTAAAACCAACGTTATTATGGAGCGGCGACGTCATTTAAGCAGGGAAGAAATGCTCAGAGCCGTGGGAATGATAGAAGCTGGTTCCCGGCAACGTACTGTGGCTTTAGCTCTGAATACAAGTCAGAGTGTTATCAGTCGACTTTGGACACGTTACCGAAGCACTGGTACCGTGGCTGAGCGCCATGGAGGACGGTATCGCTGCACCACACAAGACCGATACATTCAAATCTTAACTCGAAGAGCTCCAACAATAACCGCCATGATGTTAGCCGTGCGGCTTCATCACTCTTCAGGGAACTTAATTAGCGACCAAACAGTCAGAAACCGCTTGCATGAAGTGAACCTTCATTCCCGAAGACCGCTACGGGTACCACCTATAGCAATGCACAATCGTAGGATTCGATATCAATGGGCTCTTGAACACAGAAATTGGGCAGAAGAACAATGGCGTTTCGTGTGCTTTTCTGATGAGTCTCGTTTTGGTATGAGACCGGATACAAGACGTATACGACACTGGAGAACCCCTGGACGCCAACAGCGATTAAAATCCTGCCAGGAAGTCCATCCTTATAGTGGTGGAACCATCATGGTATGGGCGGGTATTTGGATCGGCGAAAGAACTGAGTTAATTTGGATCAGAGGCAACCTCAACGCTCAAATTTATGCTGAGACGATTGTATCAGACGTCATCGTTCCTCTACAAGTGCAAATCGGTCCCTTATTTCAGTTAATGCATGATAATGCACGACCGCACACCGCAAGAGTTGTAAGACAGACTCTCGCCGCAGCTAACATCAATGTCCTGCCCTGGCCTGCTCAGTCGCCAGACTTGAACCCGATTGAGCATGCATGGGATATGCTACAGAGAAGAGCTCTGCCGAATATGGAGGGTATCCAGTCGCAAGAAGACCTTTTTTTGTTGTTGCAACGAACATGGGCGGCCATTCCACAGCGTGATTTGGATGAACTCATTTTGAGTATGCCAAACCGATGTTCTTGTGTTGTTAGTGTTCGCGGTAGAAACACGGATTATTAATTGTTTAAGTTACCCAATAAAATTTTAAAGAAAACTGTTATTTCAGTCTTTTTTTCGAACTTTAATGTTAGTGGTTCAAATGTCAAAAATCCCTTTATTAGGAAAATGGCAAATTTCTTTATTAATGCAAAGGTGACTTGGTTTATCGTTACTGTGACAAACGAAAACACTTTATTTGATGAATCCTTAAAGAAAATTTTAATTAATATCAATCAGGAGAAAAGTTATTGCAAAAATATATGTTGATCCCTAGACACTTTTGATGTGTGTATGTATAACATTATAACAAAACACTACTTACTTATTATTAAAAAGAATTACAGCGTTTGATATTAGCATTGAGACCCAAAAGACCCAAGATGAATTTGGAACCTCCTTATTTAAAGTCTGATAGTTGAAGTCACCATGAAATATATGCATATTGAAAAATACGGTTAAAAAATAAAAAGAAGCTTTTAAATAAAACCTGCTCTATCAAGATTGTAAAAAGAAAGAAAAAGAACTTACTTCTAAAAGAAATCAACATGTATTTATCGCTATCGCTCCAGTCCCCGCTCCCGCTACCTCCCATGCCTTGCCACCCCTGTATTAGACAAAAGCACTCGCCTGTCGGCCTTCGGCGACCGGTTACCATTACTTTCGCATTGCAGACGAAACGCCCGCGACCAACTGAATTATTTCAAACCGAGCGATTTATTACTGAATTTACTTATTTCTAAACTCTATTGATTGATATTTTATATTCTGTAACGCAATCTGTTACATTTTAGTATTGGAACTGTGAAGTTAGTTTTTTAAGTGAGTAAAAAATATTTTTAACTGTAGGTATTTTTTTGTTGAAGAGTTTGATTGTATTTCAAATTATAGAGTCTGAAATTGTTCTCTAATTTCGATTCAGATTTTTTTTTTAAGTTGTGTTCACCTGTTTTCCAAATTCCAAGTAAGATAAGCCAGCCGATCTAAATAATTTAACTTCATTTTTGCATAAGATTTTGCCATTAACCTCTTAACAGGCAACCCAAAATTGCTGATTTCGAATATTTCAGTGTTATTTTCACTTTAAATGTTGATTTTTTATATCACATTATATTATATAAACTATTTACAATATATGTCACTGAGTCATGCAGGTCATTGCGGGTACTAAACGTGATACAAGTTTCAACTTTCATGTGTGGCCTTCAGCGCTAAACGGATAAAAATCAGAGCAAATCGAAGGTCGATTTCCTTAAATTATACAACACTTTATTTATTTGTAATCACATTTACAGTCCACAGTTTAAAAAATTTATAACATGTTGAAGTATATGAGTCGGTAAAGGCCAGCAAAATACGGAAGATAATGAGGTCTTTTTGGATATTTCTGATCACAAAAAATACAGGCTATAAATATTGATTTGTACCTAAAATAAAAATATTCATAAATAGAATAGAAGTGGAAAATTATGTCTGCGTACATCGCTCATCATAAATACAGCCAAACACGAAATAGAAAATTATGAACATACAATAACTAACTTAATGAACACAAGGTACAAATTGAAAATTATTATCAACATAATTAATGAAAATTAGCATTAAAATACGATAAATATGAACAAGTTACAACGACATTCTATATCTATTGATTGGTTTAAGGAAACGTGATTCATTTTGAATTCCATTCTAATGTACTACTGGGTATGAAAGATAAAGGTTATGAATTGGATATAAGAGTTCTCATGTTATAAGGTACTAGCGGCGCCCCGCGGTATCACTCGCGTAGTTCCCGATCCCGTGGGAATTTCGGGATAAAACGTTCTTTCCCGGACCATAAGCTACCCCTGTACCAAATTTCAAGTCAATCAGTTCAGTAGTTTAGCCGTGAAAAGGTAACAGACAGACAGAGTTACTTTCGCATTTATAATATTAGTTAGGATTATGGTCCCAAAGACAAAAATAGAGACCAAAATTATCCTCCCATTTTGGAAAAAAATACACCATAAGTATTTTCTCTTAATTTTCAAGAAACGATAATTACACACTTATCGTAACTTATGTCGAAATATCAATCAAATACCTATAACAGATATATCACGATCTTCAACTGAACAAACTTCGCACGTACATTTCTTAAGCGAAGTCTACACATTACGTATTCGACGCGAATAATTACGTAAACTTGTTTTGGGGCGGGCGCACGCGCAGGTGTGGGGACCAATGGGTCAACAATTTGTGACGAGGACGACAACTTAATGTCAAATTCGAATGACATTTAATTTTACTATTGGAGTCTGATGATATGACTCTCTGATGTAACTTTATGTTCATCTGTGACCTTGAGATACCAATCGCTAAAATCTAAGATTATTAAAATTTTGCGTGAATATAATTGTTTGATATTGAATATATTGTAATAGAATTGTGTGTGAATATTGTTTAAAATAGAATTTTTAAAAATATTCGTAAATGAGCGAAGACATTAATGAAATTTTAGATTGTTAATAAAAAATTGTGTGAATATTAATTTGTTTGATATTGAATTTTTAAAAGTATTCGAAATTGAGGTTGAATATTAAATTAAATTAAAAGAATTTTAATTATAGTGTTATCTAAGCGTGGCATAATTTATGCAATGTAATCTAGTATTGGAATTTATTTTTATAAATAAATTATGGTTATTATCGGACATAAAGAAGTATTGTTTTTATCATATTTTCAAAGGAAAAGAAACAAAATAAAGTTTGCCTAGTCTAAATTATTTTAAAAAGGTTGGACTAGTAAAGCCACTTATAAAAAAAACGAGAACAGTTTGATCGATTTATGTGACATTTAGTACCGATTTTCTTGTTTTTACCCCAAAATTCCTAAGTGATATAAGCCGCAAGGCACAGCAAGTCTACAAACAAAATCAACTTCAACAAATAAAAATACGAACCAAACTAGTATTGTTATAAAATCAAAAGGAATGCAAAACACGTGTTACAGCTACATCAACAAATTACAACGTACTATTATTGGTACTAGACAGCGTACATCGCAACATACACCCGTAATTACTGCATGTCAGCAAATTACGAGCAGTTTATAACACGAACATACCAAAACTGATTACCGGAGCATTTTGTTTGCAATACAACTTTCAACTCATTCGAGCGTCAACTGCGTACTGTGTAAACCTGACCTAATTATGTTACGTGATACGTTAGTGTAGCTCCTTTAATTTTAAGGTAAGGATGAGTAAGGCTTCTTTGGCTTTAATTTAGTTCTAATAACCACGATAACTTTAAAATCTATAGTCTTTGACCCAAATAAAATTTTAGTAAGTAATTGTAATTTGTGGGATGATCAGAATTCTGAAAACAGTTGGTTTTGTGTTGGGCACTTACTGACTTTTATTGTCATAATATTGTTTATGCGTAAGAAATGTCTGAACTCTATGTCAAATTGTGTGGTGGAGTTCAGAAAGTCTGACCATCTTAATAAGATCACTAAGGTTGTACGTACATGCCTATTTAATAATGTAGTGTTTTATGACTCTCCCGGGTCACAGGTTAGAGTTCTATGCTTAGTAATGGATTTTCTAGTTCAGTTTTCTGTTTCTATGTTTGTTATTTTCTAAACAGGCCTCTATTTTGAGATCAGCAACACGTATTGACTTGTTATTGCATCTATTAAAAACTGTGGTTTTACAGCCAGCTATAGAGAGATGTTCTCTAGGTTACCGTGAAACCAATTTAGCTTTCAGCATTTCCAACTACTGATATGCTTAAGGATCGCTGTAGCTTAGTTGGTTAGAGCATATCCAAAGTTGTGGATCCATATCTTTGTTGAAGAAATATATATGTTTTAATTAGCTACAATTATTGTACAATTAAACATATGTTTAGACGTTCAACAACCTTAAGTTAACTTTCAAGGTTGCGATCTAATTATGTACGTCATAATTTTTGCATAAATTTATTATCACTATAAATATTTATTGCAATTTGAGACGTTTGTTTATTTTCTTGTGCGTTATTTGATACTTATGTACAATAGTAAGATTGTAATTTTGTTTTCACCAAGGGAAAGAGGAAAGTTACATTTTTACCATTATTGAATTGTCCAATACAATTTGTCCCACTACTGGGCAAATATCTCCCCCAAGTCTCTCCCGGTCGATCATCAAAAACATATTTTCCAGTAAGTGAAAACCGAGTCTAAGGTGACGAACATTCATTCCGTGACTGTACTTACAATAAATTTTCAAGCTGGTGAAATAGGTCACAGCTAATATAAGATATTCAGAAACTCACTAATAATGATAAATAATCTCTCACGACCAATTTCACGGCCACATTACAATAATGTATGTCAATACTGAATTTATTATATATCATTATGTTTGAATATTGTATTATATTGTAAGAAAATACATTATTTTCAATTTTTCGGTCAGTGAAACTGCAGGAATATTGTAGTTCTAACTAGCGATTGCTAGGAGAACTATGGATCTGTATGTGAAAGAAAACATTGGAAGAGGGAGGCCAAAGAATGGTTGGATGGAGTGTGTGAAAAGGGATATGAATATGAAAGGAGTGAATGAGAGTATGACGAGTGATAGAAGCGAGTGGAAGAGAAAAACATATTGTGCCGACCCCACTTAAGTGGGGCCAGGGCAGGGAGATGATGATAACTAGCGATCCTAATCAAAGATCCACTCGCAAATCTAAGTACTTATATTTATTAAAAAATAATAGAGTTTTAGTGAAAATTCATCTCTCTAAAAACTATCGTTAATTCTTTATAAGGATTTTTATTTAGAAAAATACTTATAAGTTGTGCTTTAATTCATTTAGAATGCCAGCAAATGACACTAGCTGAGCAAAATGTTAATAAGTACAGAGAAGTTGCAAAAACAAAAATCGTGTCGTTTTCATACTATTTCAATCAACCGAAAATATCTAAGTTATAATTTTACCGTGAGATATCGGAACAAAAACAATAAGTTTTTAATTTAGTTCACAACTAACGTTCACATTTTCATTGTTGCAGACAAAAATCGTCTCAAGAAAGTTCACCAAACAATGTAACACGAATAACTGATCAATAAGTGTATCGATTTAATAATTAAATCAATAAACTTGTGTTATTCGATTGAAAATCGATTGTGAAGTGATTGTGAACCAGGATTGTTGGACGGAGTGCTTCTACACGGCTGTATTACCTTGGTAAGTTAATAAATTATTATATTAATGAATAGACATAGCAATAATGTACATATTTAAATATCTAATTAATAATACATACGTAATAGGTGATATATGATTTGTTTGTTTGAGCTAACACTGAGGCTGTATATTTTATTTTTCATACTTTCAATGTAAGAAGTTTACGTTAAAAATAAAGCAGCCAAAATAAAATATATGCTTAGCTCTACATTAATAAATCGCTAAGCTAAATATAATGTTCTAAGTTTAAATTCATTGCAAAATAATCGCTTACAATAATAGTGCATCTAAAAACATTGAACGGTATTGTAAAGATGGTCTCCAGTCTCCACATGAATGCGCTAGAGTGTTCCCAGAACGATGCAATAAACTTGATAATCATTTCACATAATGTGAGACAACCTTTTTGCGTTTTATTGTACCGGTTTGAGCATCCGCCATCACTTTAAAACCTCTTTAAAACAATCCTTTTTGTTCTACACTTGAAAGGTAACAAGAAAAAGTTTGTAAATTCATAAATGGAATGTTATTTGATGGGCAACTCTCCTTTTTATAATGTTATTTTTTAGTAATGGAAATTTTTATATTGTGATTATCTTTGATTTTAAAATTCAATTTTTATTGCTAATATAAGGCTAATATTCTGATTATCTTATTTGTTAACTTATGATATTGGCATTATATTTTGTGCAAAATACGACTGCAGACCAGAAATCTCTTTCTTACTCTTGATATATTTTTTTTAACATGGCGGTTCATATTGAAAAAGTAACAAAGACTAATCGCCGAATCCAAGAATCGAACCCTAGACCTCTAACTATGCAAGTTCACATACCACATCACCATAACATCATTACACACATTAAGTCATATTAATTAACTTTTTTATATTTGTTATTGTGAGTGGTGACAGCGCGAGAATTCCCGCGTTTTTCATTAATGGCGGGAAGCAGCGTTACCGTCAAATGTCACGATGATGAGAGTGTTCCGGCATCAAGTGATGTGATTAGTGCCCTTGTACACCATAATCAAGGCCATGGACGTGTCCACTTTTTACGCAAAATTACATTCAGTTACATGGCAACTCGTGATTTTATAATGATCATTATTATACAGCGAAAATGATAAATTTTTGCACAATTTACGGACCGTAACGTTTCGAAAACTTTAAGCTGAGATGCCAGTTAGTAGCTTTACTTTAAAAGGTCAGCGTAAGTGCAAGATCTTGCATTTTTGACATGTAAAACTTGCTATTAAATAAATATGAAAATCTTTGCCTATGGAAATTAGACAGGCGATCTATTTTTTATGCTAAACGAACTGTGTGCCCCGCGTTTCCTTTTTATCAAACCAGTATCTAATTTTTCTAAAAAATTAAACAATAATAACCACAGAGTAAAAAAAAACAAAAGAACAGCACATCATTCATTTTCTCCTATGAACATATCTTCACCACCACCACGTAGTGATTATATTCTCTTTGCTCACCCGTTTGTGAGGTCTGTGGTAGATATGTATATTAAGATGGCGACGCCCCAAGGTATCATCCGGACAGGGAAAGTGTAGGGAGTGCCGATCTCATACTTATGGACATCGTGTGCCATAAACAGTGGGTACACACTTTACTTGATTACAAGATGGTCGATGAAAAAGAAAAGTTGTTTAAATAATGAGAACTGGTTCTCAAATATTCGTTTATTATATTATACTGATCGTTGCACAATATATTACTTTGGGTATTTAAGTGTTTATTACGTTTGCTTGTGTTTTGGTATTACTTAATCATGTAGAAAAATTGGTATCATATGGATTATGTAGAAACTAGAAAAGAGTTGATTTGTTATGAGAAGCGAGTACTTATTTGCTTTGTGTAACTTTGTCACCGGGCCTTTGTCTGAGATGAGTTTCTCCCAGCAAGGATAAAATAAGGTAGCTTTCTAGTTGTGAAAGCATTTAAAAGTAGTTCCTAAGCTATGTCCTAGTTCTGAACTTTTAGGCTCTAGACAGACAGATTTCAACAGCAAATTGCAGCTGGGATGCGGTTCGGACGCGGTTTGAATGCAGTTGACAGTGTCAACTGCAGTCGTGTCAATGCGTTTGGTTTGCAGTTGTATAAATTATAATTTATAAAATAGAATGTCGGATCTTAAACTTCATAAAGTTTGTAAGCTCTAATGTAATAAACATTATCCTAATTTATCAACACGTTAAGTAAAAAAAAAATATGATTAAAAAATGCAATAATTCCATTGTACAGCCTAACCTATTAGATCATATAATATTAGCAACAAAGGACCAAAGTCTCATAAGACTGATACTAGTAATTTAGGACTAAGAAACTTACTAACCAAGGAGGAACGCGGCGAGGGCAGGGACCTATGTATACACGAGTCGAGCTTGGCTTGAAAGCTAACCGAGTAACCGACCCACTTCGAAACAGCGGAACCTGTCCACAGTTTACATAATCCAGCTCTCGCCTCAACTGCACTTAATCACCATTACTACACTAAAATATCGATAAAATTTACCGAAAACAGTTTCTGTGACGCAAATCCTTAGTTATTGACTGTATTCTTTTATAAGTAGAGATAAAAGTATGCGATGAAAATATTGTATCGTCTTCTTTTAAATCAGACGGTTACTGTTTAAAGCGGAAAAACAGCTCGACTAATTTGAAATTACCTTTTTGTTTTATTGTGTTACTTTAAATACAACATTTCTTCAAAATTTATCGATACTCAAGTAATCAAATCTTTGCTACGGACATAAATTTATCGATCATGATTTGTTAATATAATTTCAATGTTAATGAATATCTAGTATCGACTGATATGAAACGGCTTCATTTATTTGAAAAATCAATTCTAATATTTCCCAGAAAAAGGTTAATTTCAAAATGATTAATGGCAATACTGGAACTAATCGGGCAAAACAAAGTTCATAGAAGATTACGCGACAAAAACACGGGCAAATGACCTCACAATATAATTTTATACGATTACATACAAATCTTACGAATAATTACCAATTTTATAGGAAATGAGTTGTTAGATTCTGTATACTCGGTAGTCGGTTTGATTAGTTTCCTCTTTTAAAAAATAACTAACTAAAAATTACAGTAATGTTAATTTTTTGTGAGCTTACACGGTTTAGGTGTTCAATAAGTATGGTAAGAAAAAAAAATATGTTTATCTATTGCCTAGTAAGCTTAGTTTAGAATGGGATCACGATATTCATATACATATTACTAAAGTATGAAATAATCACACTTGTTTTGTAATAAAAACTGCATTTTCAAGATACCAGGACATCAGAAAGTCGCGGTAGTGGTTCTGCCGAATAAGGCCGGAACAGCTTTCGCACTGATAGCCGGCTTGTCTGCAAACGATGGCACAGACTAAAGGAAAACATGGAGCATTGCCCTTACAATTAACAATATTATTACCATAATAAAAATAAAACAATTAAAAAAATAATCTCCAAAAAGTTTCAAGAAATAAAATTCTCCAAAAAGTTTATAAACCTTTCGTAAAAAAGTCTTGCACAATTCAAACGTCATTTTATTTGCATCTCGAATCGTGAGGATACGTTTAGCAAAATGAAGGTGTAAACCTAAAATGTAAAAAATTATCGAGTGAAATCTCTAATATAATTCTAGTTTTTCTGTCGTGATGTTATGACCATCTTTGTACGACGTGAAGCAATACGTGCCAATTGCTAAGTTAGGAGTTACGATATATTAATATGCAAATAAATGCGTAACTAGGTGTCTTATTAAAGTGACATTAGAGAAATAATTCAACAAATATTAGATGATTATTTATTTAGTAATGTTTTGTGTTAATAAAACTGTTGCAAACTGTTCAAGGTGCCTGTAGTTGTTGAAATTGCAATCGCATACGCGTTTTTTCTGTCACGAACTATTCGTATAATGTCGGTATACATAATTTTCCAAACTTGCTCAAGATTTTTTGGTATTTTATTTAATGACTTTGATACGTAGAGTTACAACAATTATAAATTAATAAAATTACAAACCAATTTATTTGCAATCAGATCAAAACGGGTTTATGACACGAGATCGAAAGCCATTTGTCCGACGCCAAATGATTGAAGTGCCATATGAACGAAACGCCATTTGGCCGAAGGGCCATTTGATCGAAAGGCCAAATAACATACTTATACGTTAATTTATTACGCCTATTTCTCCTCACTCACCATTCAGCGTTTGTCCATACAAAACAACGAGACGCGTAGTATAGGCATCCATTCAGCTGAATCATTTCGCTGCAGCGCAGACAAACGCTGAATGGAGCTGAATAAATGTGTCTAGTCCCTTACTGTAATGGCTCATTAAAATAACTAAAAGACTAGTATAGTATCAAGAAAGTCAGAGAAATTATAAAATTTCACACGCACTTTGAATTGGAATTGATGTCAAACTACTTTAATTTCATTTTCTTTAAATACTGCAAGTTATGTTAACAAAATTAAGATAAACAAATACATGAACGTTAAGTGAAAGTTAACGAAACGCATTAGTTCAAATTAACATCTCATTTAACTGCAATGACGTTTACATATGTCAAGATAATTTCTATACATATTAGTTTAAAATTTAACACACATAAGTTGTTATGTTCCCTTGTTCGCTTAAATAAGTAATGAAGGTTTAAAGATACTCTAAATATACATAGTTTAAAAAAAAACCTTTTTTAATAACCGGCCAGGCCTATAAATAGTCTCCTAAGCAAATATGTTTAAAAATGAATATAGATTGTTACCATATTTAAAGGTATTTTTAAATTAATTAAGGATATTCTAAAAGGCAATTAAAGCAGATAATTTTGCGTTGTTCTTTGTTATGTCTTATTGAATACAAATAAATATTATCGCAGGATTTCCTATTCCTCCGTATAAGTAATCTTTCTTTCTAAAAAGTCCTTGGACGTTGAAGTATATTTATTAATACTGTATTAACAAGGAAATAGAATAAACATAGTGCTTCCTATTGTTCATTTGGTAAATATGTTTACATTCATTACTACATAGTATAAAACAAAGTCGCTTTCTCTGT
Organism: Timandra comae; assembly: GCA_958496195.1. Lineage (NCBI taxonomy): Eukaryota > Metazoa > Arthropoda > Insecta > Lepidoptera > Geometridae > Timandra > Timandra comae. Next base: position 9,737,797 of record OY292356.1, read on the forward strand.
CCCTATGTATGCTTAGGTCTTTAAAACTACGCAACGGATTTTAATGCGGTTTGTTTTAATAGATACTTAGAGTGATTCAGTGGAAAGGTTTTTAGCATAATTTTATCCCCATATTCCTACGGAAACGGGAACTACGCGGGTGAAACCGCGGGGCGCCGCTAGTTTAGTGATAAAATATAAGAGCTTATAAAGTAAAATATTTATACGATGATTCACATTGCTAAGCTCCCGAGCCTTAGTATTTGTATTTTAATATAACACAGGTACAGTATAAAAAGTTTGATTGAAAGATGAGTTAAGGCTGACCTTGAAATCTTGAAAATGATGAAACCTATTTTGACTGGTTTTCAATTTACAGATAATCTTTTTGTAGACCGTTTAGATGACTTTTTGTACCGACTAAGATATAATATGACCTTTAATTCCAACACTAGCAGCGCCCCGCGGTTTCACTCGCGTAGTTCCCATACCCGGGAATACAGGGATAAACTATAGTGCTATAAACCTCTCGGAGCCCGAGACCTTTCCAACGAATACAAAACCGTGGAAATCAGTTCGTGCGTTCTGGAGTTATAGCGTCAGGAAGGAAAACCCGACTTATTTTTATATAGTGGATTGTCATGGATTAAGCCAGTTGTAGTTACAAATAAAACTTACTGAAAGTAAATATCGAAGCTAGTTTCACCATTATCAGCAAATCGTAATCACATCGATTGTATAAGTGAAGTTGTTTGTAATGTTTGTTCGTATGCTCTCGCCTCAGTTATGTAACTCTAAGTGAACTTTCTACAGCACATGTTTGTGAAGATCCACTTACGACGACACGGTCAATTGAACCGATTCGGTTTTATTTTTATGTAACAATGATTGTAAACGGTCTAATTGACTGCAATAATAGACGCTATGCCAATCAATTAAGGTCCAGTTTCAGTTAATCAAAGTTTAGTTTAATTGTAATGTCTTTATTTCTTTTGTTTGGTTTGATTCGTTAATTAGAAGCAATTATGGTCATCAATGTGCATTCAATGGATTAAGAGTTGATATTGATTTATTTTTATTAATGAAAAAGTAAGCCATTGAAATATTCAGACGTATGTAGTACCAGCTGTGCCCCGCGGTTTTATCCGCGTGGTGCCTTATCCCGAGGGCATTTTGGGATAAAAAGTATCCTATGTGTTATTCCTAGGTATGAGGAACATCTATACCAAATTTCATTAAAATCCATTCAGTAGTCTTTGCGTTAAAGAGGAACAAACATCCACACATCCACACTTACAAACATTCGGCTTTATAATACTCGTAGTATTAGTAGGATATGACTGAATACATCTAGTTTTATTTCTTGCTGTCCTGCATAGTAACAACTCTCTTTCCAAAGCTGCAAATGTTTCATAACAGTGAAATCTCTTCTCTAAATGATAAAAAGTGTAATCTTCTTGTAAGAAAACAGTAATAAGTAAAACTAAGCGTAGCCTTTTCAATGTATAAAAAGGTTTATCTGCTTGTAAGAAAATAGCAATAAATAACTACGTCTAGCCGTTTGCGAGTTCAATACCCGTTACACTTACACTTGATTGCGAATTTATAAGCTGTACTGAATAGTTTTTTCGTAGCTGTATTTTGCAATCAATTTTCTTTGTGTACTAAATTAGTAGTTGGTGTAGTTGGTCAGTCTGGAAGTGTTATTGTTGTATGCTATGGTACAGTAAGTAGAGTCACGTTTGTGTTTTTATTATTGAGTTGACCTATATTTGTGGTGTTGGCCTATTATTGTACCTACTTATTACGTAAAGAGCAGTGAACTGATCAATACAGTGGTGTAGTTTGGCCTGTAATAATATTGGTATTATAACGCTTTAACTGTTTTGTGTTGTTGTAAATTCAAATTTTATTTAAAAGAAATTAAAATCAAGTAAACTTTTCTTCCAAGTTGTGTGGACTCGCAATTTTGTCATGATTAAGAGATCATCCAGGGTGTGTGAGGATACAAAAGGACTAGAACGCTCTACATATAACAAATCCAATAAGTAGTCAATACATTACTACACTTCAACTTTCTGTTAAATCTCCATAATAATCACAAATATGTAAATTAACTAACATAACAATAACAACTAAAACTCATCAAATATTATTCTGACATTGAGATTTTCACGATCCAACATTCAAGGTTGCATCCATATTGTCCAATAACGATTACATAAACATTTGTTTTTATTAATCTATTAAACTAATCAATTGATTTACAAAAAGTATTTAATTTGTGATACATTAGACACAAGGTCCGCGTTACGGTCAGAGGAACCGAATAAGTTGAAGATTCAACAAAAAATGACAAGGATTTGAGCGTTTTTATTTTAAGTCTTATAGGTTTTCTTTGGTGTGTATCAAACCAAAACATTGCAGAAAAAAAATGCGACAATAACTGCGACATTGTACCTGTAATGATACAAAACTATATTTTAAACATAATCATTCACTACATCATCTCATTATAGTAACTGATCCCTAACTAGGTTCATTTCTTGTGTCTAGGGAGTCAGAAACTGAAATCTATTAAGAACAGATCGAGTGAAATACTAGCTACTTGGCTACTTTACTACCTAGATTTCAAACATAAGCTACAACATTTTTATAGTTATTACAGTACATAAATTTATATGTTTATAGATGCAACACACTCGTGACAATGTCAACACAACTTGAAACTAGTTTTTATAATGTATAATTTATCATAATTTACACACACATGCAATATAATTATTATTTACATAATGATCGAGTTAACTTTATATTTTTTTCGCTTGTTATACTATTGGCTCATACTCGTAGGCTGGCAACACTGAAAATAATGTTGCAATATTCGAAAGAACCTATTAATTGCCAGCGCAAGGCTAACTTCCATACCTGTTCAAAATGTTCAAACCAAAAATGTTTGTGATATTTTGTTAATAGAACGTTATTTATCAAAAATATTACGTAAACTATTAACTTAATTAAAAATTGCCTTTTTTGTGCAGAATAAATAAAACAGGTTGCAAAGAATTTGCAAAGGAACAGTATACAACGTTGTTACATAGTCAAACCTGCCAGCTATGCCAAAGGTCAAAAGACACATTTGTGAACAAGAATACAATTGTGAGCATATTGATTGGTTTTATAGTAATCCGTATCCAAGATACAATTTTTGCTTAGTTTGAAACTAGCCGAACAGGGAGGGTAAGTTACTTACAGCAACCTCTGAATTCATATTCTGACATAAATACGTACAAAGGAATAAAATAACATACAAATACAATTCAACAACTGTCTGATTTAGGCACTTAGAGATAAAAGGTATATGATAAAGAAATGCCGTTACGCCAAACTGTATCACTTAATAATGTGACTTGATATGTAGGCTGGTTGTCCTTTTAAAGTGTGTCTAATGACTGATCATGCCAGAGGCGTAGATTCAGGGTCGTCTGGGCCCACGTGACGAGACACTCTCGATTTCTAAAACCTACCTAACGAGACAATCAAATGGTTATTAATTATGTTATTACGATCAAATTATTCAGGTTGAAATTTCGTAATCGGTTCTGTTGGTTTTGAATGGTTATGATGGATGATTATGTGTGAGGTTAAATATAAGTAAGTATAGATAAAATTAATCAGTCAGTCTGTATGATTGTAGCAGTCAGAGCAGATTGGGAACTTAGCCTCTACTGATTCTACCATTAGCAACAGAGAGAGAGGCCTATAGTTAATATTATTTAGTGAAGATGAATAGGTCTAATCAAGAACACGAATAAAAATTTTGTTGGAGATTTTGGATTGGAAAATAATAATCTAGCGACACTACACCCAGAAATTGAACCCGACACCTCCGAGGGACAAGAAGTCACCAGCTGAAATTTCAATTAAACAGTTATACAATATAATGATCTCTGTAAATGATTAAACTTTCAACGGAGATATTAAACGTTTATTCTCAAAGCTATTACGAATGAAATAAAATACATTTTGATTTACATTATTATTTAATTATTAGGTCGAACCATTAAACAGCATTTACGAGAAAGTTCTTTTAAAACACATAATCAAAATTGCTCGAAATGATTTGCGAAATACAATATTATGTAAGTGATATTACATTCAATATCGAATCCTTTGATAACATTATTTTTTAATTTATTAAATACTTTTACAATCATAAACCTGTGTAAAAATACAATAAACGTATTATGAAACTTTGTCTCCTTTCATATATGTTACAAATGTATATAAAAGACAAAGAGTAAAGATACGTATATATATTGAGGAGAATAGGGTAGAGCAAAAATGTCTTTCAGCTTCCTTTTTTCCTACTAATATCCTGTAATATACAGTAAAAATATATAATTAATTAATTTGATCTAGGATTAACAAACACACACAGACAGAAAATATACAAAATCCCTACTAATATTATAAATGCAAAAGTAACTCTGTCTATCTGTCTGTTACCCTTTCACGGCTAAACTACTAAACCGATTGACTTGAAATTTTGTACAGGGATAGCTTATGATCCGGGACAGAACATAGGCTATATTTTATCCCGAAATTCCTAAAGGAACGGGAACTACGCGGGTGAAACCACGGCGCACAGCTAGTCAAATATAAAAACATTAATAGCATTATAATTACACTATTATCATATTATCAGGCGTTATACAGTCCATTTTTTTCCATAGTGATCTATGAAACTTGCGACATGGGATATCGATTTTCGTAAAATAATTCCAAAATTAAACTTCCATCTCAACATTAAATGGATTGGCTATTGCATAAATTGTCTATGAAATTAAATAACCGTTCACATTTGTACATCCGGTTGCAGCGGAAGTAACGGTGCGATCGGCGCGTGCGCACCTTTAGATACGGACTTGTACAATTAGTATTTATAGATTATCGATTTTTGTATCTGAATGTTGGCTCTTGGGTCTTTGATGTAATATATGAGAGAATTTAATTGAGTATTTAACTATTGTTGTTATATTAAAGATTCTTAAAACGACCTCAAAAGTAAAGTTATTAAGATTTGTTGTCTTTGAATATGAATCACGATACGAGATTCTCTCTGGTCTCTGTTTGTTGTCTTCCATTCTCTTTTGACAATTTTGTGTTTGACATTAGTCTATGAAACTTTTTAAAATTAAAAAAAAATACACAGAAAAAAAATTAACCGAATTCTTGCTCTATTTAAAACATAAAGGATGCCAATTTCACACAATACAAAACATAAATAGTACTTTATCTTCATGCTCTCTTTGCGATTACCATTACAATACAATTACACACTCGTAGGCTCGTAATATTCATGATATAATAACCTTCCATTGTGCCATACCATAGATACCAGACCCACCGCGCCCAAATTCTTAACTGTTGACACATGTCAAATATGTCAATTGTCAACGTTGCTTAAGGACCGCCTTAGAACCATTGACATATAACATGGACATCGCATGTTTGACTATAGAAAAAATAGTTATAGAAGTATGAGGCTTATCGACGCCAAAGTTATAAAAATATAGCCGTCTCTTTTTAACGTTCATAATTTTGCGTAAGGGAAAAAGGACAACAGTATTTCTGACAGTTACTATAATAGCCATCTGTCATTCTTAGTCTCATTGAAATACCTACTCGTGGCCATATTCGCCATATTATTTTCTAGCTATAACAAAAGGATTTACAACTTACTTAGTGATGGGCAATGAAACATCGTGACCACAGACTATAAACTATCGATATTTTAAATAAAACGTTATTTAAACACTTATTCAAGTACGTTTTAATTTTGGTGTTTATTTTTATTTCATAAACTTTATTTACATTTTGTGCATATATGATCTTAAATAATAGTGAGTAAGTATATAAAGTCCAATTTTCAGATTCTCATGTAGTATACCATAAGAAACCATGGATTTGAGGTTTGCTCTTGAGAATATCTGTATTCATATTGAAATATTCGTTTAATTGAATGCCTAACGTTTGTAATTAAATAAAACCCAATTAAATGTTACATCAGTATCGATTATAGTACGAAACGTCGATAATTTCTATCGTCATTTTTATATCCCGGCAACTAGAGTATAATGAATAAAAGTTTGATATATAGGGTGGCCCAAATAAAACAGTCAGTGGGGGGAAGTATAAAACTATAAGAGATACAAAGATTTGTTCTTAGGAACCATGTCATCCATTTTAGTTAAAATGAAAATTGCATTCAAAGATTTAGAAAAATACTATAACTCACTAAAGGAATCGAACCCGGAAGTTTTGAAAAAAATATTTTTAATTATTTGTAACTAGAACGAACGGCCGTATATACAAACTATTGCATTTTGTATCTTGAAATGGTGAATTTGTGTTGAAATGGGATATTAACTGGGAAGGAACTTTAATGATGTCTTGGCGAGTTTTGTACCAAACTATTTCATTTAAAAACAATGCATTTTAATGAATTTAGATATGATGTTTCTTAGTAACATTTACTTACTGCTAAAGATGTACACAATCCATTTCTAGTTTAAAATAATGAACATTAAATTTTTAAAAATTTCCGGGTTCGATTCTCAAAGAGAGTAATAGTTTTTTTTTCTAAATCTATGAATGCACTTTTTTTTTACTAAAATCGAGGACATGGATCCTAAAAACAAATCTTTGTATATCTTATAGTTTTATACTTCCCCTTACTGAGCGTTCTATTTGGGCCACTCTGTATGTCACAATGATCAAGCTATATTTTACAAACTATCTATAATGTTCTTTTACAGTAAGACCTATTTATAAAACTTAAAATTAATCAAAGTAAGAAAACATACTTACAATCTATTATCGATGTTATTTTTCAGACATATCGATAGGGACTGCACTATTAGCCGCCATTTTTCGCTCTCAGTGAAGTATAGGTATACACGTTTTTTTCGTAGGTATGCCCCGTCCATGTTATATGTCAATGCTTAGAACTTATAAGCACCGGCATGTTTAAGAAGTAAATTATCTGTGCCCTTCGATTTTAACTAGGTTAATCCTGATATTTATAAGAATTTACGATAAAAAAATCTATACTTAAATGATAATAATAATTAGTTGTTAAGCAAAGCCTTTAGGTATGCATATCTCTGTTATGTGAGTTCAAAAAGTACTTTGCATTTGCAACGTAAAAATAATGTTCAAAAAGGGTCAAAACAAGTTTTTATTAACGTATACAGATGTGATTGACCATTAAACACCCAAACATATAAACTTTCACATTTTGTAATATTACTTTATACAATTAGGATTAACATTACAAGATAAATAAGTTATAATGTCGAAATAAAACTACTATGGATTTTTGTCGTAGTTATAATTTTCTTTCAATATTCTGACGTTTTATTTCAATGTGTAGTGTTCGTGTAAATCAAAGAAATCAATAGGATTACAAAATATAATAAATAAATTATAATGTATTTATAATAACAGGTATATTTATTAAGTACTAAGTCCGTGTTAAGTGCATTTATTTTAGTTAGTCATTAGGTCGGGAGTTAGATAGATCGGAATGCGGTTTTTTGGCCTTGTTTCATTACGTAAAGTCTAGCCTGGCCACTTTACTGTAACGAAATAACAAGCACCAACAGTTGTAGACTAGTTCTTATAAATACTTTCAAAAGGTATATATTTTTACGTTTAAAGTACGACAGGTAATCATTAACGCTTTAAAAGTAAATATCCAACATTGGGTCGGTTGTTAACAGAAATTCTAATTAAATTTTTACACGATTACTATTATTAAAGACGGATTTTTTCCTTACTGCTGAGTAGAGGAATGTCTTCTCTGTTTTCAGAGTATTAAAATGCATTTTAATTGGTATTCATTTAAAGTTGCTACCTTCTACGCTCAAAAGGGAAGCCAACCTCAACCATGCCAAAACTTTGAATTACTGGACCAATTCACAAAATTCTTACACTAAAGGATAGCTATATTTTATCATTGGGTAACCAATAGGCTGATTTACCTGTAATTTTTGTATATAAAATCGCATAATAAACTACTCAACCGAGAAAGCGGGACGATCTTACGACCTTCGACAGTAGCTGGTGGGACACTGCGAAGGATAGGGATGGTTGGAAATGTTTGGGGGAGACCTTTGTCCAGCAGTGGGACACTATAGGTTGAAAAAAAAACTACTACATATTTACAATTGATGTACTTAGTTTACAAAACGTCTATATTTTATCCCAGTCATCGTTACAAGCGGTTCTATTCAAACGGTAATCCTCTTAGCACGAGATCTGATCATGAATATATGACATAACTTATACAATCATGTCAAACAACTTCCCGAATGCCAATTCTATTCAGTCATTTGATATCAACAAATTGCCATTACTCTGTGACCTTTATTTCCTTTTACATATTAAATTACTGGACAATGATAGATCGTTATTATGTCTGTTTGTCGACCGCATTCAATAATATTCTGTTTATGGAAAATGTTACACGTTTACTCTTTGTTGGAGATTTTAATTGTTTCTGACAAGTTAAGTTATTGCCTTATAGTTGTAGTTGCTTGTGAACTTGCTTGTCAGAATTCTCATATACGATCCCTGAGTTCGAGTTTGAGATCACTTGCAAGCATTCAAGAAAGAGATATGTATTTGGTCTGCTATGGTAACTATTATCCATTAATATATTTAATGTTAATATTGTATGGTTGACACAAATTAGCAAAATAAAAAGAACTACACTAAAAAGTGACATATTTATAAAACAGGACACGAATACATAAAACCATCGTATATATAAGACCGTCAAAGGACTCGCGGAGTTAACTCCCACGTAGTGTCATTTACCTCCGATTTATTGAGCTCACTTTAATGATACCACTGCTGACCACAACACAGTTATAATAACCAAAAATATACGATCAATTTCTTGTACTCACGTTAAGAGCAATGAAAATAATCAGTCATAATCATAGAGGTATTAGGTATAGATAGAGCAGGGGAGCCAGGTCTCCAGTTGTCCCTCGGTTAGAAAGAGAGAGACGATCGCGGTACCCTATAAGTGAGAAATTGAGCGACTTGAAATATCGGATAAGAATGAAATATAACAAGTTAATTGTTTTGGTTTTGGTGGTGCCGCGACCTTCTCTCTCTTTCTAACCATCGGACGTTTCTGCTTACAGGCAGCCGTATGCCTTCCGTACTCTATCTATAATACCTCTATAGTCATAATTCAACGACAAAACAATTGCGAATCTAATAGAATGACTAAACGATGATATATTCTTTTTGTTTACGTTTTCTTTAGAGTAAGTTTATTTTGTTTTAATTCATATTTGTACTAATATTTTAGAATGAATGATATTGTTTTGATTGTTTGTTTGAATATTTGAAACTAGTAATCTGATTCTGAAAGTTTACTAATAGAAAACTACATATTTTTGTGTCGTATTTAATTGTCTCAATTATTACAAAAGCGTAATGAATACGATTTGACGTATGACGTATTTAGCAAAATGGCGGCCGTGAGACCCTATGATTGCTTTAAATACAATAAAACGTGTTAAAAACTTAAAATCACCCGTCGATAGCACATCAACGACCACTCGTTAATTACACAAATCCTTGTAAAACAAATAATTATTCGAACGGAAAATTACTGGCTACTTGTCAGTTAATATTTGCGTACGAAACAGCACATTTACAAGTGATTACCAATACATAATACATACCTACACTTAATTAGGTAAACTTACTTATGTCATCTGTATGCAGGCTTTACTTATGTAATAACACCTATTTATTAAGCTTCATTAGTTACCACATTTTCATAGCGTCGACTTTATAATGACTGCATACTTTATTCGAAATTTAAATTAGTATTTTCATGTCTATTCCAACCATGGGACTATTAAGGAGTCCCGGTCTTTTGGAAGGCTAGTATGGGGCCAAAGCCAACACACAAGAAGCCCTTTGACATACTTATTTTGTAAAGGATGCATAAACCGGCGACTATCCCCATATAACACTATAAAATGCATGCAAGGATAGTCCGCGGTTTAGTATTTTTATCATAAAATTGACCGTAACTCTGTGAGAGTGTTAACTATTAGTATCCCGCGGTTTTACATGCGTAAATCCAAAGTACAAACAGACATTAGCTAAACATGGAAGTAAGGATGAATGTACGGAATTTCATCACTATCAATCTAATTTTTAGGAGTCAATAGGGAACATACTTTCATTTTTTGAAGATTATTTATCATAAGCTTTATGTACACAGACAGTATGTATGTCATGTATGTGCAAAGAATTAGCCAAATAGGTGCAGCCTTTCTGAAGTGTTGCGCTAACTTACATAATGTATGACATAATCAATCACTATATCATCTTATTATAGCAACTGATCACTAAGTTTATTATTTATAAATGTATCAGAAACTACGCAAACTCACCAAGATAAACATGTTAATCACGCTTTACGGTATTATTTTTATGAATCTGTATCGTTCCTTGGCTAGACAAAGATCTCCCTCAAATCCTTCCATCTTTCCCTGTGTCTTTCGCTATGTCCCTTGGGTCTAGAAATCTGCCAATTGGTATCAAATATTTCCTCTAGTTTTTTCCTCTAGCGTGTCAAGGACAACCCTGTTTATTATTCAAATAAAATAGTTAATTAGCTACTAACAAAAAATACTTCGTTATAATGGAAAATCTTCAAACTTTTTCTTAAACATTGTACTCTCACCTTCATATTTAAGCATTGGAACAGCATTGATACGTTTTCCTTGCATCAATGAGATTGGCACGAGTGCTGTTAAGCCGAGGAAGTTCCGCAAAATTCAGAATCGACCTCGCTTAGATTCAATAGTAAATAATCAAATATTATTAATTTTGTATAAATAAAAATATATGTTATAGTTTAATAATCCAGCTTTTTGATAAAACGGCTGGAAACACGAATTAAACAACTTCGCTCGATCATAAAATATTTTGAAATAGTCCAATTTTTCAAATTTTGCGATCGTAATTTCCATTTCATCTGGATAATATTAAACTTATATTCGTAAAAATTGCGTCAAATTATAGACAATGACATTTAGAATATAAAAAAACCGAAAAAATATCTAAAATTAATAATATAATCTAACAATAACACAATATTTCAATTTATATAACCACGCGGCGAGTGAGTTCCTCCGCAGTCCGCCGTTTGGCGTCAAGAAGGTAGGACCTGTGTGATTTTTGCCGGCTCGCTGCGTAAAAATACGCGTGTTTCGTGTTTATTAGTTAGGTTTGTACTTTCAGTGTAAATATTATTGTTTGATTAGTGGATTGTGTTGTAAAATAATTATTGGACATGGCAAATAAAACAAATAGAGCGAAAAGGAAATCAAAATTAAAAATTCGACGTAACACAAAAAGAATAAGGTAAGTTTATTTATTTCTTGTTATATTAGCAACAATGTAAGATAAAGTTGGTCCCGCCATTATGATTTTTCATTATGAATTCAATATTACAAACTTACACTCCAATTTTAATTTATATATATAGATAATATATATAATGGACTAGGTCGAGATGACAATTGACAAAGAGCCACAGTATAACGTGTGCGAGGTATGAGTGTAGTAGGTAAAAAACGACCTAATATCATGCAGTAGCGTAAAGGTCGCTATGCCGGACTGCACATGAGAGGGTCCCGGGTTCAATTCCCGGTACAGTCAACATTTGTGAGATGAGCATATTGGTTGGCTGTAGTCGTTGTATTACAACATGTAAGTATATAAATAAAATATGTTATGTATGTCAATGTCTATATATATTGATATATATATAATTATGTCAATATTTCAATATCTGTATGTGTTAGTACCCATAAGCTTTTTGGGGATAACTAATGGTGGTTAAATATGTCCTGATATTTATTTTTTATTATCACTAACTATGCTAGAAAGGTATACAAAGATACGATACCTAATAAATATTTTTTTATAGTTCTTCAATACCAAGATCTGAAAATGGTCGTTATAAGAAAACATACGCATATGGAAGGTATGTATGTGATTTCTATTATACAACAGTGCCTTGTGGTTTCACACAAATAGTTCCCGTAGGAATTCCGGGATAATATGTAGCCTATGTCAAGTTAAGTCTATAATGGAAAACGAAATTGTTCCATTAGTTTCGAAGCCTATTCATTACCATCAATCAAAAAATCCTTCCTCTTTGACAAAAAAGTTGCACCAGTTAGATCATCTGTGTATATATTTTTTTATTTGATCGAGCGGTGTAGTTGGTAGTGGCCCTGGCTGCTATGCCCAAGGTTACGGGTTCGATTCCCGCTCAAGACAAACAGATGTGCCCCAATATTATTTATTTAATTTAATTGTGTAAAATAGTGCAAATCTCCGTTGCTGAGTGCAGTTGTATGTCGTAGATAACGGACCTACCTGGAAGCCATAACGAATGTAAAAAAAGACGAAACTGTACAAATAAACACAAAATTAATTCAATTGACAATCACCTAACTAAAACTATCTCTTTTTACAGCGAAGCTGTACAAACTGTCGAGGAACCACAGGCTAAAATAAACACAAGTGAAGACCGTATTGTAAGGGTGACAAATCTACATCGAGCTGAGCTGCGTAAGTAATAATAACTTTGACATTAACTTTTCATTTAAAATCCCGTAAAAATCAGTCACGCCATTTCAGAAATTAGCCGAAACAAACAAACAGACAGACAGACAAAAAATATTTTGGTGTGTCTACCGTATCCTACTATAATATTATAAATGTGAAAGTTTGTGAGTTTGGATGTTTGTTACTCTTTCATGCAAAAACTACTGTATCGATTTTGATTAAATTTGGTACAAATATTCCTTACAACTAGAAATAACACATGGGATACTTTGTATCCCAAAATTCTCATGGGATTGTGTATATGTAATCGTATGTTTTATTGTAACTTTTTGTAGTCGCAAATCGTACCAATAGATGGCGCTGTTACTTAATTTTTAACACACGATGGTGAATTGTGCCGAGATTGTATGATATTGATACTACGAGCTACGCATCCTCGCGGGAGCGGGTACTACGTGGGTAAAACCACGGGGCGTATACTATATTCCTAAGCATGTAGTATACTATATTCCTAAGCATGTAGTAAGCAGCGGTTATTTCAATATTACAAACTGACACTCCAATTTTATTTATATATATGTTTTTTTTTATTATTAAGAAATCAAACAGACTTTTATTTGAACCACATTTTGCCTGAAATTGTGGATTCAAGGCAAATTCGTGGTATGCCTCTAAGGGACATTACATTATCGCAAAATAAATAAATACCTAATTGGCATTATTGGTTTTATTTTATTCCTTTATTAAATATTTTCAGAATGTTATTGTTGTATGTTATTATCGTATATGGGAATGGGAACTACGTGAGTGAGGCGCAGGTAATAATATTTATTATTTAGATTTAAAGATTTACTTATAAGAATAAGATTTTAATATATTGAATTTCCGACTGAATGGGCCCAGCCTTAGCAGTAACTAAAGTAGGAAGGAGTTTCACTATAGAACATAAACAGAGTAATAAATAACAACATTATTATTCACTACATCATCTCATAACATTAACTGACCCCTAACTAAGTTTGTGACTTGTATCTAGGGTATCAGAAACTACCCATACACTCATTCACACACACACCCACACGTTCACACAAATATTCACCCCGCGCGGGAATCGAACCCGCAACCTTACGGATGGCAGTCCGGCACGGTGACCATTCTGCCATCGAGGTCGTCAATAGAAGTAGCGAAAAATAAATTAAATAAATAAATAAAATATAGTACCTACTAATAATACAGGTAGATAATATATTTGTACATATTTTATGTTTTTACTATATAAGTAGGTAGATACTAATGTGCACGAAAGGTTTTAATAAGGTAGTAGTGTTTTTTTATTTAGGTCACGAAAAAGTCGATTCTAATACATATTGATATCTTTCAAAATTAGTAGTCCTACTGCGTGATCGGCTCTACTGTGGCTTTACTGAGTCGCGAGGTCGTCGACCGGACCGCGCGAGTTACGTATTTGCGCGCGCTATCTGTGTCGTAAATGAATACGCTACACGCAGCTAGCGCGGGGTCTGAGGTAGCTTAAAATACCTAAAGTTGTGGAACTTAGTCGCCTTAATTCAAAGTCGTACCGAGGTCGTGTCGTGTCGTGTCACGAGACGGAGCGAGGGCGGGTTGACAAACAAACATTCCTTGTCATAAGCATGTGACACTTATAAATAGCACACAATAAGGTGCTTTTTGTATCAAGGTTCTTTATAAATGGGAAACGTTTAATTTGTATGATGTGTTTTATTGTTTAGGTAGTAAAGTCTATTTTAGTTTGAGATCTGAGAGAGGGGTTTTGTTTTTAATTTAAGCTTTAAGCTTATTTTACCTTTTTAGTGTTTCAAAAATATCTATGAAATCATGCCTGTGGAAAACAAATGCACCTATCTCCGTCTACTAATCCCATTTGTAAAACCCTTTTGCATTATCACTTCACTACATAGTATAAAACAAAGTCGCTTTCTCTGTCCCTATGTATGCTTAGATCTTTAAAACTACGCAACGGATTTTGATGTGGTTTGTTTTATTAGATAGAGTGATTCAGTGGTAAGGTTTTTAGCATATTTTTATCCCCATATTCCTACGGGAACGGGAACTGCGGGGGTGAAACGGCGGGGCTCCGCTAATTTGTTGATAAAAGCTAAACCACTCTATCAGTTTGAATAAATTGCGGAGCATAAATGCAGTCCTATAGAAAACTAGTCTTATTCTAACTAATATTATAAATGCGAAAGTAACTGTGTGAGTCTGTCTGTCTGTCTGTTACCTTTTCACGGTTAAACTACTGAACCGATTGACTTGAAATTTGGTACAGGGGTAGATTATGGTCCGAGGAAGAACATAGGCTATAGTTTATCCCGTTTTTCCCACGGGAGCAGGAACTACGCGGGTGAAACCGCGGGGCACAGCTAGTAGAAAATAATTCCATTTCTCATCAATTCATTTACTCCTACAGTTTAATGAGATAGCATTAGTGGTAAGTATAAGTACTTGTAATGTTCAATAGTAACGTACAGGTGTGGGTCTTGCGATTCAGACTGTGAACACAATGTATGCCGATCCCACGCTAATGTGCACTCAAGTAAAAATACCTACAGAATAGCTTAAGATTAGCTTAGTCAAATATCTATTCGGCTACACCTTTTAATCTCTTATTATTACAAAAAGGATATAAGTACCTAAGTACATATCTCACTAAATTTAATCTTCTTAGGTACCTATATACAATAAATAAGGGATATTAAATATCGTATTAAAGAAGAACAGGAATACTATTATTTTTTAATTGAATTAACATATAACTTATAACCTATTTATCTATAGAGGGTTATCCTATTCCTTATATAATTCTTTTGTGATCCTTCTGAATTCTGATCCTTTAAGTTTTAGGGTATCAATATTGCCATTGCTACGTTGAGTTATATTCATTAAAACAGACATTTATTAATTAGTTAAATAAATACGGAAAATCATAAAAATATTAAACAATTACCTTTTATGGCGATCTTGACCTGCACAGTCGATTGATTACGATGGCTGTTACTCAGTAACTTACCTTTATGTATGTTTGTTGCCACGAAATTTTCTTATGAAGAGATTTTATAGATGGTGTGAAAATATATTAAAAATAAATAAAATATGAGTAGTTATGAAATTGCATTACTTTATTTTCTACACAAAAAAGTATCAGCTCGAAATATAGGTAGAAACTTTTGCAGTAATTTGATCGAGTTTAGTTACGTAGTGACAGTGAAATATTGTAAACAATTTTATATGTCTTATTGCCAGTTGGTACACTTATGGTTATGTTAAATTTTTTTGAGGTAGAAATGGACTGTCGAGGAAAAAAGTGAAATACTAAAATTTTGTGTTTCCGCTTTATTTTTGTTTTCACACAAATCAGAATACGCTTAAAAGAAATTCTATTTAGAAACGACGCAAATTTTCAAAACATTATGTCTTTAATGTAAGATTGACAACAGTAACTTAATCAAAGCCATTTTCTTTGCACTCCTACAATGCTCACACAATACATATCATAGTTGATTGTGTTGAAGCTCAAGCTGTGCGCAAGTCTACTAGAACCCGTTACTTAACGTCTATAAAATCAAGATTACACTCAGAACTGAGGTCAAACAGTTCATTCATCCTTCCTGAAAACGTCTCGAACAAATAGTAAACATGCCGATTAAATTAAAGAGAAACTACTTAATATTTTTATTGACTGCTAAAAGAGAATGTTGTTTTTTACATATTATTGTTATACTGACACACAGTGGAGTATTTTTTTGGAATGGAGACCGTGTTTTGACGCGATTTATCATAAAATATCAATCACCTATTTTGTTATGTTAACTGACCTTTATAGTGTTTAAGTACTACTTAGCTGTATTAAAGTAGATTAGAGTATTAAAAACTACGCAAACACACTCATAAGTAAATTCGCTCACATCGAGATATGAGCAATCATGCTCAAATTAGTAAAAAAGATCTGAATTCCCAATGTATTCTTATGTAAATAAATTTTGAGAAAAAATATTGTAATTAAATCTTCGGCTACTGATATTTAGACGAAAACTTTTTACGAAGATCTGCACTTCACTTTAAGTACTAGAAGGATTTATTAAAATTCATCCTTGGAATTTCAACCTCAATCCACATAAAATCAGAACATCCAGAATTACAGATTCTATAGATAGTATTATTTTGCAACTTTTGATACATGATTGGAATTTTCCGATACATTATTCTGACTGCAACTTAGCTCTGTTCTGAATGTTTGAGAGGTTCAAACGTACATTTGTATGTTCGAATCCTCGAGGGTATGTTAATGTGGACCTTCCGGCCTTGACTGCGCGTGACTGGAATCTATAGCATGGACCATGTCATGTATATTTTTATTTTTTACCTTCCTGCGATTACCACAAATAAAAATATGGTAATTGATAGAGGAAAACTGTGTTATAGCTGGCTAACTGCATCGCGTTGATAATTTTCCGGAAAAATTAAATTAAAAGCAAATACATAAGTACTTATAATAAATCAATATAGTATAATATTATAAATTCGAAAGTAACTCTGTCTGTCTGTTACCTTTTCACGGCTAAACTACTGAACCGATTGACTTGAAATTTGGTACAGGGATAGCTTATGGTCCGGGGAATGTTTAATCCCGAAATTCCCACGGGACCGGAAACTACGCGGGTGAAACTGCGGGGCACAGCTAGTAGCTTTTATAAATGAAGAACTGTTAATAAAATTATCACTTACTGTGATTATTTTATATGTTGCTCCAAATAAATTCTATATCGTTAGAGGTATATTTTAGCACGACAGCCTTTACTAACCATAACAAGAGAAAGACAAACAAAATCACATTGACATTCATCTTACCATATTATTACCGCTATGTAAACTTTAAAATTATGAGAAAGTTAAAATAATAAACAACATATCGAAAGTATCCACAGAAAAAAAACTAGAACATTAGTATGAAAACAAGCTGAAGTACATTATAGGACATTAAAATGCAATGATCGTTTGAATATAATAAATATCTACTACATTTGTGTTTAAATACAGATTTAAGCATCAAGAAATCAGGAAAAATCTATACATTTTCTTGATGACCGTCAGAAGGCTGAGTCAGATGGATTTACCAGTGATCGTATACGTTTATTTTCCTTGAAAATATTTGAATATATGCAGCAGGTGCTCAAAAGCCTTTAAGGAAGTCCCCGGAAAGCGTAATTTCTTATACATATGTAATAGCCCTAATCACGACACCTATTATGATTGATGATCTATATTTCTTGGTATCGGAAAAACTTGGCCGCTAATAGTAATATGTAGTAACAAGATCAGGTATTTTATAAACTATGTTATACTAGTTGTGCCCCACGGTTTTATCCAGGCAAATCCTGATCCCTGCAAGCTCAAGCTCAAATCGGTTAACCGACCATATTAATAAACTTTGGTCACTGGAACTTTAATCATAAAAAGGTTCTCTCTTTTTATCTTAAAACTAAAAAGTTTCTCTATCCCTTTCTCTCATCCCATCTAAAAAACCACTTCCCAACAAAATAATAGTAACATAATACCTATTTGTACACAAACCGACACATTCTTATTGAAGCTGCACGTTGTGTTGTGTTGTGGTGTACGAGGGTGATTGTGTTCAGTTATTGAACCGCGTCGAGATCACCATACACCGATTGTTCCGCGGTGAAAGGCGACAACTAGAGGTCACTATGAAGATGTACTCACTTTTTGTATGTGTATCACAGGTTTGTGTGGCAAAAAACAAGTGGTACTGCTTTGTAACGGGTTAAGCATTAATTCTAAGTAGACATTATTAATGTGCAAGCACAAATAAGCATTGAGTATATGTATATTATAACAATGGATGCTAAGTATGTTATAGAAGAAGATAAGTTTAGTTAACGCTAACTTTATAAAGGATTAATATCTCTTTGCTTAACTTATTCTAATACTACTAATTCTCTACCTAACTTATTCAAATAAATAATCGCGACGATAGCACTTGTATCTTGTAGATCAAAAACATTGCGTTTTTAGATCATTTGAACGAGAATAAAGTTCTTAACATAAAAAACTCGCCGTAACTAACTAATATATTCAAATATGTAAGTTATTTAAACGTTTAAACTAAGGAATGCAAGTTTACATAATGAGTAGTCGATTGTGCCGCGGCGAAGATATCGTAACTTAGAGATTGCTTAACTTAACTTGAACCATTCCGTGAATTTCCTATCATAGGGATAAGTAGTACCAGTTACTGCATTAGGAGTTTATTCTTAGATATTTGTTGTATATCTTTACTAAATAGCTAACTATTTAGACATTCGCGAAATGAATTTATCGTAGCATGGTTATTTTTGAATAAAAGGTATCATAGATCCATTTATATACCTCAGAAAACGTCAAAATGGCAGTTGTATTTCGAAACGAGTGACAAATTATGATATATTTTTATACCCTGGTTATAATATCGTAATACATATGTGATATCGTAATACATGGTTCTATTTAATAAATAAATATAGACTCTTTTATCCGATGATACTATTTCTTTGGGTGATTTTTTAAATTGCGTTCTTTTGTTGTATATTCTGTTCCAATTATACTTTGATAATATAATCAGATTGTTTCATCACAAATAAAAAAAACAAATGCTAACTCTTTATAATACAAAAGTAGATCAAACTATTACCTCCACGACACGCGATCAAGTTACACTGACCGTGGTCAAGATGCGACTGTTTTTATATTTATTTTAAACGTATTTTTATGTGACTAACACATATGTTTTGATAAACTATAAATTCCGGCAACAATGATAAATAGTTAAATAATTCCTGTTGTTAATCATAGGTATATGTTATTATATTATTCCTGTTATTATTGTCAATCATACTTTTGTTTTATGAAGCTGAAGGTTTGTATGTTAGTTACTCTTTTTCTGTCGAACGGCTGAATGGATTTGGATGTTTGAAGTTCTAATCTTACCTTGAAAGAGAACTTTTAAATAACTCTGGTTCTGAAACTTAGATACAATACTTAGGTCGAGTATTTTCAAACATGTTTTTGAGATCACCCATTGGGTTGTTGTTGATTGGGTTTTATTATAAGCGCGATGATTGCTCCTACATTCCTCTTTATTTTACCAATATTATCAGTCAGAATGGGCTTTTACTCAGTAAAGGATTCTTTCTTGGTCGATACTCATATATAAAATCCATCATCAATATTCTAGTATTTATAAACACATAATCCACGATGTTTGGAATTTATTATTAATAGAATAATTATAAATAAAATAGTTACATAATGTTCTATTTGTTTATGTTTCTCTGTAAGTAAATATAAATCTTTAGTATTATTAAATTATCTAATATTATGATTTTACTATACATGACTCTTCCTGGGTGAAGCATGTTTGCTATTTTCAAAGAGTGACTTGGCGTCACCAACACGCTTCATGCAACCATGGTGATAATGTCTATTCCTCTTTGCAATGCTAATATCACCTATAGAAGGATTAGTCCTGTAGCGAGATTTTGCAGTCCGACTTTTTTATTGTAGAAAATAGGAATTTATTTCGCTTTTTTTATTAGGGTTTAAAATTAACCAACGGAAAGAAATTCATATTTTTATCTATAAATAGATTTAGATGTTAAAAACTAAGAATTTTCGTATAGAATTAGAAATTAAAAACTTAGTATTTGGCAATTAATCTCCGAATTATTGTAATTGTAATCGCGTTAAACATTGCCGAACTATTGCCAGATTCCAATTAAACATTTCCTCGCGAACTCATCTTGTAATTTTCCAATTCAATAACTATTTGGTACAAACTAAAATTACACTTATTATTTATTTATTTAAGAGTTAAGTTTAAGAGAAAAATATTGAAAAGGCCTTGAAGATTCGCTAAGTGTTTAATTGAAAATGCACGGTTGTCGAAATATTAGATTGTTTACAGTAATTATGTATTTTATGGGAGGATTTCTTAATTATTTAGTTTTAAATCTAGAACAAAATAATTATTGTTTACACTATACATATATTCTAAATATCTTTTTTGTTTATACTTCCTTGTGGGATAGGTGAGGAAGTGCTATAGCTTTTTAGGAGATATTAATTTTACTGGATTTACTAAATACGTGGAGTATTTAGTAAATTTTGTAAAATTACTATCTTCTCTCCCTATCTGATAAGTTACTAGGCAAACACGCTTTCATACACAGACACACATGTATTTGTAAATGACACAAATATAAAAAAGAAACAATCACCCGAAACTCTTTTGGCAACTCAGTATGGTGGATAAAAAAAACACTACTCAACCGTATGGTAACCGTACGTATACCTCTTTACCAATAAAAATAAACCAAATAAAGAAAAAATCCGTATGCGTCATATTCAAAATATCTCAACGAGAAGATCATTAATGAAATCTCAATTTTTATTGTATAGAAATCGACAATGCGTAATATGGTTGAGGTGTATGTATAGTAAATATCCATTGTGGAGCTAACTCGGTCAGAATCCAAGACTTCTGTGAATAGTCCGTATTGACAGGTATTCTTTTAGCGTGAAGTCATTCACACAAATATATCGATACAGGGTGATTTAATCAACGAATTTATAATGCACATTAATTGTATGCTACCAAAAGAGGCTCGAGTTTAAGTTGAAATCACGCCTATTTCTCATGGTTTTTATGTGATGCTGTAACAACAAACCATTGCAAAGTTCAAACTAGAGCTCGAGTTCAAGTTTTTGATAAAAGCATCTTTAGATCTATTCCTGGATTAGGATCATTCGTATCTAATTTCATCTAAATCTTTCCAGAAGACTTTTCATGAACCTTGTACAAATATAAAGACTATAAAAATAAAAAAAACTTAAAGCTGTTGTTCTAGCTTATTATTCTCTTACAAAGACGCTACTATTTAGAATAGGTATTTCTAATATATGTAATGATTAGACATCAGTCTTAAAAAAATATACTTCATAGTATATATGAGTTTATGAAAAGTAAGAGATGAGACAGTGAGAGAGATATATCACCGCGGAGTAAACCGATCATTGTTTATCGAATAGCAAACATGATTATAATCGAATCAATAATTGAGATCATCCCGTAGTTGCCGTTATTATTGTTTACAAGATTGTAGCTTCGTCACTTGAATGTGGACATGTTTCAGTAAATTTGTGCGTCAGTTTCTTCGCTTCGATCGTACTCAATCGTACACATAACTTTAAAAAAATCATAATTATTAATAATTAATGTTTAATGGTTCAGTTTCGTGACATGTACGTTAAAAATAAAAAGATAAGTTTTCGGTTTTTTTCTAAAAGGTAGCATGTGAGTGAGAAAAATGCCGGGTGGTGGTAATTTAGTGCGAATCGAGAGGTACCGTAAAGGACCTAGGACTCCTAAGAGCGCCCATGGAAGATACTATTACACTAGATCGCTAGTTTTGGATTCCCCATTGAGGAGAAGAAACCCGCCGGTTCCGGCAAGGTATTTAGGAATAAGTGTAGCTCTAACTATATCCTTTCTAGAGTCAATTAATCTCAAATGTATTTAAAACCTTGTGCAACATTGTATGACAATAATAAAAATCATTTTTTTTATGTCTGAAACGTTTAATTACTGTATATACTAGATCAAAACAAAGACATTTTTGTGAAAACTGACCCCTATTTAGAGAGCCAGACGCTACGCACACTACACACCACTACATCTTATTTGTTAGAGTAGCTAAAGCTCGAAAACAGCTTGAACTAATTACGCAAGTAAAATGGCAGAAAACAATATATGTTTATCCAGTCGGATAATTCTTTCAGTAATAACACTCAAATAATTTTAAATATATCTAAGCTAAAAAGAGCAACTACTAGTCTAGTAAAATATACACTAATCCTTCAATGTATAAGTTCAATACCTTCACATCTAAATGGCTCATCCTAAATCTTGATGCACGCGTTCAACAATTGCAACATTTGTGAGGAATTCCACCAAAAGGTTATTACGTACTTTGGTAACTTAAAGTTAAAGTCATGATTGTTTAAATAGCCAACATTCATCTTCACGCTTTTTGAAATAATATTTAATGATTTCATCTGTTTTTGTTGAACTTACTTCGATTATAAATACAGAATAAGTACAATAGGCTCCTATATAATTATTTAGAATTAGAAACAAGTGTTTGTAATTTTCAATGTTTTATTTTTCTTGTACTGTAAACCTCAGGAAGTGTTTTATTTAGCTATTAACCCTAGGATGTCATGCGTACGCGCATAAACCATCCTCTGGAATTTCTTTAGGGGACATAAAAACAGCAGGATGCTACTTTTTATACTATTTAAGCACATTGATTACTGAGTTATTAACCCTGATCAATCCCTGGCCATTTATTTCTTGCTGTATACCGTGGTTTTACTCTTTTTCCGTATAAAAATTAAGTCAAATCATAGCTTATGTTACTTGGTATTGAATAGTGAAGGAATTTTGCGAATTTGTCATGCAGATTAAATTCATCAAAAAAACTACAAACACAATTACATATAATTTTATTTTTGACTAGCTGTGCCCCGCGGTTTCACCCGCGTAGTTCCCGATCCCGTGGGAATTTCGGGATAAAACGTAGCCTATGTTCATTCCCGGACCATAAGCTACACCTGTACCAAATTTCAAGTCAATCGGTTTAGTAGTTTAGCCGTGAAAAGGAATCAGACAGACAGAGTTACTTTTGCATTTATAATATTAGTATAGATATAGATTAAGAGAATGAAACAGTTCGACCTCTAAAGCTCGTACGCTGTGACCCTCTGACAATATAGTTAACCAATACAAAGCGAGTCAATCGTGCTCTCTAAGTAAAAGGTTGTTTGCCTCGCCGACACATCAGTATTAGAACATTGAGATTAAGGACAGCTTGTAAAACAAACATTATAATATAATCATTCACTACATCATCTCATTACAGTAACTGACCCCTAACTAAGCTCGAAACTTGTATCTAGGGTATCAGAAACTACGCACACACACATTTACACACACACCCAAACCGAGACAAACATTTGTGGTTCACACAAATATTCACCCCGCACGGAAATCGAACCCGCAACCTTACGGATGGCAGTCCGGCATGGTGACCACTCTGCCATCGAGGTCGTCAATACAACATACCGACACATAGATAATGTAGTAAACCAAATAATATGTTTATTGTTTAGAATTCTGTGCACAAAACAATGTGGATGCTTTTGTAGCGATTCGAACGGGATTAGCGGTAAATAAACATCAGTGTTGTGGAATGACAAATGTTCAAGACAAATAATGACTAGGTTTAATTTGACTCATTAATTCGGTGAACTAAATGATCGCAAGTAATTTATAATGGGATTTTTTCTAGGGTTATGATACAGCCCCAAACAATTTATATCCTACTAATATTATAAATGCGAAAGTTTGTATGTTTGGATGTTTGTTCCACTTTCACGCAAAAACTACTGTATCGATTTTGATTAAATTTGGTACAGATGTTCCTTACAACCAGGAATAACACATAGGATACTTTTTATCCCGAAATTCCCATGGGATTGTGTATAAGTAATCGTATGTTTTATTGTAACTTTTTGTAGTCACAAATCCTACCAATAGATGGCGCTGTTATTTAATTTTTTAACACACGATGGTGAATTGTGCCGAGATTGTATGATACTAGGTACGAGCTACGCATTCTCACGGGAGCGGGTACTACGCGGGTAATACCGCGGGGCGCTGCTCGTAAGTAATAAACACCTTGTAGTGTAGTAGGAGAAAAGGATTGTAAGATCCCAGTGTGGAGCTAATATCTCTCTCTGTCTAATGGTACTACGAGTAGCAAAGAAAATGAGAAAAAGCATGATAATCCCAATCCAAGCCATGTTTGAAAAGTAGCAATTATACATCGCTCAATACTTAAGTTTTGTGTAACTTAGCTCTTAGTCCCTAGGCATTAAAGTTCATAGTCCTCTCATTACCCTAGCCGTTCTAACTTTTTCTCAAAGCTCACGATGAGTAGTTTTATTTTTCAGTGATCAAAGGTACGTACTAAAACTGGCTATATTTATCTTTCAAGTAACTTTGTGTTACAAAGTGTAAGAGAACGTCTAAGTTAGTATACATTCCATAACCTTCACTATAAAAGTATCAAATAGTCAATTAATAATTACTTCCTGACTCTACCTTTACTGATGACGTGGAGTAGAGAGAATGAACATAAAAGTAAGGTAAATAATACACTTTGATTACCTACCTTGAGTGGAGACTCATAACTACTCCAAAAACCTAACACCCATCCCCATAAGTAACATTACTGTATTAGTTATTTTACAAATTAATAAAATCTAACCGAACTTGAAAACATGAATCATTCCACTTTGCCCCACCAAGGCGCCCCAATGGTGGGGCAAAGTGGAATATGTACTGTAAATTCGAATCATAATAACTTACGGCACTAAAAATGAAGCGTAAAAACAGAATAGAATTACAGTAGTTTTACACACAATAATATTTAATACAATAATTTATTTTAGTTATTGTTATAATATCTACATAGTATTGTTCACGTACCAACGCATCTACATGATTCTGTCAACCATAACTGATTGCCCCGTGCTATGTGAATAAACAGACAGACATCAACTTCATAACATGTCGTGTACAAAATTGAGCAAAACTCTGGTCTAGCAACACAATTTTATTGTAATTTATACGAAAACAATGTAGGAATGTCTATTTGAATATATTTTTTTCGTTTTTATTCTAATATCTGACCTTCATATTATTACATAACTAAGATATCGGTTTAGAAATGTTATCAGAATGAATTTAAAATTACTAAGTATATTTATAATATAGTTCCTAAGTCATTCTCAAAATTAGGTGATATTAGACCTTTCCACGCCTAAGTAAAACACTTTTGCTCCCTGTATTTTGTAAAATCTTTTGCAATTTACATAAAAAGTGTTTTTACTTTTGCTCTCCACACCAAATTACTATTTCTTGCACCCATGATGACTAATGGAGAATACTGTTAGCATTAATTTCTCCGTTCAAAATGGAACTAAAGTCATCCTTCTCCAATGTAGTACTGAAGTACTTATAAATATCATTTTTTTTTCTTCTTTTCACAGATGTCAGTCCGCTCCAAAAGTAATGGATAACCACAGTAGATCGGCGTCGCCGCGAGAGCCGATGCGACCGCAGCACCGCCCGCCCTCACCACCAGCGTCGCCTGTAGCCTTCGACAACAAGGCGTACCAACATGACGACGCGGACCCCAACCATAATGACTCCTTCACTTCCAATGGCACCCACGCCAACGGCCACAAACAAAATGGTGACAGCAGAACGCATGAGGCCGTCAACTTGGAGCTAATAAACTTGACCCCCAAGAATGGCACCAAGAAAAAAGAAGTGGAAGTAGACATGAATACAGCTAACCCTTATGATGAGTACTTCGTGCCTGTCAATGAACATAGGAAGTTTATGAGGTGAGTTTTAGATGGTATTGGTTTTTATATTTTGGGCTTAGGTTTAACTAGAAGTTTTGGCCATAGTCTAATCGCCCCTTAACTTTTAGAAGAGTGGATTGTTACTATACAAATGTCGTTATGGCAAATAATACCTATGATAAACTAACTATTAAGATCACTTCTAATGGTTAGCTTATTACAACATACAATCATGTTGTAACTTTTAATCTACTGCGACAAACAAAAACATGTCTTAGACCCATAAAAATAAGAATCATCAAATGACAACCAATTTCTCTAAATCAATTGGTGGTCGTGTTATCCATGATTATGACTATCATAAAATAGTATAGCAACAGGTGCAACTAATAAGAATTTAAATGGAATTGATCGAATAACAAGATATCTGGAACACCGTTGGTTGGGCTGCGTAGGATTTGATTTATAATGGCCGCTGGGC
This sequence comes from Timandra comae, assembly GCA_958496195.1. Classification (NCBI taxonomy): domain Eukaryota; kingdom Metazoa; phylum Arthropoda; class Insecta; order Lepidoptera; family Geometridae; genus Timandra; species Timandra comae. The sequence continues at coordinate 9,764,474 of OY292356.1, forward strand.
TTAGATACGAGTTTGTTTGAAAACACTTCAAATAACAGGAAGCATTAAGTAGTTCCAATATTGTTTACAATTTTAGAGCATAATAGTACTTACGATAATAATGTGCTTTTAATTCCATGTAGAGCAAGAAATTATCATCAGATTAGTCGAATGAATAATCGTTCTCAACGATTTTTGATTCAACAATATACATTTCTATGTATAATTTCTTTAAAAAAAATCTTATTAGAAACAATCAAAATTAAAATAAATTTAATACCGAACTATCGATGAGTCATTAAATTAAGTAACCTGCGGAGCGTGTCTTGTAATTAGTCACAAGTCACCACCCGTATACATTCGCCACTTCAAAACTTACCAAAAGCTATTTCGGTAAAGATTTCGCATTCAAATGTCCTTGAACACTTTGTGCCAAACTGTGAAATTTTAAGTTAGCTAGCTCTAAACGCGTGACAGTATACGGATATTAAAAACAGACGGATATCTATTTTTTATTTAAAAAAAGTCACTACTGTTGTTTACAAAATTAAATTTTTGTTTTATGACTTTATGTCTAATATATTTCATGAACATTACCGTGCTTCGGAGGATACGTTAACCGCTTGGTTACGGTTGTGGGACCAACATCATTGTCAGTCATTAGAGGTAGTTAGAGCCCTCAGAAGTCCAGTTGGTTAAACTAAAATTTGTTACAAACATAGTTATCTATCAGAAACATAGTAAGAAATTAATCATAGTTTTATTACTTACTTGTAAGTACATATATGCTTCTATGGACTCGAATCGCAAGTACGCAAGAGTTTGGTTCCTATATAAAAAAGAAATATATAAATAAAAAACATTTATTGCTTACTTATAAAAAAAAAGAAAATTAAACATACAGTAATAATAATTAGAGCAAAAGGTGGTAGCTCAGCTCCTGCTGCCCAGGGCGAGACACCCCGGGCAGCACTTATTTTCAGCCACCCCTGTTCCCTGAGGTGTGCGGGAACTGCGAGAGGGTGCTTCATGTTATTCTATCTTATAATTAAATAAATTTCTCAAATAAAAAACAATGACAACAATAATTAGGAATATTAAGATTATTAATATTAAACAAATCTATTTATTATTTATGTATATATATACCTATGCTGCGATAATTTTTGGTTAGACTTCTGACCGCACCTTTTTCTTTTGTCGATGGTTTTAATACCAAAACCGATGCCCGATTACAACGAACAAATATTGAAACGATAAATTAAACTAAACGTAACTAAACACTAGTAATAAATAATAAAATAGAATTACTAGGTTTAAGTAAAGTGTGTTCGTGCGTAGTGTATCAGAATGCGGTCTCGTGGTCGCCTTACGAAACCGCTGGACACTGAACTGTGATGTCATTTATAGTCAAACACGATTAAGGAGACAATATAAAGGGATAATAGGTATAGTGTATTGAATATATGTACATATATGGTTTGGCGTAGATATTAGCAAATCGATATTGATTTAATATGAGTAGGTACTTAGAATAAGTTTAAATTTCGTACCTAGTTAGGTAATTCTGCCTAACCTAGTTAGGTATGGTATTTCTTGTTATGACCGCAAAACGAACGTTTTTCTAAATAAATCTAGTCGTCCATTTCCAAATTTGCAGTTTGCAGTGTCAGGTTCACATATTTAAAGATCTAGAAACTGTTAAATCGACTGAACTCAATCGCAGGGCACAGTTTCTTGATAATACGACATTATTCCTAAATTAATAGTTATTTATGGTACAAGCGAGGTAAGTTGGTGATTACCTCCGAGGCGCTATTGAGGCCCGAGCCGTCAGGCGAGGGTCTGAAGATAGCCGAGGATAGTAATCATCAATACTCGCGTGTACCATACAACGTTTTTCAACACATTTGCGAAGAAATTATCATTTTTCGCTAATAAATAAACAGTTTTTCTATTCGCGCGCATCCAATACAACAATGGTGATCGCCAAAGACTAAAAGAATATACTTATTAAAAAAAAAATAGAATGAATGAATGAATGGAATCGACCATAGACCTACCAAAAGTAAGGCAACATAGTTGAAGTTTGTTTTTAAAATGTATGGACACCATTTTTTTGGTTTCGAAACTTTTTAAAAACAAAGCAATTTAAAAAACAATATATACCTAACTCACTGGTGAATATAACGTGTCATTATTCAACTGTTTTTGCACAAATAAGAGCCCCTTTATGAGCAAGTGTGTTGAAAAATACTTTATGAAAAGATTACGTTCTTAAAACAAAAGAGTGATAATCTCTATGTAACAAATATTTAAAATACTAACAAAAGAACACATTCCATTCGATATTTAAATGCTGTAACTACGTTGTCAACGGATAAAGTGAACGTTAAAATATTTTAGCTACAATTATCAGTCGCATACCTTCGCCATTTGTAATGATTTGTCTTTATCTGTGTGATTTAAAGGTCCCGCATATTAACTGTGACCTTGGCGAGTGATTACGATAGTTGTTGAATAACTAACACCATAATAAGATCCTCTTGTGAATAACAAATAGTATAAAAAGGTTGGCATTTCAATAAATATTTTGTTTCACATTCTTTGGTGAATTACTTGCGTACTTTACATGTCAATTATAAAATCTATTTTTACTTTTAATCAACACGCAGTCTTTTGCTGTTTAACCTACAAAAAAAAGAATTCCTTTGGAATTTTCCTACTTTTTTTGTACTAAACCACTCCATTAATGAAACGAATATTAATCCGGTTTTTCTAGTGGCGGAAACGTAGTCAATTTTATAAATCATATAAGTACTTTACTAACTGCACCTCGCGGTTTTATGCGCGTAAATCTTGATCCTATGGGAATTAAAAATGGGAAGAAAATTAGGCTTATAACAGTGAAATTTATTTCCATAAGTGCCAATTCTCTTTTGGACGATACATTGATTTCATCATCTAAAGCGATATCGTAAGAGAATTAGTGTTAATACTTTAGTTTAATCTGACTTATAAGAATCATAGCCTACCTAAACAAATGAGTGTAATTGAGCACACAAGATTGACATAAATTGTTTTCAAGACTAAGAAAGTGATTATGGAAAATTCCACATTTTTCCGTTCCATCCTTAGAAGGCTAAATATGTGTAAAATTGACTGATTGTAACAACAAGAATATAACAATAACAAAGGAAATAATACAATAAGATACAAAACAATACAGAAATAGAGCTCTATTACATACTTTTTTCATTCATTTAGTGTTTTTTAATACATAATCTTCTTTGTATGAATACAATACCTAAAATTCACCACAGAATCTGAGCAATATATGAAAAAACAAGGAATTCAAAAATTAGAACAGATGTAGAAATCAAGTAATATGCAAGTACGAGTAGTTGTCTCGCCAATTAAAAACAAAGGACACGAACTTTTAATATAAATGTTAGAATAAACATGTAAAGTAAAATACCTAAGTAAGTACTAATACTAAAACACAGCAACAACTTGTTGACATTAAACAAACATCAATGTTATGAACAATGACCGTTATAAAGTGAGCAATTATTTAGCGACACAGACAAACAGACCGGTGAGCAAAGTTAAATCACCCCGTTAATGCTCTTATATACAAATATTTTATATCTCTACAAGTACCGACATTTAGAATTAGATGATTAGATGTATCCTGATTAATTAATCAACATAGGGTCTAAACTATATTGCAGCGGAAATGTAAAAAAACGCGTGTATTCCATTTTTATATCATTAGTAAATCAGATCTATATTTTTTGGTAATACTTTCAACCCCTAAAGCTATGTAAAAGTGAAGTAAAAGTAGCTTAAAAATAAGACTATAAGAAAGGTCGATATTCAAAGTTTACTAGAATACGATAAAACATACAACAAATACTGATATCACAGGTTAAATAATAAGGTCTACTTAACCTAAGATTTTAAAATAGCCATACTTACAAATAAATTGATAAAACTCGCTAAATCGTTTGCAATAAACTAACAATTAAAAATTAACTAATACCTTATAATTACTCGTTACAAAATGTACCTATAGGTAATTAAATTATGATTACTACAGAATATAGATATTAATGTGTTCCTGTAATTATTAGTTTTACGCCACTTTAATACGTGTTACGTAACAGTTGTTGTAAGGAACATGTTTTAAGTAAGTATGTATTTAGTTTAATGTACAGGAATTCAGTAATTCTACAATTAATTCGCCAATTTTTGTGAAAACCTGCCAAGTTTTAAAGCGATTTCTTCCGTTTCAGAAACATTGCAATATGTATGTTTCAAATATAGTAGCTGTGTCCCAATGTTTTACCTGTGTTAGTCATGTTTCTAGGGTCTCAGTCTCTCTCCATTTTAGATAACTAGCTGTATCCATTCTATATATTATATATCAATAATCTATTTAATAAATAACATAATATCACAATAGTCTATTCTTAAGAATAAATTTATTTACATTAATAAATATGTACATTAATTATTAATTCCATACGTTATCCTAAGGTTTTACCTGTGTTAGTCATGTTCCCGTATCCTTTAAACTTTTCTGTACTCCTGACAAAGTGTGCCCAAATCCTGATAACTGTCTGAGTAGTTAATACATAAAAAAATATTTAAATATTTTCCATTTTTACGTGTTTATATACTTTTGGCGCTGATTATACTTAGCTACGAGTACATTACTATACAATTTTACTTTTAAAATTATTTCATTTTGCATTGAATTGTACGTAGTAGATTACAGAAAACACGCAATCTCCTACTTTTTATATACGAAAGGCTGAACCAGATTTGATAAAACGATATCGTGTCGATAATGACCCTTTCTCAGGAGAGACTGTTGGAAGGGTATCATAATTACAGTTTGAAGGCCAATAATATCAGTCATTCAGTAATATCAGATCAATTTCGCTAGCACAAGGTCAGGTTTAAATATAACAAAACTTAGTTACTTAGTTACAAATATCCATTCACTTCACGAAATTAGATACTTCTAATTAGTACTGACATAAATTATATCCTGGTAAAAGTGTTCTGAATTAGTTATTTGAATGTACTTAATCACTTTTTTAATCCATAAGGGACCAATTGTAAAATATCGACTGTAAGATTCCTTTGCAAGGCTACCTCTAAGTTACTGATAATATTAGTACAATAACGAGGAATACTCTTAACTCTATGTACGTAGTTTTCAGTGTTTTGTTATTAGGTAATAAGTATATATCCGTTTTACCAAATCCTTGTATCAATCATTTGCTTCGGTCAACAAATTAAATTACTTTCTATATCCAAACTTTCATGCTCAAACATGCAACTAATTATCTAAAAACAATCCATTATCATAGGAATACGTTACAGCTAATCAATTTGATGGCACATCAAAAGATTCCTAATTATCATTACAAAATTAGTTATGTATTACTTTCACTAGAGATCAAAGAAATAACTAGCTATTATTTTAGTATTATTTCACACATTAACTTGTTAGAACTTTTATTAAAACTTAATAAAGTAATATAAAGAATGAATGACCGGAAACAGTGTGGAAATAAAATTAACTTCGTGATGCTTTTATGACTCAAACAGAAGTCGATGACTTTGCGCTTCGAGAATGGGAGGATAAAATACACACGTTCAATCTTAGTCTTATTAAATGTTTTAATCCTCACCCCGAATAATAATAACTTAAAATAGTTATCCAGCCTGCCTAGCATGACTGTGCGTGATAAAATATATAGACACCACGAAATAATATCGATTTCGCAAGCATGACTAAATGAATATGGCGTGGTACGATTTGATAAAATTGAATATGGCGGCTATAGTTATTATTATATTTTGACAGTTGGATGTCGATAAATAGCTATATCGATTTCGCGAGCGTGACCAAATGTCATAAAATTTATTACGTGGTAAAATTAAATATGGCGGATATTTTTATCATATTTTGACAGTTGGATGTTGATAAATTGCTATATCTATCACGTTTTCGAAGTCATGCTAGCCTGGCAGGCTTCAAATAAAATTACTTCTGATAGAAAAGTGCTTTGAGTTGCGTTTGTAGTCTATGTATGTCTTACTGATATACCAAAAAGTCATCTTTATCCTATTGAGCATGAACATACAAACTTTCCCTTACAATATTAGAATAAGGTGTGATGGATCTTTCGTTTTGGTCAATGATAAAACCACAATCCATAATAGCATGACATACAAAGACTAGATCCCTGATTTGATTTCCTTTCTCGATATACATTTTGAAGCGTGTCAAACAAATTCTGCCTCCTTCCTTCTCATATTAAGGGCCTATTTCACGACCTTCAAGTAAAGTTGCTCACCAAGTAAGGTTAGTTTTGTCTCTTTCTTACTTTATATCAAGTGACAAAGACAAAACTTAATCGGAACTTTACTTGAAAATGGTGAAATAGGCCCTTAGATTACTTTAATTCTAAAAGAAACTTACTTTTTTAAGCATTGTATCAAGATTATAAAGATATAAATAGATTGTAATACATAACATCTAAAACATTACGGCCTTAACTTGATGTGTGTGCAATCATTCCCGAGAAATAAGTTAAAAATAAACTGCACTTTTTACGGCTTCGAATCTGCGGGATAATTTATTCTGTAGTCTGCGAGTCAGGTCTTAGAAGCGTTAACGCCCATATAAGCTTTATACACGAACATACAGACATACTAAGACTTGGCATGCATTATGTTACATTAAAAACTTTAACTTAGTTAAAATATGCTTTGTCTAATCGATTTTTAATTTCTTTGAAATAATGCAATTAAAACTCGTATTTGCTAAATATTATTGTGTTGTAATGACAAGTTTAGATAAGTTAAAACGACATTGTGTGAATAGGACATCTTAGTGAAATCTGTCCTAAAATCAGTACTTAAAGCTAAACTGATATTTAAAAAGAATTCTACGAGAAATTTACAATAAGCAACTTTTAGTAATGTACTTATCACTTTTCTTTTACTTAATTTATATCATTTACCTTTTTTATATATATTACCTTTTAAATATCATGAATGCCTTAGTTAAAATATTCGCTAAAATAACAATAGCCAATATTATCACTGAGCCCAGCTTACACTGCTACTTAGTTAATTCTAGTTCCTAGTTATTCTTAACTATGACCGAGATGGAGTCTGTTACTGTAACATATATAAATACATCAAGCTCATACGACAGGTGACTACGCAACGCGATTATAATGTATCTAGTATTTGATGTAACCACGAGCTTAATGAACATAGTAATTGCAATGAAATTAAAACCCTTTAATTAAAATAGTTAAAGTAAAAAATTATTGATGTTGGTTTATAAAAGTATTAAGAAATATTAAATTTATGTTATGATTATTCAATGTTAAGTATTTGTTTTATATTTCTGCGTCGTACGTATTAGGTATGTTCATTAATATCTCTATGTTTCTTATTAGCCAAATCCACAGATTATGTATATAATACAGACCCGATTCATACATCAGTATTAAGCAAAAATTAACTTAGGTATGAGCTTGTCATAGTTGTTTTCTCAAGTTAAAAGCAAGTCCATTTCGCATAAGTAAAGTTATAACATAAGTTGTAACCTAATAGCACGTAAATACTATTTAGTAAGTACTAAATTCTAACTCCAAATAAGTATTACAAAGCGGTTTCAAATTACACAACATTCACAATACTTACACACGTATTTCCACCATTGTTATAAAGCCTTAAAATCCGGCAGAAAGTTTCAAAAACCTCCTTTAAATAGTTGTAAACAAAAAATAACTTGAAACTATTGTTTTTAGAAAGTCTTTACTATTCAAAGTGGATGCTGAAAGGCGGAGTGTGAAAGAATATGACTGTATGGACCGAAAAATAGGTTTTCAAATACAGATAACTGTTCATGATTGTGTCGTAAAGTGTATTGTTATACCCACATACTTACATGACATTATGGATGTGTTTATTACTAAATTCTGTGTCATTGTACCTAATTAGTTTATGAAACAAAACTAAAAACAGAGAAAACCTTTTTAGAATATTTAAAATTCGAACAAAAATAAAGAGGCTTCTTCTTATTTCAATTTATTCTTTTTAATTGGTTATATTGAAACAAATGAAACTAAAATAAGGTAAACCTATTTGAAACATTTCAAATTCGAATAAAAACAAACGAGAGGTGTTCTTCTTTCAATTTATTCTTTTTAATTGGTTATATTGAAACAAATGAAACTAACAACAGGGAAAACCTTTTTAGAACATTTAAAATTCGAAAAAAAAAACAGAGACTTCTTCTTATTGCAATTTTTTTTTTTTTTTTTCAAATCATGTTTACTTAAGTACGTTTTTTCTCATTTTGGTAATGACCTTACTTGAAAACCACCTTTCCTTACTTACATTACATACAAGAGTTAATGATACATAAAAAAGTTCACTGAACCTCCTTTGACTTCTGCCGAGCTTATTTAAATAAATAATGCAACACACAATCACTCCACAGTTAATTACACAGTTGTTTGTTAAATACCCATAGATATTCCAGTTGCGTTAACCGTGGGACACTATTCCCTTAATAAATTTGTAATTAAATAACACCTATAGCTATTACAATAAGGTTCATTATTGCATTTCCACATCCCGAGCTCAGTGTTCTACTGGAAATGTCACCAATCTTATTAAAAGGTACTAAGGTTGAAAGTGGCATAGCAATTCCAAAATTGTTCAGGATTTTTGGATTCCAATTCGGCGTTATTGTTAATGTAATAAGGTTTATTATCGTATGTCAATGCTAAGATGGGACCTCACACACGTCTTTAAATCTAAAAGCGTAGTTTATATGCGTTTTAAATGCAAACCAGTTCCGATTTATGTGTTATCAAAGTTTATTGACAATTTATTTAAGTTATTCAATATATATTTGTAAATATATTCATGATCTCATCTCTTTAACAGATATAAAATCTAGTATTATACTTACGCGTATACTTACTTAGACATAGACAGACATACATACTTAAGATTATACGCATAATGTGATGATTACTGAAGTGGTTAATGTGGCTATATATTACTTAGGGGGCGTCCATTAATTACGTGAGGTGCTCTAGGGGGGGAGGGGGTCAAGCTAAATCTTTCCAAATCTCACTTAGGGGGGAGGGGGGGTCTTGGCAAATATCACGTAATTTTTTTTCTCCCAGAAAACGGTGTAAAATTGCGTGAAAAATTATTTCTAGAATAAAACATGGTCAAATCGGAGAAAATAGTATTTGTCGTATTCATCCGAACTTAGTAGAATGAAGTAGCGCTCGATTGTTTTTCTTAATAATTCAACATGTTTACAGTTCAAATAGAAGTTTTGAAAAATCTCACGTGAGATTAGGGGAGGGGGGAGGGAGTTGAAGAAAATCTTACGATATCTCACCAAGGGGGGAAAGGGGGTCGAAAAATTGACAAAAACGCCTCACGTAATTAATGGACGCCCCCTTACTTAAGTAATACTTTGATAATGTTAACATAGTACCTACTATGTACCTATTTCACAAATCTCGTAAAATTTCTTCCTCGCTAAAATCTCATGAGGTTTCATTTCTTGACACTGATTAAACAAATATCAATAGATGTACAGTCACGGAATGAAAAGGTTCGTCACCTTAGAGTTGGTTTTCACTTGCACTAGTATTGCAAGAAACAATTATATACCAACATACAAGTGTAAGAAACAGTGATGCTAACATTTAAATAAATAGAATGAAGTTTGCTATCGAATAAGGTTTTGCTTGATTTTTGTATCCTTTTTTAAACATTGCCTTGTGCGCGCGGCATATAAAAATCTCTTTTATATTTTGCAATGATGTCATTGACCGATTGACAATAGTTTTAACAGAAATAATAATGGAAGTTTGAACCAACAAGAAGGTTTTAGTTAATCAAAAATCTTGTTGACTAGATATTTATCCTGTCAAACAACACTGATCTGAATAATTTTGAACTTTATTATCGAGCAGTAGAACATTATTTTCCCTAACCCGAATTTATTCTTTACCATAGTTTCGAAAGGTAATATGTTTTCGCGACACATTATACGAATCAATTTGAAAATTGACGAACCTTTTCATTCCGAGACTGTACATACAGCCTACATCAGTAGTGTTAATATAAAATAAACAATATTAGGTATTATTTCAAATTCAAAGGGACCATTTGAACCTAATACACCCTGAGTAACGTACTAGCCTAAGACCACGACTTTATCACCATTATGTCATATTAGGGGTCACGATGTTTGAGTGTCATGCAATTAAAATAGGTATGAAATGTTTACACCAGTTCGGATATTACAATACAATGGGTGCGGAGTGCAGGATGCAGGTACCGGATCCCAATTCGCGTAAACACTAAATATTTAATTTAGTACTTACTTAAACTCATTGACTTACAAAAAATATATCAATGCTTATACCTAATGCCAGTAGTTGTTATATATTTTGTTAAATTCATGTAAAACTTAGAGTTATTATTATAAGTAAAATGAGTTTTTTTGGTAAATGTGCTAATCTCAGGTCCTACTTGTTCAATTTGAAAAAATGTAATAAGTAATCCATTTTTCGAAGAAGGTCATACTTAATAAGCTATATAATGACGTCACGTTACGACGGCTAGGTTTGTAAGGGATCATGATAAAACAGTATCACAGTATAGGTAATAAAGAATCCTAGCGACTGTACTAAAGGAATTATAAAAGAAAAGAACACCGTTAAACAGATATTCACAAATAGAACAGTTGGTCGAAATGAAATGAACCACAAAATCAAATTTTGGTCTGTTCTATGTTCTAATCCAATAAATGTGAAACCTTAACCAATCTAATGACACGTTTTTATTGCGATTGACCTTAAAGATTATCTAGACTGCGATCTGTTACAAAATGTTGTTTTGTTTAAAAAATATAACTATCTTCATCTTCAGCTCCCTGCGACTATAGCATATATCCTATTCGCATGGGAATTTTGGCATAAAAGTACTTATCCTACAATGCTAATACCAGTTTATAAGAAACATCAGAAATTCCTTGAGGTACCTACTGTAGTTTTATGAACTATGCTTGATGTGTATGTAAAGGCTGTATACACCTTAGTACTTAGATACATTGTATACCTTAGGAAATCCCCTGGTAGCCCGTCTCACTATCTGTCTGTTATATGACCAAGCTAATTCCAAGAACCACTGACTGAACTGACTTGCGGTTTGATATATTTGATAAGCATGTGCTCTATTAGAATGGTAAAAATATCTTATATGACGATATTTACTCATACTTATTTAATTTGGAGGTACGGTCTCGATAATTGCAATAAGTATATTATTATTGTAGCAAATGAATTTTAATAAATGATTTGATTTGATACTTATTTATTAATTAACTTTCGTTGCTAACAGTACACACGGTTGTGTATTCACTGTCAACAATTGGTTGTGTAATAGAAATGGCACACTGATATTTCGGATCCATTGATGATTTCAATAGCAAGAGGCTTGCTCAATGACGCGTTCACTCATCACATCACGATCCAATAGAATCTGGGTCACACATTTATATATACAAACACATGTGTAGTTTGAGTTTTAAAACAATATTTATGTGAAAAGACTTGTGTAACAAAGTAAAAGTTTCACTTGGAAATGTTAGTTTTAAAAGGAAATTGTTTCAGCATTATGAATAAAATTAGCTTTAGTTCTAAGGGATTGAAAATCCTTATATATTATATTAATTTGAGAGAAGTCAGAAAATATAATCTCTACAATGATGAAAGAAATTGCTGTAACACTTTGGCAACGAAAACTAAACTTTTAATCAGTAAAGCCTGACATTCCAACTGCACACAGTAAAACGAAACAAATTCTTTCACATGCATTCATTTCTTTAAAACGCTCAAAGCAAAGCAACGTCCAACAATAATCCGCAGGTGTTGCATAAAGAATATTAATTAGCTAAACAAACGTGGTGTTTAACGCGTGCATGGCAAAATATCAACTCGGTCCTAACACCGGGTTCACGTCAGAGGAATAACCATAACAAAGTGTTTGGTTCCGCTGGGACTCGCTAGGAACAAAGGAGGTCATCGAACCCACGACCGCGCTCACCTCTTGGACCTAGGACGTAATTAGGACGGGGGGGGGAGGTATTTACCTGTAATATCTCAAAACCTGAATAAACTTTTTTGGAAATGAGAATAAGCTTTAAATTTATGAACAACAGTTATTTTTGACTTAAACAACAGTTATTGGTGTAGTACACAAAATAATGTTTATTTTAAAAGAAAAAAGCAGTTTAAATATAACAAAACGATGTTCTTCCTTGTAAAGATAAGAGTTACAAGTAGTAACAATTTTGTCGCAGTAAATTATAATATAACCTTGATTTCGTTTCCACATTAATGTAAGTAAACTAAGTGATCCTTTCCTCAATAATTGTTCAACTTCACTTCAATAATAAATCGTTTGCGCTATAGAACAAGTTAAACCACTTACTCCATAAATGAAGCTATAAATTTCAAATTAAATAGGTTTTACACAATGAGTATGTAAATAATGCTTTTAAAACACAATACAATAATTACGTAGCCTCATTTAACTCGTTTTAAATAATTGTTAATTAGAAAACGTGCATTTTACGATTAGTTCATCTCAACTAGTTTTATTATTATTGCCATTTCATTTTGCCCCTGATTGCCTCGTCCTGAGTCCTCAAGACGGCCCTGTGTTATATGTTATACAATAACAACAGTATGTATAGATTATAAAGGTACATAATATCGGGACATTTATTGCATTCGCCTTGTCTATCGCTAGCGAAATGAAAGAGAAAACATGATATTTAGTCAGGGTGCGCCAAAGTTCACCTAAAATTTCAACTCCGATAATTGGAAATCCGAAAATTTTCTTCCTAACATTTTTTATCCTAACAATCGCAACTCCTAAAATCTTTGTCACTAATGTTTTAATTCCGAAACATTTGTTTTCCTATATTTTCTCAACATAACCATCGTTCATACTATTATTCAAAGTCATATCTTTTTTGTTTAGATTTATTTTTATTTATTATAATCAATATTATATACATAAATTTTTCGTAACTTTGTTTTTACATAACATGTAGGTATAACATATAACGCACGAGCCGAGCGAGCAAAACCAGAGTCCTGCTCCAATCATTCAGTCAAGTTCCAGTAACGAATCGGTCCTATTCCTAATTATTGGTTTAGGTTATGTTAGAACTGTGACCCCAACGAGACCGAATTGGTCCTTTAGTTATGGTTATAGTAAACTCCCAGGCCATAAGCATAACCGTAAACGAGTCGTATAATAATCATTAAAACTATAAATATCATCTTCTACCCACATATATTTTTTATTACACTTGGTAAATGTTTCTTTCTGAGCATGAGTGAAAATATTATGGTAAGTATGTTTAGGGATAAAAGCGTTATGATAAAAAACAGTAGGAGTTTAAATATATTTACATTAAAGATGTTATGAATTAAAATTTTCGGAAAAATGAGTGTTATGAGCATCGTCGGTAGCACTACAAATAGTATGAATTAAAACTTTAGGATGAAAAATTTTAGGAAGAATGATCATTCGGACTACAAATAGTTAGGAAAACATTTTCGGGTAAAGAACTTTAGGTGAGCCAATATGGACCCATTTAGTCATTATAAGAAAAAATTTTTTGCGAACTTTGTTGAAACTCTAGAAAAACGTAAAAGTAAACATGGAGAAATTATATTTATAGTAATTATAAGAAAATATGTTTTGCAAATATGTTGCCGTCGGTGGCGCAGGGGTTAAGGCCGTTGACTTCCAATCGGAAGGTGCCTGGTTCGAATCCCACCAGTCCCGCCACGTACCAATGTGTTTTCAATTTACGAATTCAAAAGTACGTTAATTTCGACGCTCTTACGGTGAAGGAAAACATCGTGAGGAAACCTGCACACACCTTGGAAGAAATTCAAAGGTTGTGTGTGAAGTCGACCAACCCGCACTTGGCCAGCGTGGTTGACTAAGGCCTAATCACCCTAATTCAGGGTAGGCTCGTGCCCCTCGGTGGGGACATATATGAGCTGATGATGATGATGTTTTGCAAACTCAATTCTTATTCTAGAAATAAATAAAACCGAGTTCTTTTAACTCGCTCTCTTGAACAACACAGTATTTTATCCAACAATGTAAACAGATACAAAAATGCGTTTGTCAAACACAACATTTAATAAAGAATCCGACATATGCATTAAAATAAACTTGATTCTTTATATTTACTTAGGTGCATCCGATGTGGAATGATTGTTTGACATTTTAGAGGTTACTTTATTTGATTAATTATAAACTAGATAAACACTCGAGTAGCATCACTTTGTAAACTTACATATTACACAATTAGTTATCGCATTTTTTAAGATAGTATTTTTTTATTCGCGACATACGCGTGTACGTGTATTTATTTATTTCTAAAAGAATCAAATAAAAATCGTTATAATAAAATGTCTCTTTATAATAGTTATTTTAGATTTATATTAGTTTTAGTATTTTTTATATTAAACTACATTAGGAAAATTTTCTGTGATGAATCCAAGAAGCCGAAGTTAGACACGTAAATATCCTATAAGGACTTACCTATCGTCAAAAAATTTAATATAAGTGTGTGCAAAAGTCTCTATATGAGATAATAGTCTCTGTGTATAAACAGACATTAACTAATCCACGAGTTCCTACATTTCCTTCGAGACCCAAAATAATATATAATTACTTACGCACAGAGGCTGCGTGACTTACAAATGATCCATATTTAAAAATTCTTAATCCTTGACTCTTAGTATTAAGTAGTTATAATTACAAGTGACATTGTTTTACTAAATAAAAAGTAGTTAAGTGACATTGTATAATTTACTAATAAAGTACTCTCTCTTTTCCAGAGGTGAAAAGCTGTACGTAACTGCGGACAAGCGCGGTGACAAAGGCGGCTGTAAAAAACCTCTTTGTTGGACACTCCTGATTCTGGTGGTGGCAGTTATTGTCACTGTTATCGTACTTGCAGCCAGTAAGTAAAACTTTATAATACATCTCCATTAAAAATGTCACAGTCAGTAGCCTGATTGATGAAGACACCAAAGATTGCAGGTTCATTCCCAAACAATGTAAAATCATTTAAAAACAATGAAAATCCGTTTGTGTGCAGTGTACGACTGAACGTATCCTAAGACATAAAGGTTGCTTCCATCGCGTAGCAGTCTTATATTCCAAAATTTTGAACATTTTGAGCGCGAGTCGGTAATAAAAAATAAACATTGCCTACCCACAAATTACATTATCCTATACTTAATCTATTCAATTGTCTATTCCAGCTGGCGTGCTCTTCCCCGGCTCTCCGACAGCTCTTCAACAATACAACAATGTGACATCAGCGCGAGCATTCGGCGGCCTAGTCCATGACCATACAGGCGCCGACCACACTGTACACGACCATTCCACTCACAACGCACCCGAAACTCATCCAAATAACCCAGAAGGTGATATGGGAAGCAACCAGCCGACCAGCGATGATGAATTCGAGACCACAGAAACAACGACTGCTATGAAACCTTCAGCTGGACTGCAAAACGACGAAGCACACCCGAACTCTGCGTCTGACGAAACTGATATGTCTATTTATGGTATGTTTTGTTTTTAAAGTTTTAGACTAATTAGAGTAGTGCAGAGTATCTGAGATAGCAAAATAGATTGTCTCAAAACAATCGTTAAAGGCTTCTGAAAGTAAAAAGGAATTATCATGAATCCTTCGTGGATGAGATCTTATGCCAAAAAATAACATAAGCTATAAAAATACAGTAATCTAATGAAATTCTTCGAGAAAGCGTATTCATGAAATTAGTAGTATGTTTTCTATATTAATATGTACTTTACCTTTTTCATTTCAGTACCAAGAACAGTAGAGGGTCAAGTAATGATTGATAACGAGGAATTCACTCCCGCGCTTGAGGATCCAGAGAGTCCTGAATATAAGGAATTCGTATCCATATTCACTGAGGGACTGAAGAAAGCTATCTTCAACAAAGACAATAAAGATATCGCTATTGAAGTTGTACAACTAACGTAAGTATTAGAAGAAATAAACTGTCTGTAGTTGCTATTTGTCTGTTAGCTACACCTTTACAAAATGTACTAGATATTGAATCGTAAAAATATATACATACATTCAAAACTTTCCCTTACCCCAAAGCGAACCATATCGCTGCTCTAAGTTACTAACAACCACTTAAATTTAAAATTTTAATATTAAATTTTCTATTTACAGGAAAGGGTCAATCATAGTCACCTACAGAATTCACTGGCAACCAAATACAAATAACAAATCCGAAGAAATGCTCTCTGCTCCAAACCTAAAGACAAAACTTAACGACTATCTTGCGAAGAATAGACGAATGATAAACGTATACCACATTGCTGAAGACAAACTCTCGACGAAGCCAGTTCTTAACTTATGCCAAATGGACAACAACCTCTGCGAATACGGATGTGAATTTGATGAAGCAGCTCTAGACTTCACCTGCACCTGCCCTCCAGGATTAATAACCGATGTAGCCAACCCTAAAAAATGTACTCGTTTATTAGATACTAATTATTCCTCTGAAACTGACACGAAAGTTGGAGATGAACAGTCCAAAGTAACTACTATGGAAGCGAACTCAAGTTTAATAACCAATTACACCCCAAAGGAAACTAAACAAACCACTGAAAAAGACACCAAATTCGATTGGCAAGAAAGTATCCCTCCTATGGAGACAACGACAGATGTCGATGTAAGTTTCTCCCATATATTTGGAAACGATGAAGATCATAAAACAAATTCAGCTGAACGGACAGAACAACCACAAGTCAAACCCCAAACAACTGAACGAGAACCGGTTGCCGAGCCAGAACCAGTTGCTGAACCAGAACCAGTTGCGGAACCGGAACCAGTTGCGGAACCAACTGATGAACCTGAACCCGGACTAAAGTTAATGAATCTACCCACAGTCTCAATGGAACCCGAATACACTACAACGATTGAAACGATGTCGATGGAAGACAATTACACTGCTCTAGAAGTTATTCCATCGACTAAAGCTGAGCCCAAACCAGAGCCTACTGCCGAACCTGAGCCTGAACCTCAACCAAAAGCTGAACCAGAACCAACGCCAGAGCCTAAGTCTACGACAGAAGCAACGCCAGAGCCCACACATGAACCAATAACAATTATTGTGCCAAAATCTGAACCCGAACCAACTTCAGAGCCAAAATTCGAAGGAATACACCAAAAACAAAAGCAAACTGAACCTGAACCCACTCCAGAACCTAAAGTAAGTTCAATCTCGGAATTGGAACCTATTCCGGAACCAAAGGCAGAACCAGAACCAACCTCTGAGCCAAAATTTGAAGGAGAAACAGTCACAGAACTAAAATCCGAACCAGAACTGTTTTTGGAACAAAAACCAGAACCTGAACCAGAACCAAAAGTAGAACCTGAACCGGAACCAAAAGCTGAACCAGAATCAATTACAGACACAAACCCTAGGCATTTGACTACCACAGAACACAGCAGTAATATGGACGTTTTGACATTATTAGAAACGAATGCTGACCCCGAACCTAAACCAGAACCTGTAACAACAACTCCCAAACCAGGACCTGATCCAAAGTTACAAGAATCTATTTTGTCATTATTAAACGAAGAAACAACAATATCGCCTCAAATTCCAATATCTAGTTACTTAAATCAAAATAAACAAAAAACATCAGAGTCCGAACTAAAATCGCCATTATTTTTAAATAATGTCAATGAAACGTCAGAGGCTACCACTGTTAAGTTTGATGCGTACGAAAACGAACAAAAATCTAAACAAGATATAATGAGTGCTATAAAACTTATTGACGAATTTAGTCCTTATGAAAAGGGAAACCTAATAGAAATGAACATCACCGAAACAAATAATTCGGAAGCTCGTAATACAACGAATATGGATATTTTACCTGGAGAAACCACTACCGTCAAAGAAATGAGCGCAGAAACTGAAATAACGACTGTCTCAGCAGTTACTGAAAGTAAGATTTTAAATACTGAAATACCACTAACTGAGACACCTATTTACGAAAATAATGAGAAAGATATAACCAACAAACAATCACGAAGCTCTAATGAAACTATTTTTAATGAATTTAAGCCGGAAAGTGAAAATGCAAACACAAGCGGACAAGAAAATAATGCCGAAAAACTTTTGATGAATGCCTTGACTACTGTAAGTACTTCTAACGAAACTACACCCGCAACTGACGATAAAGTTGACGAAAACATGGACATAACATTCGATGCTATTAATAAAATGCTTTACAATCGTTCATCGAAATCTATTGAAGGTGAAAACCATACTGTAACTGAAACAAATGAAAATACTACTGCTACGGAATCAGATTGGTTATCAGAAAGTGTTACTGAAGTTACGTATCTTGATGCCATTAACAGAAATAAACCAACTGAAACAACCGAATCGCCAATGGGTGCCGTAGAAGAAATTATCAAAACTGGAATAACAAAAGACGATTTCGAACCAGATTACTTGAACAATATGAATAATAAGATGTCGGAGCGAGACGAACCACTTTATGGTATGGTACATGATTATGATAGCGAGGATACTAGAACTAAAAGAGTACACCATGGCGAGCATGGTGTATCTAAACCCCCACAAACTGCGTCAATTGCGGATATGAATAATCACGAGACGAAGCAAGATGCACCTGTTACAACAACAACTGTTGCTCAATATATTTATAAAGGTAACGAAATGCCATTTGAAGAGCAGACTACTGAACAAATCAGTATGACATCGCCAGCTCAAGCAAACCAAAACTCTGAACCAGCACCAGTTTGGGAAGACACTGACGCTATGTTAAGTGTTAAAGAATTACCGAAACAAAATGAACAAATGATTACTACTACAGAAGGCATGGTTATGATAGATGAGATCAAGTTACCTGTGACTACGGAAAATCCTGTGATTGTCACAACAGATATGATACCAACCTCAGTTGAAACATTCCCCACAACCATGGAACCAATCAGCATTCCCACGGAATCAATGCCCACAATTACGGTACTGAATCCGACAACAACGGAATCGATCATTGAACCAGAAACATCAGTACCATATCTTAACGATGAAACAAATGATTCACAAGGCAATACAACCCAAGTAAACAATTTAAATGTAACCATTTACGAAATATCTAGTCACGAAGGCAACAACTCGTTTAATGAACCAAAAGCGGGGAATACACAATCTACGGAATATGACGATCACGAAACTGAAATGAATCCTTTTCTGCCTGAAATAGAAAATAATAAAATTCTTGTTAAGAAACTACAAGAAGGACACGATCTCGAACCAAATAATTTGAATGAAACACAGAATGAAAATATGGAAGAACACAAAAATGCTTCAGAAACTACCACACACAGGGTTGAGGAGACTGAGGTGACTCTTGCTCCCGCAACTGAAACTGCAGACGAGGATCTCAATGATCTTTTGAAAAATTTATCAAAACAAAACGCTGACATTGAGGGTAAAATTGAATCACCGCAAGACGAAGATAGCAAACAAGAAACAGAGCCTAAGCCCGAAACGAAAATAGTACTCCCTGTCTCGGCATTCCTCCTCGACACGGACGATTTAGAGACTACATCACTAAGACCGACCGCCACTGAAAATCCAGACGTAAGCGCAATCACACCAACTATCTCAATGGAAATGAACGAAAATGACTATTTAAGTGTTGTTCCCATTGAAGAAGAAAGACCGGAAGATAAAGAAGTAACAAAGAAGAATTACGATGACAGTCTTCAAGACCTTAATAATAATATAAGCGTTTCACCAAAAAAGAGTAAAAGAACAAAGACACCAGCCAAATTAAATTCGGTACTTGATAATGAAGCGTAGTGAATGTTAATAACATGTTATTACTCTAAGTATCCTGTGATGCAATCGGTTATATCGGTTGACTTTTATTCTACCTTACCGCTATCGCTAAAAATTCGAGTAGATATTTTGAAACATAATATTTTGAGAACTTGATAAACAAATATTTTATTAGACTAGTCAATCTACAAAAGTCATCTTGAACATTACATAGACTTTATTTATTACTCCAATTTTAGATAGATGCGAATATCTGAAGAAACGCAAACTCTTTTCACATTATCATCAATTTAGTAATTGTTCAGATTATAATAATTATGTCATGTTTGAATAACAACTAAACTGTTTTAATTGTATTTTATGTTTCCTATCCATTATTTGTTACCATAGCTAGATGTATATTTAATTTTATTTCGAAATTATTAAAAAATATTTCATAAATCAATTTTATTGAGTTGGTAAATGTTTGGGATTTGTGATGATGGAATTTTAGTCTGCCATGTATTTGTGATATACATACATTCCGTATAATAGACATAATAGTGTAAGTCCCGACGAGAGGTCTGATGTATAATATAACTTAGTAAGTACTTAATCGTTAACTAAATATTTGTATAAATGGTTGATATTGTAAAAATTACGATGTAAATAAATTATAAGTTAATAATTATTTGTGTGTTATTATTGAATACCCTTTGGAGTTTGAATAAGATACCGGAATAGGGACAAATATAATTTATTTATATGTCAATAAGTACATTTAACAATAGTTAATGATAGATAATACTATTAAAAATATGGTATAATTAACACTTATCTTAAGTACTTTGGTTAACAATTTAAGTACATATATTGATAATCAATTGTCAGTCTTAGGATGTGGAGTAATATCTTCTATTTCTTGAGCATAACTTTGTTCTTCATCTAATACCATTTTAGCGCAAAGACAACCAGCACCGTTGCCCCCAACCAAACACTTACCTATAACGTCTTTACAAGTATTAAAAGGTAGAAACGTATCATTACCTACTTCAAATTTCAGCTTCAAATCTAAGTCAAATGTATCATCTATTTTTATAACACCATCTTCACCACAAGTAATGTTCGGCATATTATTGTTATCTTCATATTTATTCTTATTCATATTACAGTTTATTTTAGCTTTTTCAGTACATATATTAGCGCATTCACAGCCTTCGCAAGCACTACTTAAAGTTTTATCATTTTTCAAATCTATATCTACTAGTTCATCTCTATCATCTATAGGTATATTATTATTATGATTTATAAGTTCTTTATTATTTATATCATTATCTTTGTGAGGTTTCGATAGTTGTTCGCATATACAATTGTTACTATCTGTTATACAAGACCCTAATACTGTTTTGCAATCACCTATTTCTATATCAACTGTTTTTGGGGAGTTAACAACTGGACTTGTTTCCTCTATAAGATCATCTTGGTTATTATCCTGTATAGACCAATTTTGTAGATTCTCGTTTTCCAATGCACACAATTTAGAATGTAAATCGTAATCGTTGTTTGGTATTTTCTCTCCGCAACAAGAACATATTGTTGAATCTGAAATAAATTTCATTATAAGTATTTTATTTAGACGAAGAAAACTCCTAAAAAAGATCTGAAGATCCTAAAGAAAAGCCTCTTGAATCGCTCTATATATTTCTAAAATTGCATTAAAATCTGTTGAGTAGTTTAGAAGATCTGAGTAAGCGAACAGAAAACGGAAGCAACTTCATTTTGCACTATGTAAACAAGATTTCGTTTCAATTCTTAGGTAATCTAATAAAAACTAAAAGTGTGTGTGTATAGATAAGGAGAAATACGTGAGCAGAACCGCGGAATACAATAAGTAATAAATAAACGTACCATCTTTTATCTCTCTGACGTCGCATGAGTCATCAGAGGATGTTCTGTTATCACGTTGTGTACCTAAAACAATATTATATTATTGCTCACTAATTCTCGTATAAAAATAAGTACTTCGTTTTTGAGTAACATACACCTAAGCACCTAAGCACTAGTTTTTGAGTGAGTTTAGAGCCTAGGACATTTAGTAAGCTGAAGTAGCAGTGGGCAGGGCATACGGCGAAACATTTTTCGGCCAATAAACATTTTAGACAAAACAAAATAGGCCAGAAAGTTCTCGAACGGAGAGCAACGTGCTAACAAACGTAGTGTAGGACGCTCCCACCTAGGTGGACAGACGTTCTAATAACGGTCGCACGGAATCGTTGGATTCGGAGCGTGTGTGATTGTCGCTGTGGAAGTCGACGGGGGGTGAGCTATGTTTAATAGTGGAAATCAAATTAGTTATTATTTTATTTTTATTATTTAGGGCTGAGATAATCACCATAGGCTATGTTTTACCCTTTCCCTTTAGAAATGTGGCGGGGTACAGCTACGGTATGCATCTAGTAAATTGTAAAACATGGCTAAAACAACTATAAACGTTATCTCTTGTTATACAAACTAAAATGTTGTGAAACATCAAAAGAAATTAAAACTTCAATATGTAACTTCATCCTCATTGCATCTAGAACGGTAGGTACTATAAAAATAATGTAGTAAAATTGATAAATTCTCCATTGTGCAGTAGGTTAATCACGATTTCTTGTTATGACGTCATAAAATAATTCTGTCATATTTTACAGTTTTATTTTAATAGTATTAGAATTTATGTGACTTTAAGAAGCATCTTGCGGTATTACCTTCTTAATTTTGAGCAATAAACTATTCTTAGACCGTTATCGTGTGAATTTTGAAATTAAAATATTTGAATGCCCTTCCTAGTTTT
This sequence comes from Timandra comae, assembly GCA_958496195.1. NCBI lineage: Eukaryota > Metazoa > Arthropoda > Insecta > Lepidoptera > Geometridae > Timandra > Timandra comae. The sequence continues at coordinate 9,787,316 of OY292356.1, forward strand.
CAGGAACATCTGCATCAAATTTCACCTAAATTGCTTTAGTAGTTAAGAAATATCTATTTTCACAACCTTTCACATTTCTAATTTTTATAGAATTTTGTACAGACTAAATTCTACTTTATTGGATTGCAGATAAGGTCTATAATTTATTGATGACGATCCAAAATATTTTTTCCAAGTTAAATACAAATTTTACTCACCATGTGACAACATATGCCGTTTCATTGTATATTTGGATGTAAACTTCTTATCACAATCAGGATATTCACAAAAATATCGATCTGATGTATTGTGTGTCTTCATATGGCTCTTTAAATGGTGGGATTGGATGAAACCTACAACATAAATGCACATAAATATCTCTTGTAATGACAAAGAGATAGTCATCTGATAGTAAGTAATTAACATCGTCTAAGATATCTGCAACCCAAAAGAGTCACAAGTACATTGTCAGCGTTTAACAGAAAACAAGACATCAGGAGGAAGCAAGGGGAGGACGTTCTTCAATAAAGGGGCTATCTAATGCCAAAGAATTTTTTAAATCAGTTTGTTGTTCAAACAAACAAACTATCTCTTTATGATAACATAGCAGCTCCTTCCAGTTTTACCAAAAAACTCTTCCACTTTATAATCCTTAATAATATTATAAATGCGAAAAGAACTCTGTCTGTCTGGGTGTTACTTTTTCTCAGTTAAACTACTGAACCGATTGACTTGAAATTTGGTACAGGGGTAGCTTATGGTCTGGGAACGGACATAGGCTATGTTTTATCCCAAAATTCTCACGGGATCGGAGACTACGCGGGTGAAACCGCGGGGCGCTGCTAGTATTATTATAAATATTAAATGTAATACCAACCTTTCCCACAAACACTACAATAATGTTGCTTTACTTTAGTATGCGTCATCTCATGGTGCTTCAGATGGTGGGAGAAGTTGAATGACTTATCGCAGAAGGAGCATCGGAACTGTCTCTCTGACTGGGGCTGGTGAGTCCTCATGTGGGCACTGAGAGCCAACTTGCTGTGGTATGTGGAGCTGCATTTCGTACAGAAAAATGTACCTAAAAAATAATAATGCTGATTATAAAAAAATAAAAACACCTTAAAATAAATAATAATGAATCAAGTATGTATGTAGATAGTTATTCTAAATATGAATCTAAATCTTTCTTTTTCTGAACCTTTATCCATGTCTAGTTGGGATTGGTTGCCAGTTTTAACTAGAATTTGGAGAATGTTAGTATTTTTATGTGGATTGATTGCTACTACTGTTTTTAGGCCTCTATGTAGTGTAGTCCTCTGTTAAAGAAAAGAAGATTGGCTCAACTGAAGAAAGAAAGAAAGAAGAAGAAAGAAAAGGCGTTTATTTGCAGTTACATAACATTTATAACTATATATAAAAATTCTTAATATAAAAAAGAAGACAGGGATGGATTGTAAGAGAAACCCTGCACAGTGGTATACAATTTAATCTTTTTATTTTAATAAGTGAATTAAATACCTTTATGTGCATACTCAATATGTCGTTTGAGCAGTACTTCATCTCTGAACTTTCGATCACATTTCTCACATTGCGCGCTTCCTGTTCTTTCATGTTGTTTTTGGTGTCTGCGCAGTGCTGACCTGGAAATGGAAAGGCGAAATAAATATAACAGAGAAAATATTGATTATCTGTGACTCCAATATTGAAGAGGTGTTTGTTGAAGAGTCCATGTCCATGCAGTTGTGATTTGTTCAGTCTGGGGATATTTTTAGACAGCCTGATGTTTAGTTTGGGTAGTGCTGCTTTGGCTTACTTGCACTCCTCTATTGTTAATTCCCATATCTGTGTGTGTTTTTTGAAGTGAAAACTTCTTTAGCGGCGCTGAGCACTTTTTTTGTATGGGTAAAAACTTTCAAACTCGCGTCAGGGTCACGTGATGCTGATCGAAAAAGCGTAAGATCCATATATAAATAACGATATAATATTATAAATAACAACATATAAATTGTCATATTTGTTTACGATAGCGCAATAAATAAACATTGTATTCTACCACATAAATGATAGTACTTTTATACTTATAATTAAACACAACGTTAATATTGAAGTTTTCACTTCTGCCGGCACTCCCGGAGTGCTACCTTTTTTATTTTTTTTAATTATAGTGCTAAATGGCTCCATGTTTCTGTATAAGCAATAAAATGACATTTGCTTCCCAAATTATTTTTTGTTATTTACAAGTTAATTCCTAAAACTCCTAGATCTATTAATTCTATAGTAGGTACTTGACTTTCCTTGAAATCAATATCAAACTATTAAAAACTACTCTAAAAAGAAATAAACATTTATTAGAACAAGCTCTGAAGATAAGGAAAGATAAAAGGAGTTGAGGGACTTCCCCAGCAATGAGGCTGCATTAATCAATAAAAAAAAGAATGCAGAGGGTGATAAATATGAAAAATCTAGATTCCACAATCACAGTTATTTGTTATCTTTACGCAGAATATTGATAACAAAAGCATGAGCTACTTATATCTTAAAACTTGATTTTATTGAAGATTAGAGTAATAATAAGCCTTTAACTTTCACAGCAGATTTTGGATACTATTATCTACCATGACTTAACGAGTTAAGGAATACGGGAACTAAGAGTAATAGAATAATAATGAATAATTTCAATAAAGTGGTCATATTTTAATTTCTAATGAAAAATACATATTTTTGACGATAGATGATTTTAAATGATAAAAATTTTAAAACTATAATTTACTTACTGGAAATTAAACTTCTTGGCACATATATCACACTCAAACAGTTGATAATGACTTGTTTCATGTCGAATTTTCTCACTGTTATACTTAAATTCCTTAGGACAATGACTACATTTGAATTTGGTGTCTTCTTCCATTGACTTCATGATTCAATAATAATCTTCCACATATTATCCTTGACGTGCTTTGTTTTTCTATGATTGTTATTTGTAAATAAGGAAAAAATATTTACTGTTGAATTATATGCTATAGATAATATGTTACGACACCACGAACTGTGGAACCTTCGGCTAAGGTTCCAAAATTAGTTTAAGATGTTTTTACAGAGAACACGACAAATTATACAAACAAAACCAATAATAAATAATGGGTAACTCCTTTTTCCCAAATTCGTAATTTCGTAGCGAAAGCGAGCGAGCGTGCGATATTGACAGTGCGATAGCGACTGATTTGACAGTGACTTAAGAAAGTAAAATGAATTATACGACAATGACAGCATGAACATTTGATAACAATACAGAAAGCATTGTCAGTGACAGAAACGCAGACAAAATCTAGTCTGCAAAAGCCAATTTTAAAACAACTAATTCAATCAGCTGACTTTTTATTTATATTATATTTTTTCCTAAAAATTGAGATTTATTAAATAAAAATTGTACACAAAATAATTACCTATGTACTGGAACTTCATTAGTGTGCGGAATAAGTAGAGCTTCAGAAGTTAATACAATGTTTTCTTTGTAAAGTGAACTTGATTCAACCTTAAGAGGTTATGTAATGTGTAAATAAACATTGGTAAAGGAAAAATCACAAGAAATAAAGTTGCGTGCTACGTTTCAGTACGTCAGGCGACTTTAATTAACACGATGTGGAGCCATTCATTACCGGCCGGCGCGCTGTCGCAAGCGGACAGCCCGAGAGCTCAATATTGCTTGCCTTCACTTAAAAATTCACGATAAGTTCGAAAATCAAACGTACCATGCATAACTGGATTAAAGTAACGTTGATACTGTGCGCATTTGGTGTGCTACGGGAAATTCGACCTTCAGAACCGTTTGTTTCTGAGTTTTTGCTGGGTGAATGGAGAAATGTGACTGAGGAACAGCTCAACAGAGATGTATACCCTTTAGGGACGTACTTCTACTTGGCATTGTTGGTTATTGTGTTTCTTATTACTGATTTTCTGAGATTCAAACCTGTTATCATACTTTCTGGTGAGTTTACAAACTTTTATAACCATTTTTATTGATCAATTGTGCGGCAAAGTGATCACCATGCTGGATTATGTGTTATAGGCTTGTTATAGGTTCAGTGTCTGTGTGAGTAAATATTTAAATATATGTATGATCCACAAACTCTAATGATTTATCTCTGTCTAGGTGTTTATGTGTATAAATATGCACATTATTTTGCAATAACCGTAATAAAAGTTTTTTATATCAAATTTAAATACTTATAAATTAACTAGCAGCGCCCCGCGGCTTCACCCGCGTAGTTCCCGTTCCCGTGGGAATTTTGGGATAAAAAGTATCCTATGTGTTATTCTGATGTATAAGCAAGATTATTGTAAAGTTTCATTAAAATCCATTCAGTAGTTTTTGCGTGAAAGAGTAACAAACATCCATACATACAAACTTTCGCCTTTATAATATTAGTAGGATTCATTTTAAAAAATACTCACCTCTGAAACAAGTAATATTTGATCTTATCTTTTAACATTTAAACGTCTGTTGGATCAACAAAAGATTATATTAAAATTACCATAATCCACTATTATTAGCTTTATCATTATTTATGATTTTATTTCGTTTGTGTATTATCATGTAAATCAGCAATAGTTCATGCATTACTAGTCTGTTATTACTTAAAGTCATTATTATCTAATATTCTTAAGTGGTTCTTTGAGTACCAAACTGTAAAAGTAAAGCTTTTTAATAAAATTACGTGTCTCTTAGTTTTAGTACATCAAATGCGTGTCCCTGCACCTGCACACGCGAGGACCTTTACAAGGCCACTGATAGTGCTATATCAGTGGCTGAGTTTTGGTCCTCAAAAATTTGAGTCGATATGCAAAGAAGAAGTACATCGATTTTTTTAATGATATCCTTAATGTAATATTTTTTTATTAATTTATTAAATAACTTAAAAGGCTTACTCATCACAAGTTCAATTTTAGTTTATTTTACACACAGACACACACAATGCGAAGATAAACCTTTTGTGGATCATAATTTTTATAGTTCCTTACACAGGATTGAACCTGCAACCCCTTATTTGGCAGATGAGCATGATGGCCTCAGAAACGACTCCAACAATTTGAATCAAATGTCTTTAAATTTAGCCATAAAGGTTGATGAAAGAAAAGGTGTCATTGCTGAAAAAAAAACGCGATTTCGCAAAAAATACGCCAAACGTAGTTCAGATAACAAGTACTGTTACTGAAATATGAACTCAGTTTACAAAAGTCTAAGGTGTAATTTAATATCGTAAAGATATGATACAGAGCTCCTTTCAATTAGCAATTAAATCACAACAACGCAGTCTGAATTAATGTTTTGTATTCCTCAAGTTCATGGTCGATTTGATTACTGTACGTAATATTATTTTGCTGATAGACATAAGTATGGTTGTCTGTATGTCTTTTTTTTTATAACTAGGTAATAAACCGTTTGTTGAACTAAGTACATACTTTTTATAGTTATCATGGTTATTAGCACTCAAATTATTATAATTAACGGGATATTTACCATGTATATTATTTGTTTCGAGTTTCCGATATTTTATTCTGAGTTCATCCGTGATCATGGCGCTTGCAACAGCGTCGAAATATCGGAAACTCGAAACAAATAATATACATGGTAAATATCCCGTTAATTATAATAATTTAAGTACATACTTATACTTAAACGCCCCAACGCGGCGGTATTCTGGCATGTGCACCGGCCTACTAAATTTGAGGTCCCGGATGCAATTCCTGACCTGAACGACTTTTGCTATTTTCCTAAATATATCACGAAATTTCACACAAATCTACCAGCACTTATTTGAAAATAATTTGGAAAGCCATAGCGACAACTGACACACAACACTCACTAGCTCACTACCTACTTCTGATAGGTATATCTTATCTTCATCAGACCCCTAATCGCAGTCGCAACGAAAAAGTTCGCAATAATGTAAAATGTTGGTAAAAAAACAATGGGTAAAATCTGCAAGAAATGACGCGAATAAAACCATTCGGCTCAGCTAGTATTAAAGTCTTTATCAGATCGATACATTTCAGCTTATCAGTAGAAAGAATGTAATCGAAATATGTAGTTGTTTGTTTACAAGGAAATGATTTAATTTCATCTTAATTATGTACTTTACAATAACTGACTCATTTCATGCCCAGTACCATAACACATAAAACGCTCAAATTAACGTACGATATTTTCTTATACTTATCTACAACAGCGATAATTACACTATACGATAATTAGGGGCCTATAAATTTGAGTTAGGGCATTCTGTTTACACTATACCCTAACTTTATTAGTATCAGTAACTAGGCTGCCAATTTCGAGAATGTAGGGCTCTAATCTATACTGATATTATAAAGAGGAAAGATTTGTTTGTTTGTTTGTAATGAATAGGCTCCGAAACTACTGGACCAATTTCAAAAATTCTTTCACTTATGGAAAGCTAATTTATCAGTGCGTGACATAGGCTATATTTAATCCCCGTAATCCCACGGGAACGGGAACTACGCGGGTGAAACCGCGGTGAGCTACTATCACTAATAAGTAGAACACTAACTAGTTACTGAAATCAGACTTGCCCTTACATAAGAGTCTAAATGAATAGGGGCCTAATTATCGGTTTTTGCTAATTATGATATCCGCTTGCCTTTAACTCAGCAATACGCCAAGAAAAAACCCTTCCAAATTATTTTTTATTAAATAATTCCTATAATCATTTCAGGGCTTAGTGGCATATCAGTTTATGCCATACTGCTATGGACAACCAGCTTAGAATGGCTTCAAGCATCGCAGTTCTTCTACGGCCTATACATAGCGACCGAAGTGGCGTATTATACTTACATTTATGCAAAGGTTTGTCAATATTTTTACTTTATTTTTGTAGTAGTTTTTCTGTATGTTTAGTGCCTAAAGCGTATTTAACATTCATAGTGCTTCTTGGAAGCCCAAACCGAATAAATGGTTTTCAATTTGAGCTTTACAAATAATAATAAAAGAAGAATACAGCACTCTTCTTCAATTAACAAAATATGCTTATAGTGCTATGCATACAAATTCCAATACATCATAACGTTTTTTTCTGTAACCGATGCTCTAAATATACCTCGCGACTATTGTACTTTTTTATATGAGTAAATGAAAAATAATCAGAAATTCGAATCGCTGAACGCTGTCCGACACCTATGAATGTCTCACAAAAGGCAATTATGTAAAAATTTTGACTAAGTATTCTGTAACATTGTGTATCATTTTCAAGGGTAATTTATTTACGTTATACAGTATAGTGAATGAAATAGCATACGAGTAGATAGTGTAACCATACCGGACGGCCTAATGAAGAGTCGTAGGTTTGATTCCCGACCAAAATAAATATTTCTGGGAAAGAAAGAAAACATATTTTTCCCGGTCTGGCTGTGCTTGTAAATAAGTATAATTAAAAAAAAAATACTAAACTTACCTACTTAGTTAGCTGACAGTTGCGTTTGCGTTTCGACTCAAATTTTTGAGGACCAAAGGATATTGGGCAAAACGTCCCAAGTACTGTAGCACTTCGTGTGATACATCATTCGATAGCTATCGTTAAGAGGAACAAATGATTCTTCGGGAGTGAAGCCGAATTCCCCGGCAGAAAAAAGTTACAGCCATTTAAAAAATATATATGCCTACTTTATGCAAGGAGTTCAAAGTGCTGTAGCACTAAGTGTGGAACACCATTCGATAGCTATCGTTAAGAGGAACAAATGATTCTTCGGGAGTGAAGCCGAATTCCCCGGCAGAAAAAAGTTACAGCCATTTAAAAAAAAATATAGCCTACTTTATGCAAGGAATTCCAAATACTGTAGCACTTAGTGTGGAACACCATTCGATAGGTATCATTAAGAGAAACAAATGATTCTTCGGGAGTGAAGCCGAATTCCCCGGCAGAAAAAAGTTACAGCCATTTAAAAAAAAATATATGCCTACTTTATGCAAGGAATTCCAAGTGCTGTAGCACTTAGTGTGGTACATCATTCGATAGGTATCGTTAAGAGGAACAAATGATTCTTCGGGAGTGAAGCCGAATTCCATGGCAGAAAAAAGTTACAGCCATTTAAAAAAATATATATGCCTACTTTATGCAAGGAGTTCCAAGTGCTGTAGCACTTAGTGTGGTACATCATTCGATAGGTATCGTTAAGAGGAACAAATGATTCTTCGGGAGTGAAGCCGAATTCCTCGGCAGAAAAAAGTTACAGCCATTTAAAAAAATATATATGCCTACTTTATGCAAGGAGTTCCAAGTGCTGTAGCACTTAGTGTGGTACATCATTCGATAGGTATCGTTAAGAGGAACAAATGATTCTTCGGGAGTGAAGCCGAATTCCCCGGCAGAAAAAAGTTACAGCCATTTAAAAAAATATATATGCCTACTTTATGCAAGGAGTTCCAAGTGCTGTAGCACTTAGTGTGGTACATCATTCGATAGGTATCGTTAAGAGGAACAAATGATTCTTCGGGAGTGAAGCCGAATTCCTCGGCAGAAAAAAGTTACAGCCATTTAAAGAAAAAAATCGTTTGTGTTACGTTACACTGATTCAAGGAGTCCGTGTAAATGGCCTTTAGGGAAACAAAAATGAGCTATGCTCGGTTGTGTTACGTTAAACTGATTCAAGGAGTCCATTTATCCATATAGCCTTACTGAAAAAACAGACAAAGTTCTTGGGAAGTTGAGCTTCAAAATGATTTAGAATGATATGATAGTGATTAAGACGCACAAAATCTTACAAATTATTTTTATTTTTTATATTATGTACCTATCGAATGATGTACCACACTAAGTGCTACAGCACTTGGAACTCCTTGCATAAAGTAGGCATATATATTTTTTTAAATGGCTGTAACTTTTTTCTGCCGGGGAATTCGGTTTCACTCCCGAAGAATCATTTGTTTCTCTTAACGATACCTATCGAATGGTGTTCCACACTAAGTGCTACAGCATTTGGAATTCCTTGCATAAAGTAGGCATATTTTTTTTTTTAAATGGCTGTAACTTTTTTCTGCCGGGGAATTCGGCTTCACTCCCGAAGAATCATTTGTTTCTCTTAACGATAGCTATCGAATGATGTATCACACGAAGTGCTACAGCACTTGGGACATACTCCATACAAATATGCCCATTGTCCTTTTGAGTCGAAACCCAAAGAAGAAGGTGTCAGTTGCTAAAGAAGATAATGAAGTGATTAATTTATTTACTTTTTCAGGTGGACTCAGCAAAATATCCAATAGTGTCATCGTACACTCGCATAGCAACATTGACAGGAAGGTTCCTATCCGGCGTCAGTGCTCAACTATTGACACTGTTTGGTCTGATGAACTACAGGGATCTCAACTATATCACGTTCACAGGTGATCTTTTTTACCTATCCGTACTAATCCTTATTAATATTATAAATGCGAAAGTAACTGGCTGTCTATTACCCTTTCACGGCTAAACTACTGAACCGATTGACTTGAAATTTGGTTCAGGGGCAGCTTATGGTCTGGGAACGGACATAGGCTATTTTTATCCCGAAATTCCCACGGGATCGGGCACTACGGGGTGAAACCGCGGGGCGCTGCTACTAAGTATTATAAATGCGAAAGTAACGAAGATAAGAATCTGTCTGGCGCGCTTTCACGTCAAAACCGATTTAAATATTTGATTGAAAAACTAGAGCCTAGGAAAGGGCTTTAGGCTATATTTAATCCCAAATATCCTACGTGAAAAGATTATACAAGGCCATTTCATAGAACTCCATAAAAAATAATGAAGGAAGCGGAAAACCACTGTCCATTATCCCTATCACTCACGACCTTAGCTTCGACACTGTACGGTATATGCCATGAAAATAGATTCGACATGTGTTTTGTTTACACCAGATTTAATAGCTCAAGTTTACACACACTAAAGTAAGTCAATTATTACCTACAATAAACCACAAATTACAACCAAATGGTAACTAGAATCTCTTCTCATATTACCTCTGCATGTTCCTTTAACGAATAATTATATAGAGTGGTAATTTCCAGCTCAGATCCTGGCGACCCTGGTAGCTATCTGGCTGCCTTCTATGCAATACGGCATCTACTTCCACAGGAGAACGTCGAACATGAACGCGCCGATAGATAAGCAACAGAGTAATGCGCCGATTGATAAACAGGGTGCGAAACAGGTGAGGGTCAATGGTCTTTTCTTTGGTGTTAATTGAAGATGTATGCTTGGCTAAAAAGCTAGATGATGGGTTGGTGACCACACTAAAATAGTCTGATACTCATTCATGCTCTTGAGTTCAAGACGAAAGTGTTAATGTCTTTTGACTTGTCTCAAAGTGATTTGTGTTTGTGATGAATGTTTTTTGATAGGAATGAAGCAGTGATTGGCAGAGAAGAGCTAAAGTTCAAGCTCAGTACGCCATATTAAGAGAGACTTATGTCCAACAGTGGACTGAGGTGGGCTGATGATGTTTTGTGATGTGAATTTTAAATGTACGTTTATGCACTTAAAAGACAGACACTGGGGACATCCCAAACATAAATTTATTTTATTTTTATACACATTGGCTGGCGTTGCGGAGTTTTATGGACAAGTTTGCTTTAGTTTCATTCACATTGAGCATATACCTTCAATCTTCCAGGAGTCCTTCCAATCGAACGTTCGAGAAGCATCCATCCTGATCTCCCGGCACGCGCGCGCCGCGTACTCGCGCCCGAAGGTGATCGCGTGGTCGGCGCTGTACGCGGGCGTGCTCGCGCTGTTCCTACAAACACAGACATACGTACAACTGCTGTGGAAGAAGATACAGGAAGATAGCGATGCGCCGGTAACATGACTATTAATCTTTAAATATATGACTAGTTAGTTTAGTAACGTTTCATTCGCGTTTATTTCTACTTGTGTATTAGTTACTATAAAGATAATATGGCTAATTTTGTTGTTATTGTTCGGACCGTGTTAGGTATATTATATAGCCTTTTCGATAAATAGGCTGTCAAACACTAAAAGATTTTTCAACCAACAATAAAATTACCACGTTTAACAAAACAAATTCTTCAGATCAACCTCGAAAGAAGTGATATACATAGGGTACTTATTCCTTTAGTGCTGGTTTCTATCTTACACAATCCCTTATCTCAAACAGATCAGCAGTATAAAACATGTTTATCTAACAAACAAGAACAACAATGTTACTCAGTGTTGACTTTTCCTTGTATAAAGTTGTTTTGTTTAGCATATTATGTTTGCTTGAGTTCATAAATTTACATTATGACTGTTCCATTACAATTTAAGATCTTGGGGTAGAAAGTATTCCATGTGCCGATACTTCTGTCGTCGATCTAATGATGTTAAGGCGTCGCTCGTCCTAATTGAATAAACTTATCGTACGATGAAAACGCATCGTGCTTTTGTACTATCATTGCCAATTTAGGTTAGTCAACTTTGACGCGCAGTGTCGCGCCGCTGCAGCGTAGTGTGCATACCTCACACAATTTCTATAAAGAATACCTCGCCGCTAGGTGTCGCGTCGCTCCGCTGCAGTGCAGTGCAGCCAGTGCGGTCAGACCCTAAGACGACGCCTTTGGCAACGTTTATTAATAACTTCTAATATAATACATATAATACCTACAGGTAGCATACAACGGCTAATATAATATTATACCTACAGGTAGCATACAACGGAGCAGTAGAAGCGGTCCAAACGCTCCTCGGCGCAGGCGGTGCTTACATCGCGGCGTACTGCGCACGCGCGTCCCTGCCGGCGCCCGCCGCCGCTATACAGGGTGTAGCGTTGTTCGCCGCCACCTACATCACTAATGTGTTCGCGTCGTACGCTGGATACATCGTCGTGGGAATGCTCTATCATTATACTATTACTTTGGCCAGGTATTTATGCTTTTGTTGTAGTTTTTGTCGGTAGTTTTCTGTAATTGTATATTTATAGATTGGGTCCTTCTTGACCCTGAGGAGTTGATGATTTGATAAGACTTGATAACTCACTAACTTTGAAATTACAAGCAATCTAGAAAGTTCTAGAAGTATGACATTCTGTACAGGATTATTAGATAACATGATTTAAAAAAACGAGTGAATGTATGGTAATAATTTGACATAAAATAAAAATCTATCGGTTTTTAAAAGGAAACTCTCATTTATGTTATTTCTTGCTAGAGTAAGAAAGATATCATATTCCACCTAGACTAATCAACAAACATTTCTTCTAGCGCAAAAATAGCAAGTCAGCTCAGCGATGACAGCTGTTTCGGACTAATATTCGGCGTGAACACACTAATAGGGACCTGTCTACAAGCTCTACTGACACTTGTACTAATACAAACGTTAAACTTGTCGATATATTCACAATATTACTGTGTCAGTGGGCTATACATGCTGTTAGCCTCGGGCTGGGCTGTAGGCTGGATGGTGCAAGCTTGTAAACAAAAACAATCGGTCACTTTGAACAGGATATGACATAAAAATATATGAACTGTCAAAGACTTTGACACTTATAGCTGTCAAAATAAATTGAGTTTTTTAGTGTCGACTCGATTGTACGCACTAAATGTGATTGCTCAATTTTATAGTACTTATAAAAAAACTAAGACAAGTGTATTCAGTATAGATTTATATTATTGCGGAAAAGAAGCGTAATGCTTTTGAATTTCAACTGCATTTGAGCATAGTTTAGTTTTCATTCCAATTTTAACCTTTAGTTTAAGTAAATTATTAAATATTTATGTTAATGCTAAATAACAGAGATATATCTGCTGGTTTTTCATAAAAAATCAATAATTTCTACACCAGTAAAGAAATTAATAATGAACAAAAGTACATTGCTTATAAATACAGAATTCAAAATTTTGTTTCTAAAATCAGAATGACAGCATTCTGATTTTTTAATTATGCTTGGATGATTGTTCAAATATGTATTATGACCAATCACAAAAAAAAATCACCCGGTATACAACATTATATTAGTCGTAATAATTAAAAAAAAATGCACCTTAACCTGTTAAGTGGCTAGTACTTGTATAGATTTATTAGACTGTGATAAAAAATAATTGTATTAGGAATTGTATTATGATCAATCTGAATTAAAGTTGCCCAAATGAAGTTTTATACCAATAAGGGCCTTCACGACCTTCAAGTATCGTTCCGAGTAGCTACTCACATGTTTTGTTTTTGTTACTTGATATAAAGTAAGAAAGAGACAATATTAACTTTACTTGAAGGTCGTGAAATAGGCCCTAATACTAATAAATGTATTAAATGTTTTAAATCGCTTTTAATAATAATAATTTAGATGCAATTTTATTTATGTTTATGTTTTTTTTTATTTAATGATAATCAGAAACAACCTTTAGCCTAATTTTATTTTTTTAAGTTTTTATTATTTTATAAAAATTAAAGTAGGTTTAGTTTTGTTAAAAACTACAATAGTTGTTAAATAGTTAATTGTTTTAAAGTATTCAATAATTAAAACTTTTATTTTTAAATTGTGTTATTATTTTTTATTGTTGAAAGAAACATAAAAAATAAATGATTATTAAACAAAACTTACAGTTGTTTTTTTATTAAATTAATATAATGCAGGTGAAACTGTGAAGCAATTTTAGCGTAAAATATGTACATAAACTGACAGTATTTTGCGCTTTATCGATCAAATGTAAAATATGAACAGTATTTTACATTTTACTCAATTATTTGATACTGTTTCCTCATTTACCTTCTATCATTAATAAATATACAGATATCGATTATCATGTTTTCTCCAATTAATTATAGTAACAGTTCTTGTATTACTAAGGTAATATATGAGGTAATTGTTAAATAAATTGTAAACGAATTTGTATAAACCATATCTACTTTATTGATGTGCTACCAAACCAGTATGTACTAAATAAATGAACATTTAAAAACATCTGTGTAAATTAAATGATAATACAAATAAATGCAAGCAAAAACGAACCTTATTACTAGAAAGAATGTGTATCATTTACATTTTTAATGTATTTTATGATAAGTATTTATCTATTGAAATTAAATATCAGGAATGTACTTTAATGTAGTTAAAACAAAGTAAATTATTAAAAAATATAACCATACACAAGTCATAAATTTTATTTACATTGAAAACATGACAGTGTATGTGATATGTATGCCCGGAATGATTAAGTACAATACCTTGAATTCCCACAAATTACTCACAACCTTATAGTATAATTTAGTTCAACTAATTTTTAAAATATAATTATAAAATATATATTAAAAGTCAAACAAGTGGTAATAACACTATTTACAAAACCTTATGACTATTTTAAGCATATTGCATCGTCGTAGGCCGGGTCTTCAAGTACACATAGAAACATATCAATAGAAATATTACTGCGAAAGTGGGCAAAACTATTGTATGTATCTGTTGTCGCATCTTAGCGAACTCCTGTTTCCTCTCCCTCTTCTGTCTAGCGGTCTCCTTAACAGTCCCTTTTAATTTCCTCATTTTAGAAAACTAAAATAAATTAATATTATTAGTTGCCACGTACGAACTTACGGTATACCACAGTGAAATGGATGAAATTCAACAAGTACACATAATCAAATATTTTAAAGTTAAACACTAGTAAAAAGTCAAATTTACCAAGTTAAAAAGCTGGTAATCAAAAATATAATTCAATGTAAAACCAGTTAAAAATAAAATATTTAGAATTTCTCCACAAAATTATTTGATTTGAACGAAAACAAATTGTAGAAGCTTCCGACCGAAATGAAACGGTCAACGGTGAAATGTCGCGTGACATTTTTGACGTCTCTATGACGTTGACAAATGTGACACACAAAATTGAGTACATCGGTAGTTCTATTGGATTGGTGGTTTGGTTATCATGGAAGTAGTATAAATACACAGATCCTGATAACAACCACTTTATTTACACCCATAATATACATCATTTTATTTTCCTTCTTGATCGGCTTAAATGTTTAATTTATTTCAACAATTTTTTTTCTCCTCAAAGAAGAGCAGGGAAGACATGGTCTTCCTAAGATCAGTCTTACTATACTCCGTATTAGCATAAGGTTCCAAAGGGACAATAAATAAAACCTATTTCAAATATATGTTTTATTGGACATAATTTATTAACAAATTAGTAATTGTATAGGTACATACTTACATAACATTAGATCTTTGGATTAGGTAGTAGATGTCACATTTATTGTTCAAAACACAAACCTAAGCCAATGATTTACACATGATACTCTCCACCATCCAACTTCTCATCAGAAAGAGATGACAAAATGCTAGCTGATGTGCTTTGTGAGAGCCAAAAAATATACATGACAAGACCTTCTAGAATGCCGATACCTGCACCTGCTAAGACATCTAGAATGTAATGCCTCTCTAGAAGAACTCTTGATATACAGATGGAGGTCACCCAAGCAAGTAGTGGAGGAAATATGAAAATTGTAACGGGATCTATGTACATGAGAATAAATGCAATCAAAGCCGCCCTACTGGCGTGGCCAGATGGGAAGGAATACTTGTCCGGACCAATCCCTAGTAGTTTGTTCATTGGTATGGGGCGACGCCTTCTCACTAATGCTTTTACAACAGCTACTACTATTATATCTAGAATCAGGGCTGAAACAAAAGACATTTATTATTGAAGTACCCATACATTATAACATATTAATAAACCTTCCTTTTAATCACCATTATCTATAAATAACAACCACATTAAAATTTATTTCATGGTTTAATAAATCTAAGCATGTATGTAACTCATACAGTGACTAGATATAATAAGTGACATAAAGTTTTAAATTGTGTAAAGAAAAGATAAGATTTTACTTTTGTGACATGCAAGATAAATAATATGGTCTTGGTTATAAAAATGAAAATAAATATTATGGCCTTATCTCTTTTGTTTACAAAGCAAGTTCTAAATATAGTAATTGACTTGAAGGGGACAACAATGAGGTCTGTTTTTTTACACTTACCAATTAACATATTGACCTGTAACTGATACAAGTCCTTGTTGTTGAACAACCAGATAAAGCTCAGCCACCCTGCCAACCATACTATTCCATGGCATGACACCTGGAAACCATAAATTATAATTGCTTAGAAAAAAAACAGGCTCAAAGTATGAACACAATAGTTTTGAATACTTAAAAGAATGAAATCTTAGAGTAAAGTTTAACTTAATTAATGGATGATACCAATAAGTACCCACAATAATGCAATTATTTTATAACCTTCATTGAGAAATATATTTCATCAATTAGTACATACAGGGTGGCCTAAATAGAAAGGTCAGTAGGGGGAAGTCTGAAACTATAAGAGATACAAAGATTTATATATATCTGTTCTTAAGAACCATGTCATAGATTTTAGTAAAAATAAAAACTGCATTCATAGATTTAGAAAAAACAACTATTACTCACTGCGGGAATCGAAACCGGAAATTTTGAAAAATTTAATGTTTTTTTTATTTTTTTAACGAGAAATCGATTATGTAAGTCTTAAGCAGTAAATGTTACTAAGAAACATGATATATAAAATGAACAAAAACTGACCGCTCCATTTGGGGCACCCTGTATAGTTATAATGTAATTAATCACTTTATCATCCTATTAAGCCTATTATAACAAGTGAATCCTAATAAGGTTCAAGGAACAGTGTCTAGGGTATCAGAAACTACAAAAACATTTGTGTATCACACAAATATTTACAACAATAGGTCTTAGTATGACTAACAAGTATGCATATCAATAGCTCATGACATCATACAGTTTTTAAAAGATTAAAGTAAAGATAAAACTTACTTCAAGAAATTTAGCATGGTTCCGAAGAGATCTCAGAGCTGTTATTCTTAAAGATAGGTCCACAAACTTCTTTGTAATTTGTATATCATACTGCAGTAGTTTTCGTAACATTGGTGACACTTGGCGTTTAGGCTCTTCCCCAATCTAAAAATAAATAAAGCTCTAGAACTTTTCTAATTGTACAAAACTTAGGGTTGAGGCATTATAATATTAGCTGCATATTAATGTGTTATTAAAAACATCATAATACTGCGTGATATATGATTGTTTTGACTATTATTTCAAATTTTATTATTAGAATAAATTTATAAATAGACCGAGAGAATAGGCTTAGAAAAAGTTATGTATGTTACTTACAAAATCCATGTCAGTGTTAGGTATATTACAACTAGGCTAGGCTAGGAGTCACAGAGGTGAACAATACCCACACATCAAATTTAATTATGTACAAAACACCTGTGCAATGCGAAACCGAACTGCAAACAAAGAATTCAAAGAATAGAATGGTGCTTTTATCGGCCATGTAAGTTTAAACATGTCCGGCTTATCATGCATGACCAGAAAATATTATTAAATACATAAATATGAACCTTGCGTTGACCAGCTTCAATATCTTGTTTATTATGAAGCGAAATTTTCTGAAAATATACCTAATGTAAAAATATTTGTCGATTTCTTTTACTTCGTTCGTTCGCTTCGATGCAATTTGTCAACAACAAGACATGAGGATGATGGATGTCGTGTCATGTCAATGTCACGTCCAGTCAGCACTCAAGTTCAAAATTCAAACGTCTTGGCTCTCTTGACACATCACATCATTGAGTCATTCGTATAAAATTGGCGTTTAGCACTCCGTGCGCGTTTCCAGCAAAATTTTAGAATATTTTGTTAAATTATTGCGTTTAATAATAAATAACAATGGAATTTTTAGGATATACATACTACGGTCCACAAAACTACATAAGAGATATGATGCTTGACGAATATAAAGAACCCATGAAAAAAGAAGAAGTTTTTCCCATGCTCCAAAAAATCGATCAATATTCTACTCTACCTAAAAAGGTTACTAAAACATTGTATTATTTACCTTACCTATCCTTCTAAACTTAGGTTAAATTAGGTTCTTCTTTAAAAAAAATCTAGTTGGCTTGGTTTCATGTTGTGTAGATAGATACCTGTGATCCCTGTGATATAGATACAGCAAGTACAAAAGAGTCTATGAGTACGCTGGGACTATAGACCTTATCTAGCTTAGTTAGGTACAAATATTATAATGAATACTCAAGCTACAATTATTACCACAAGGCTTAAAACGATTTACTTATGCTAAACAGATCGAACGGCCAGATGTCAACGCATTTAGATTAATTGACTGTTATTTGGGAAGAGTAAACGGTTTCGCTTATGGCTCTACTTTGAGATTTAATAAAATGAAACGCAAAGGTGTTATAAAACCAGTTGGACCATGCGACATGTATAGACTTCCACCTGCCACATCAATTGAGGTAATTTGTATTAGTATTAAGATTTTTTGAAATAAATTTGAATTTTGAATTAATTAAGGTGGCGTGGTATAGAACTGTTTAGACGAAATGAGCACATAAGATGCTTTTTATCTCATTTTATTTATGTTTATAGTATGGCTGGTGGATGCACGACCCTGTTCTACATGGCAAAGATTGGTTCGTAACGCATCCCAGACATCCACAACCCGCATCACCGAATACGCTAATACTTGATAAAGTTCGCAAAAACAATAAATACGCCACTCTATTTTAAAATTGTTGTTTTCTTGAAAAACCTTTAGTTACAATAGTTCCATCCCTAAATAATGATTTATTTATTTAAAAAAAAAAAAAACATTTAATTCCATGGTTTTATTTCATTCGTTTCATTCACATGAACTTAGCATCTTTCGTTTGACAATGACAATTCAACCATTCATTTTGATCTATTCATTAAAATCGTTCATTTCATTCCAATTTCTCTCTTTTACTTGACAGACGTTGAAGTGAAGACGTTTTCTCGGCAACCATGTCGTAAGTTATCGTGTTTTATTTGTGTAATCCTTACTAAATTGTTCATTTTCACAACGATAGTCATCTTTGAAATAGAATACTATTATTTTGGACGTAATATTTGCCGTGGAAGTTTATATTTGGCGGTCATAACCTATAATGTGTAACGTCGAGTCAACATGGTATTTAAGTGATTTTACACAAATTTCAGGTCAAAAGTATCTCGTGATACACTCTATGAGTGTGTTAACGCCGTTATCCAGTCGTCAAAGGATAAGAAACGTAACTTTCTGGAGACGGTAGAACTCCAGATCGGTCTGAAGAACTATGACCCTCAGAAGGACAAGCGTTTCAGCGGTACCGTAAAGTACGTTTACCTGGAAGGAGCATTTTAGTGGAATTAATATTGATAACTAAAATTCCACCAAAGTGAATCTGGACAGGGAGTCAGAGCAATCTGACGGGACTTTACCCAAAGTCTTTAAATAAGGGGTAGGTAGGCTTCGGCCTACCGACTAGGATTAGCTATTCAATGGAACTGGTAAGGGATGCTTCCTCTCCAGGTTGGTTATTAGATTTTGAAGTAGTTAGTTGTTGTTGTGAAGTGAAAAGTATTGCAACTTGCACCGTACCTATCCTATGTAATGATCGTGAAGAATGTGAGTTTCAAAGCGTAGAACATGTATTATTTAATGGAGAATGATATGTAATATTCTTTCAATTTAATGATGATTAAAAATTGCATGTATTATCTGATATTTGATGTTAAAATACCTTTCTGATCATTTTTAAAATATATAGATCAAGTACTTGTAACCAAACTATTCATTAATAATTTTCTCTGTTTATTTCAGGCTAAAGTACATTCCCCGGCCAAAGATGCAGGTGTGTGTGCTCGGTGACCAACAGCACTGTGACGAGGCCAAGACTCTGAGTGTACCGTGCATGGACGCTGAGGCCCTTAAAAAGTTGAACAAGAACAAGAAAATGGTCAAGAAATTGGCCAAGAAGTGAGTAGCATTCAGATTATCTTATTAAAAATATGGTCACAATATGATGATAAATCAATACCTATATCCAGACAGCCTGTTGTTTGTTGTATGAAGACAAATTATGATAGATAATTATACTAATATACAAGATAATAGAAGAAGCAACAGGTTATTGCATTACTAACAAAATACAACCACAACAAAAATCCGTTTAAGTGTTTTATTTCAATGTGTAGTGTTCGTGTAAATCAAAGATATCAATATATTGCATTACTGTTTGATGTATTACAGATATTAATAAAACCTTACTACTTTAGGATATTTCATATTTCAAAATTAGAATTTGGTGCTCAAATGGAACTGCTAGTCAAAAAGATTTTTAACCCTAAAAAAATCCTACATAAAATACTTTACACCTCGGGTATAACTGAAAAACCGACCCCAAAATAGTCATGAGATAAAAGTTAGGAAGACAAGATACATTTTTTTTTCTTAATTTTCAGATATGATGCCTTCCTCGCGTCGGAGTCTCTGATCAAACAGATCCCCCGTCTGTTGGGTCCTGGTCTGAATAAGGCCGGTAAGTTCCCTGGTCTGCTCTCCCACCAGGAGTCCATGACCCAGAAGATTGATGAAGTTAAGGCCACCATCAAGTTCCAGATGAAGAAGGTAATAATAAAATAAATTCATTATTTTAAAAGTACTTCTGTATTTATAAAAAAAATAGTTTCTCTTATTTTCTTACATGCAGTTTTTATTGTTAAAATCTTAATTTTAAATGGAAAAGTGGGTATATCTTGGGTGCTTTATTAAAATCTTGTTAATGTTGATGACACCTCCCCCCGTATGACATAGACTTTTTACCTATTTTAAACTAAGTGTTCTTTTCTCCCCTAGGTGTTGTGCCTGTCTGTCGCCGTCGGCCACGTAGACATGACCCCTGATGAGCTGGCACAGAATGTGCACCTCTCCATCAACTTCTTGGTGTCGCTGCTCAAGAAGCACTGGCAGAACGTCAGGTCGCTACATATGAAGTCCACCATGGGCCCACCCCAGAGATTGTACTAATTGACGCAATATACATATGACTTAATTATATTTGGTTGTTTTATTTTGATAAATAGGAATGTAAGTTATAACTAATGACAATTACATAGTCCTTTCAAGGAACTCTAGGCACTATTTACATCGCCGAGCAATGGAATGGAAGCGTCAATTATTTCGCGATGGGGGAAGTGCGCGTAGAGGAAGACTTGCGGTCTTGGATATAAAGTTCAAATTATTTTGCGGGCAAAAAGTCGTTTCCATTTCGCGGCGGTGTAAATGTTACGAATTACAATAATATTCAAAATGAAATCAACGTTTCTCTTAGACATTTATTTTATAAAACTATACTATAGTTTTAAGTACCAATTAGAAGGTATTATGGAAGTCATGACAGTTGGTATTTTCTGCTGTAAGTCTTCATCTGCCTGAATGAAGGTTGATGCGATTGATCTAGTCACTAGATGAATTCGCATACACACGCGAAGCGTGCACCCGCGCGAGTTTTAGCGTTGGCCCTACATCCACTAGAATCTGGTAAACCTGCCAGAAGTTAGGTTTTCGATAGTTCCGGTTCTGATGAAGACTGGGTTTGATGTTGCTAATTGATCAGTAACACGGATTCGAAGAGGATCAAATAACTAAAGCTGATAAGGTAATGACGATTGAGGTGTCTCATCGCGGTGCTGGAGTAAAGCTTCAACAAACATTGTGCTGAGGCGATGGGTGAGATACCTGAATATGAGGGGTTGGAAAATTGTGCCGAGGCAATGGATGAAGTTGATCTAAATGAATTGTTATGGTATGAAGATGGGGAGAAATTATGTGCCTAAAGTTATATTAGCATCTTCAGATAATCTTCCAATTCTCGCGTAATATATGACATCACTTATTAATTTTTGGGCTATAATGAATTGTGTTTTATCCAAGTCACGCAACTGGAGGCCAATTAATTTTCCTAACATCTCGCATTCTTCATCTTGTACAGTAAGTGTTTCGATAGGATACAATAAATGTTCATGTTGATGCAAAATTGTCTTCTTTTTTTTGGCAGGAATAGAATATTCACCTGTAGACCCCGCTCGACTTCTTTCTTCGTCGGATGATGATAAATTCTGCAGATAATAAGCATTTTATTATTTTTCACCTTTCAGTAGAATCAGAATGGAAAGAAATTGCAGTAGATTTTGAAACTTCACGCCTTCACTTTTCACAGCGTTGTATTTATAAGTACTTATCTACGAACTTAGGTATAAAGTAATTCATGAATGTTTAAGTATTAAAGAAAGAATTTGTCTGATTTACCTACCTCATTTTTTAAGGAATCTTGTGCATATTCACAAGGCTCAATGGTAGACTCCAAAAACGAGAAGGCATCATAATACCATAATGTTGGCACATAAATTTCGCCCATGTGTTTTGAGGCGATGACCTGCAAATGGAAATAATAAATTATGTACTTACCATAATACCAACTGCATAGGCGGATTATTAAGGTGCCAGTACAATTCTTCTCAGCCATATCTGGCTAGATATAAAAAAACAGGTACGATCAAATACTGAAAAATCAAGTTGCTAAATCTGCCACCACTTTCAAATTTACCGCCCTATAAAATACCACGCGCGCCCTTTTGTATATCCCCGCGTATTGAACGAATTACCCATGCCATGCTGAATTAGTGAAAACGAGGTTACACATACACTTACTTTCCTTGCCTCTCTAAGATAAAACGTCCTCATATTTTCAATTTTCTTCTTCATTAATTGAATTGTGTATTCTGGATCAATTTTTTTATACATGTTAAATAGGACTTCATAACCTTCCTTCCTGGCTGAACTTTTATTATAATCTGGATGATTTTTATTCCACAAGAAAGGCATATCCTTGTACATATCAATCATATTGAGTAAAATTTCTCTTTGCCCCGACATTTTCGTAGTAAACGGGAACAAAAACTATCCAAATGATCGCACTAAATACACCCGCTCGTAGCAACGTCGCGCGGTGACTGACCGCGCTGAGTTAGGGTGGGGTAACCCTAACTGTAATAACGCCGGCCATAATTAAGAACTCTTAATATGAGGAGGGTTATCGGAGCTCAAGTAATTTGAACAATAGGAATTTGTAGTAAGTAAGTACCAATTATAAGAAGTATAGGTACACAAGTCACAAATTGATAATTTAGATATTTAATTAGTATTATAAATTTAGGTATTTAACCACAGCGAACTTGTAACATGAAATTATTGGCTGACATCATTATACATTCTAGTCACTTTTAGCAGCTGATAAGTCACTACACTACCTACAATACAACAAGGGTTCTCTTTGTTACCTACCAATATAAAAGGTTAAAAAAATAGTTTTTAAGTAGGAACCTAATCAGAATAAATAAAAGCCTTGTTATTAAGTGTAAGTAACTTTAATAAACCACAATTGTACTTTAAGACATACCTATTAAGGACATACCTATTAAACAATATCACTAATGCTTCTAGAATCAGGATTCAACATATTTTCGTCATCACTTTCACTCTCATTATCTTCAGGAAGTTGATCATCACAATCTTCAATTGATCCTTCATCTTCGATACTTTGCTGAGTAGCTATAACTTCACCATGAATGTTTTTATTTTTTAAATTACCCATCCAAAAAGCTTCTGAACATTTATTTGCCGCTAAAGCAGCTTTTACTTTGTAGATAAGAGTTTCCAGTAACTGACGCATAAACGGAACTTTGCTCATAAGAACGGAGTCCTTCTTCAATCTCGAGTGGCAGCACAGAGACTGCAAAAATCTAGTAGACTGCTGCAGAATCTTTAAAATTTCCACCACTTCTTGAGTCTCGTTTTTGAACTGAATTTCTAGTATGGGCATGCCTTGGGACATAAACAGCTTTAGAACGGGTATTGACTTTTTGAAGAATGCTGATAAATTATTTCGATTTTCTAGCGTCTTGGCAATTTCAGACATATGTTTTAAGATAATTGCTACATCTTTCCACAAATTTAGATGTTCAGAATTAGTCATTCCTTTAGTAAGAGAACTTTTAGTTGCTTCATATAATGCTGTACCAAGATTCCTGTATAATATTGGAAAATTGCTTTTGTTTATACATTTCATTGAACTTAGAGTATCATTCCGAGTTTTCAGTAGCTTGATGTCATTGGTTAATTGAGCTGTTAACGTTTTTAACGATAAAATTTCGTTATTTAAGAAATAAATTGATGCTAATTGATCAACACCTTGATTAAACTGTAATCCCTTCTCGGGGGCTCCTTCGAGAGTTTTCCATTGCCGTGACATGAAGTTCTGCGCCATATTTTTCAATATAGATAATATATTTTTATTATCCGAATAACTTTGTATCGTTTTTAAGATTTCAATTAATGCTAAAGCTGTTGAAAACAGTATACAAAATTTTTCATGTTTTTCAAACTTTTTTGCAACTGCTATTAATAATTCTTTGAGAGAAATTATACTGCTTTCTGAATTTGCTACCGACCTTAAGGATGTCTTTAGCAATGCATTGTGATGATTTCTAAATCCTATCCATTTGAAGAAAATAATCAATAAATTGTAAATGGTTTCCAGACATGTAATATATTCCATCATTTCTGCTGTAAAGAGAAAACTGGAATCATTCTGGGAACTTGCGATATTACTTCTATCAATATGTGAAGTAACGAATTCTAAATGATCCATTAATTTTGGTAGTACTTCACTGATTGCCTTGGCACACTCTTCTGCTTTCTTAGGATCATAAGCAACAGGTTCTAGCTTGGTTAGAAAAGTTTTTCGTTTTATCTTGGATACCAAAATATCATCCACATAGTCAATAATGCATTTTAATGTAAAAATCAATGTCTTTACTGTTAATTCAGAATCTGATAAACTTTCTGATGACATATTTATTTTTAGCAAGTTTAAA
The DNA here is from genome assembly GCA_958496195.1 of Timandra comae. Taxonomy (NCBI): domain Eukaryota; kingdom Metazoa; phylum Arthropoda; class Insecta; order Lepidoptera; family Geometridae; genus Timandra; species Timandra comae. Next base: position 9,812,134 of record OY292356.1, read on the forward strand.
AGGTTCAAATTAAGTGATCTAAATTGAATATTGTGGGCAATTTCCAACTTATTCTTCATTGTATTTTGTGTAGCTTGAGACCTTGCTGTTTCAGGTAAAACTGTTTCGTCAGGCACATTCCTTTTGGGCTGCTTTTTAGCAGTTGTAGCTTTGCTATTCTTTTTATCCATATTTTCTCCTTTATACTTATTAATATTGAATGTACTAACAGGAGGTTTGTACACAATATTTGTCCTCACAATAATTTCAGTAATAACTTTTTCTATTTCTTCAACATGTGCAACTCTTTGAAGTATCTTACCTTTCAATGCATCATCATTTTGTGCGGAGAATGCATTCAGTAATTCTCTAAACCAATTATCACAGTGAACTAAGCAATCTAATATGCTACTTATTTTTTTAGCATCCATATCATCAACTAAATCTATGTTAAATTTAGGCATAACAATAGCACATCCCAATAAGGCATCAATACTTGATAAATTATTGTCATTTTGTTTGCAGTGCAAAGTCTGAACCAGTTGAAATAGTGGCGAAAGTATGTTAATACACACTTCATTCGACTGTAAAGCCAATCCTGCTATATTTATAGCAATCACTTCATCCATTTCACTATCTGAATTTAAACAATAATTCATAATAAGTTTGAAATCTCCAATTTCATTGTATTCAATACAATCAACAATAAAATTCTGTTGCAAATCATTTGTTACAGCAACAGTCAGCCATGACAAGAAATTCTGATTAATGAATGACGCCGATGACACTATTTTTGAAAGTTCATCGTAGTAAAATGCAATTAAATCTGGAAATTGTCTTGTACTACGGCTTATCATTTCTATAATCTGACCTGCCTCTCGAAGATTACCTTCAGAGAGAAGCACAATAGAACTGTAACTAATATCATCTGGCATTTCTCTTTCTTCATTTTCATCTTGTGTCACCATAAGATATTTAACTGCATGTATTCCAGCCAGAACACCTTGAATTTTTATTTTAATATCAGAACTGCTCAGTTCTTTTCTTATTATCATGTGCATATCATCTCGGATAACAGAATTTTCAAAACTGTATGCGAGCCCGCAAAGTAAATTCATCACACCTCTGACTTCATTCAGGGGCATGTCATCCATTCTGTCTAAAAGAGTTAACATTTGAATACTTTGCTGTTTCAATATTGACATATCTTTTGCTGCAATGTTATTAAGTATCAACAAAATATTCATAACACATTGTTTAGAGTCCAACCCTAATTGCAATAATTCTGCCACAATTGTTTGTGAACAGTCATCTAGTTCCGATAACATTAATGTATAAATCTGTGACCCAAAAGATTCCACTGCGGGATCATTTTTAATTTTTAACAATGAATTTGCAAGTTCTGTCAGATGCTTCAAATATTCTTTCAGTATAGGTTTAAATTTTTCAAAGGCACTGTCCAGTAATTCTTCTTTTAATATATCAAATTTTATTTGTTTCCTAATGAGATTCTCTACCTGCTTTTGTTTTTCCTCTGAGGTTGAGTATAATATTAAAAGTATGATAAAGTCAATTGGTTTATGGTCTGTATGCAATTTACAATTAGATATAGATTTGAGCCAAGAATTAGATATTACTTTGGATGAAATCATTGTATTCCTGATGGCAGTCGCTGTGAGAACTTGACTGGAAGCTATATCTTGAGGCTTAGCAATGGATGTGGGCCAGCACAAAGTATTCCTCAGGCCCTGCACAGCATCTAAATAAGCAGTGTCTGGCATTCGGTTTGGTAACAAAAGAAATTTAATAAAATTAGGAAAATAATAACATTTTGTTAAGCTTGTTAGAATATGTAAGGTTTTCTTTTGTAGTAATTCATATTGATCATCCGTTAAACATAAATAGGACAGACAATCCAGTACAGCAGGTATTAGATCATGATCTTCGCTTAGAATTCTACTCAATTCTGTGGATATATTATTGTGTTCTTGGTCTCCTATAATGTCCGGTATTGCTGTTATTATTTCTAGTCGGACCATTTTTTCTGATGCTATATCCAGAAGGTTGATCAAGTTAGTGGAGAGCTTTTCACTGTCTACAATACTGTCAAGACTTGAAAAACATTTAAGAATCATTTGAATCCAAGGTCCGCAAGTTGATTGGGCAGCCAAGTCAATAGCTTTCTCAAACACATAGTCCACTAATTTATTCTGTAGTATTGGAATGCTGAGCAATATTTTAATAACGCTATCACTTACTGGATACTCCTCCGGACTATCTCCGGTGCGAATGATGTTCGGATATAAATAATGTTTGAAGATATCCACATTTTGACATTCTTTCTCAAAGTTTGTATAAAATTCCGCAACATTTCTTGGATACTCAAAATGCTTTTCCAGATGCTTTTTAATGTTTCTTACGATGTGAATAGTTTCTTCAGAAGATATACATTTTTCTGGCGGATGTTTCAATGTGAGACCGGAATCTTTTAAAGTTTTGTGGAAGTAGTTGTTGAAGTCGAACGTTTTTAATCTCTTCGGGGATCTGTTTGTAGAGGTATTAGATCTTTGTGATATTGATCGTTTCGAATTCATAATGTAATGACTATAAGAAACATAAAGGTAGTTATTTATTTTGTTTCAATAAATCTTTGTTTGTTTTGCACTTGCCGTTTTGCTTTTTCCCTCCTTTCCTTCATAACTTTTCTTCAAAAAAAACTATTTTCGTGTTGCTGTCCTGCCCGTCAGTGTTACTTCAAGTGTCATAAGATTCAAGTGTCATTGTCAAATATTTGATTATAATTGGAATTTTATAGTCTGTGATTACGTGTGGATGGATGGAATGGGTGGGTTGGCTGTTCGTTGATCGAAAATCATTACTATACTATAATAGTATAGTAATGATTTTCTCTTTGTACATATCCTCTCCGCCTTTTCCGTAATAAATCCCAGTGTCTCTGCCATTACTTTTCCTACTTGCAAAATGTATTACGAGTGCTGTGTTTGTAAAACTTCGCGACTGGACGCTACTCTGCACCATTTCCCGTGTAATGAGAAAAGACTCGCTAAGTGGTTAAAGTGTCTAGACCGTGATGATTTGAAGTCATTATCACCAGAACGACTTTCGAAGATGTTTGTTTGTCAAAAACACTTTGAAAAGAAGTTCATTACATCTAAATCACGTCTCATCAGCAGTGCCTATCCTTCCCTGTTAACTGAAGATGAGATCTCGACTGGAATAGCATCTCACCAGAATGACAGTAAATATTATGATCATACATTATCAGTACTTAAAATAAAACTTAAACTTACTTCGTGCTTCGTTAATAGTACCATGTTTATTTAGAAGTTACATCTGGACTCTGGTTTTAATTCAGTGACTAATATGCCTAAGTTCATCAGTAAAATATTCACCTTTTACAAAATATATTACATATTAGGTCTTCAAAACAATTTTGTGTATACTTAATGGTTTTTGGTTGCCTGATTTCAGAAACTGTGTTAACTCAGGCGGAGCATTCATACTCCCGTAAAAGACACTTTGACCACACATACTCCCGGGAACCACTGAAAGGTTTGTTCATAGTATAATTTAGTTTGACAATAATTACATTAATTTATTTGACACAAGACGTAATTTTTGTCTTTTTTTTTCAGAAATTGATGCGGTAGCTTCTACCTCCAATGAATTTCCTCCGTATTGCTTACCACAGTATCCAGAATCTAGTCAAGGTTCAGGTAACTCAAATTTCTTTTTTATATTTATATTAAATGCCTCGTTCAAATGTAAACTCTTTGATTTTGTCTATTTCAGAAGACCTTGCTTCTAGCTCCTGTGACCGTTTAAAAGAAGTTCCACAAAATCCACCAGCCATTCAGGAGTCAGGTAATTCAGAGTTCCAAACGGTTAACAACTACAAATGTTTATCTCGGTCTGAGTGTGTAATGAGTGTGTAGTTTGTGATACCCTAGATACAAGTTACGAACTTACTTAGGGGTCAGTAACTTTATTAAGATGATGTATTGAATGATTATTTTCGTTTTGTATTAGAAGTTTTTTTTATTATAATAACCTTTTGATATGAAACAAAACAATCAGAAAATGTATCCCATAGGCTTAAATTATATCATCATGTATTGTTTCAGAATTAAATCAAGTCCAGAAAGTAATAAAAGCAATGAAAACGAGAAAACAATTAATATCAAATATAAAAAATTTGCCGCCTTCATGCCAAATGTTATACAAAGAGTACAAAAAGGCCAGAAAACAAACTGGCATTTACAAAAGAGCTAAAAAGGCTCTGAAGTTAAACTTTTTTATGTCCTTGATGCGCCACTTTGAGCTTCAATAAATTACAATCTAGTCATGATGAGGCTATTAAGTAATTTTAATTTAACTTAAAAGAATAAAATCCGAGGCCCAGTGGAGGTTGCCATTTATTATGTACCAGGGGGCACTTACGATACCTCCAAGTACTCATTTGATTTTGATATAGTAGATGAGAGTGACTTATCAAAGAGTAGATGTCTATGAATCCGATTGCTATCACACAGAAGCTAGACTACTGTATAAATTGAACCAGCATGTCATTCCTGCAAGATTAAAAAAATGAAGGTAGGTTTCAAATTTATTTTATTTGGCTAGCTATTTACGGATATATTCCGCTATAGTAAACCATCAGATTTAATATAACTGATTTTAGTAAAAAAATATATTTTAAGCTAAACTGTATCTGCAGCCTTGTCATTTATGTCATATATTAGTATAGATATTAGAGAAGTATTGGTTTGGTCTATAATATAATACATAACAACTTTTTTTACAGCTCATTATGCAGATGGAAGACCAGTAGCACATTAAAAAATACAGCAGAGACTGTTGACTATTTTTTGACCAACTATTTGACAGTATCAATGGAGCTGCAACCTATTCAAAAAGAAGCAGGGGAAAATCCTGAGAACAGCAGTGGCACAAAAATCACCTCAGTTTTGAAAAGAGGCAAATAGTAAATTGGAGAAAATGTGTTATGTGGATTCTAATGAAAAGGAAAATTCTGTGCCTTCTTTAATAAACTTTATAGTAACACTAAAAAGTAATATGAGGCTGTGGCACATATAATATAAAAATAATATAAAACTTTTAATTTGCCTGTGATGCAAAACAGCTTTTGAATAATATAAAAAGAAATTGAAAAATAATCATGTAATAAATAATTCTGTGTTTCAATTACTCAACCGCAAAATTTAAAAAAAATATACCTATTTTATGCATAACTAGTGGCGCCCCGCGGTTTCACCCGCTTAGTGATTAAGCCTAAAATGAGTGAAGCCCCTGCGCGCGTAAAGCTTGGCATCTGAGGCTGTATGTACGTTTTCCTTTGCCCTTGTCTGCTAACGTAAAAAAAGGAACGTCATATGACAATGACATTGTCAATTTGTTTGTCATGACAAATTTGACAATTTTTGTTTTGTTCATCAGTCTGTGGTTGGATTGGATAAGGAAGGATTCGATATTGAAATCGAACACAATTCCAAAAAAATAAACTCATAATAAAAGTAAATAAAAACAGAAAAATGAATTTAAATATATCAAATGCTAGCAAATTTATTTGGAAATCCCAAGCTGTTGCTGGAATCGGGGTGAGTTTTTATTCAACGTAAACAACATAGGTTGTTATGATCACTTTTTCAAACCTATATTTTTGTACTAAAAGTTGATTATTAAACAAATTTTAAGACTTAGAAGTGTGTAAATATCGTATATATCATTTATTAAACTTAACTAAAACCTTATCTAACTTTAATAAGCAATCTAGAATATTAACATAACCTAGTCTAATCTAACCATAATTATTATAACTATTTTCAGTACCAACAAGTTCGTAACAAATGGGCCAACTGGTTGATGGTTCGAGACGTTAAAAGACGTCGAATGAGCGCCGAGAACTATCTAGAAAGAACTAGAATTAATGCTATGAGAAAGAATGACATATTGCCTGTGGAAATCAGAGAGTTAGCTTCTAAGGATATTAATAAATTTGAAATGAATGCGATACCTCTGAGGATCAATAATAGATGTGTGGTTACTTCAAGGTATGTTATTGTTGTTTCTTATAATATGTTACTAAAACTTATGCACATTACTATGATTTATACATTATTATTATCATATCACATGCCTGCACAAGTTGGTAGATTGCTTCTCTACTAAAACAACAAAATAAAACTTAATTAATCGTGATGTTTGTTTCATAAAAGTTAATTTCAATTGTTTAGTCAGCATAGGAAGCCAGTCAAGAGTTGGCAGACAATGCTTGAACTGTCTCACACATTGGCATAAATAGAACAGTTTCTAAATTTAAATTAAATAAAGTAAGTAAGCAAGTTAAATCTATTTTTTTTTTCTTCATTTCAGACCCCGTGGTATAGTACTTCCTTGGCGCATGAGTCGTATCGTCTTTAGGCATCTAGCAGATTACAACAAACTGTCCGGAGTTCAGAGAGCCATGTGGGGATAAATGTTCAATGTTTGTTATTAGATTAGATATTAGTAAAATTAAATCGTTTTAATGTTATGCTTTTATTTTCTTCCTATATGTTTTGAAAATGTACCTAACCTAATGTTGTAAATATAATTGTGAATTCCTTCAGATCACCAATAATAGCTATCCTAATATAAATTGAATAAAATCCCATTTTTTATATGAAATTGTTTACCTAGGATTTAAGGTTCTTGGACTATAAAAACAAAACCTCATTTATACGAAAAACAACTTTATTAAAACAATATTAAAATTACTTTTGCTAACATCATTGATCAATCAACTGAACAAAACTCAATTATAAACTAAAACATATCCTCACAAACTAAATAACTTACTTTTAAATGTGCTGGAGTAATATAAAGATAAAATCGATACAAATATATTATAAAAAGAGGGAGGGTTTATTTGTTTAGGGCAATGAAAGACTAAGATTGTAAAAGTATATAACTACATTTTAAAATTCATTATTAGTACTAGCGACGTATACCCCAAATGCATCTTTTGGATAACGATTATAGGTCCCAGTGCGGGAGAACACAATTTCTTGTATCTCTGCCTTAGGTATTTCTTCTTCAGCATTTACATTCATGAATCCTGAAAGATATACTTGAATGCATTACTGTTTTTCTTACGCTACGCTACTAAAAATACGATATTATTTAGGGGATTTTTAAAGTCAGATTGAAGGCCTTAGTAGCAAAATCGAAGTTATAGTTCAAGTCTAAGTCTAGGTACCCTACACTTCGGAATCCGCCGGAGTTTTTAGCACTAAACTCGTGTTTATTTATGTAAGTACCTACTTATTTGCAAATTAATAGGTATGCACAGGGCCGAGCCGCCCCTATGTGCGAAGTGTGCGGCGCACACAGGCGCCAAGACAATAGGGGCGCCGCAGCCGCCATCGAAATTATTTTTGTTACGAATCGATCAATTGCTACGAATCAATCAGTTGCTACGAATCGATCAAATGCTACGAATCGATCAATGGCTAGTCACAAGCTACGAATTGATCACTTGCTACGAATCGATCAATGACTACGAATCAATCAGTTGCTACGAATCGATCAGTGGCTATAAATCGATCACTTGCTACGAATCGTTCAGAGGCTACGAATCGATCACTTGTTACGAATCAATCAGTTGCTACGAATCGATCAGTGGCTACAAATCGATCACTTGCTACAAATCGATCAGAGGCTACGAATTGATCACTTGCTACGAATCGATCACTTGCTACGAATCGATCACTTGCTACGAATCGATCAATTGCCACGAATCAATCGGTTGCTATGAATCGATCAGTGGCTACGAATCGATCACTTGCTACGAATCGTTCAGAGGCTACGAATCGATCACTTGCTACGAATCAATCGGTTGCTACGAATCGATCAGTGGCTACAAATCGATCAGAGGCTACGAATCGATCACTTGCTACAAATCGATCAGAGGCTACGAATCGATCACTTGCTACGAATCTATCAGTGGCTATGAATCGATCAATGGCTACGAATCGATCACCTGCTACGAATCGATCACTTGCTACAAATCGATCACTTGCTACGAATCAATCAGTTGCTACGAATCGATCAGTGGCTACGAATCAATCAGTTACTACGAATCGATCAGTGGCTACAACTCGATCAGAGGCTACGAATCGATCACTTGCTACGAATCGATCAGTGGCTACGAATCGATCACTTGCTACGAATCGATCAGTTGCTACGAATCGATCACTTGCTACAAATCGATCAGAGGCTACGAATCGATCACTTGCTACGAATCGATCAGTGGCTACGAATCGATCAGTGGCTATGAATCGATCAATGGCTACGAATCGATCACCTGCTTCGAATCGATCACTTGCTACGAATCGATCACTTGCTACGAATCAATCAGTTGCTACGAATCTATCACTTGCTACGAATCAATCAGTTGTTACGAATCGAGCAGTGGCTACAAATCGATCAGAGGCTACTAATCGGTCAGTTGCTACGAATCGATCAGAGGCTACGAATCGATCAATTGCTACGAATCAATCAGTTGCTACGAATCGATCAGTGGCTACGAATCGATCAGTGGCTACGAATCGATAAATTGCTACGAATCAATCAGTTGCTACGAATCGATCACTTGCTACAAATCGATCAGTGGCTACGAATCGATCACTTGCTACGAATCGATAAGTTGCTACGAATCGATCACTTGCTACAAATCGATCAGAGGCTACGAATCGATCACTTGCTACGAATCGATCAGTGGCTACGAATCGATCAGTGGCTATGAATCGATCAATGGCTACGAATCGATCACCTGCTACGAATCGATCACTTGCTACGAATCGATCACTTGCTACGAATCAATCAGTTGCTACGAATCGATCAGTGGCTACGAATCGATCAGTGGCTACGAATCGATCAATTGCTACGAATCAATCAGTTGCTACGAATCGATCAGTGGCTTCGAATCGATCAGTGGCTACGAATCGATCAGAGGCTATGAATCGATCAGTTGCTACGAATCGTTCAGAGGCTACGAATCGATCAGTGGCTACGAATCGATCAGTGGCTACAAATCGAACAGAGGCTATGAATCGATCACTTGCTACGAATCGATCACTTGCTACGAATCAATCAGTTGCTACGAATCGATCAGAGGCTACGAATCGATAACTTGCTACAAATCGATCAGAGGCTACGAATCGATCACTTGCTACGAATCGATCAGTGGCTACGAATCGATCAATGACTACGAATCAATCAGTTGCTACGAATCGATCACTTGCTACGAATCGATCAGTGGCTACGAATAGATCAATTGCTACGAATCGATCAGTGGTTACGAATCGATCAGTGGCTACAAATCGATCAGAGGCTATGAATCGATCAGTTGCTACGAATCGTTCAGAGGCTACGATTCGATCAATGGCTAGTCACAAGCTACGAATTGATTACTTGCTACGAATCGATCAATGACTACGAATCAATCAGTTACTACGAATCGATCAGTGGCTATAAATCGATCACTTGCTACGAATTGATCGATTCGTAGCCTCTGATCGATTCGTAGCCACTGATCGATTCGTAGCAACTGACTGATTCGTAGCCTCTGATCGATTTGTAGCAACTGATTGATTCGTAGCAAGTGATCGATTCGTAGCAACTGATTGATTCGTAGCAAGTGATCGATTCGTAGCAAGTGATCGATTCGTAGCATGTGATCGATTCGTAGCCATTGATCGATTCATAGCCACTGATCGATTCGTAGCCACTGATCGATTCGTAGCATGTGATCAATTCGTAGCAACCGATTGATTCGTAGCAAGTGATCGATTCGTAGCCTCTGAACGATTCGTAGCAAGTGATCGATTCGTAGCCACTGATCGATTCATAGCAACCGATTGATTCGTGGCAATTGATCGATTCGTAGCAAGTGATCGATTCTTAGCAAGTGATCGATTCGTAGCCACTGATCGATTCGAAGCAACTGATTGCTTCGTAGCAAGTGATCGATTCGTAGCCTCTGAACGATTCGTAGCAAGTGATCGATTTATAGCCACTGATCGATTCGTAGCAACTGATTGATTCGTAGTCATTGATCGATTCGTAGCAAGTGATCAATTCGTAGCTTGTGACTAGCTATTGATCGATTCGTAGCCTCTGAACGATTCGTAGCAACTGATCGATTCATAGCCTCTGATCGATTTGTAGCCACTGATCGATTCGTAACCACTGATCGATTCGTAGCAACTGATTGATTAGTAGCAACTGATCTATTCGTAGCCACTAGGGTTCAGAACCGGGAAATCCCGGAACCGAAAATCCCGGGATTTCCCGGTTCTTTAATAGTAGTCAAAGAACCGGTTCTCAATGAAAAAGAACCGGGATTTTCGGGAAATAACGAATCATGTTAACTATACAATCATTTGTTTGATTTTAATCTTCTATTAACAGCATTTATTCATTTTATACAAAATATTCAAGCTAAAACCATATTCTCATTAAAATGTTGTATCTGTAGGTACGTGGTAGATCATTATTCCATTATAAGACAAAATGTGGTACTTAAAAAGCTTACGAACACCTTCTCACAACTACTAGCGTGGAGCCAGAAAGAATATTTTCCTCAGCTGGCCTTTTTTGTAACAAAATTAGATGTCGATTAGGTAATGCAACTTTAGATGCAATGATCTTTTTGAAGACACATTACCGAGACAACAGGAAAGTTTCTACCCAATGGCATTATTTACCCGAGGTAGTTGTATTTTTTAACAATCTCGAGAGGGGTACCGTGTACTAGGATCGGCTCCAGCATAACAAGGCTATTAACTATGACCTTGGTCTTGTCAAAGTTCACGCCGAGGCCGACCCAACGAGAGGCATCTGCTCGGTTATTCAGCATCCAGTATGGCTCTTGCGGCGTTTTCACCATTAGTACGATATCGTCTGCAAACCGGAGGTGTGAAATGGACTCGCCATTTAGGTTTATGCCACATCCAGCCCAAGGCAAAGTCTTAAATACGTCTTCCAGCGCGTTGGTGAAGAGTTTCGGGGATATAACGTCACCCTGTCTTACACCTCTGCACAGTTGGATAGACTTTAACTGTCGGCACTGAACTTGAACGGTCATTTCTGCGGCATCATGCAGTTTCCGCAGCACTGGCCTGCCTCCTGCTTTAAGAGGCTTAGTCGTGATGCTATTTTAATGTGTTAAAGCAATCAATGCTTATCTTGTCATGCCAGAATGCGCAATATGTGTTATTTAATATAAATAATATTTTTTAGACTATATTTACCACCAAAACTAAAAAGAAGAAAAAATCCCGAAAATCCCGGGAAATCCCGGTTCTGATTAGTACTGGTACCGAAAATCCCGGTTCTTTTATTTATACCGGTTCTCGATACCTTAGTAGCCACTGATCGATTCGTAGCAAGTGATCGATTCGTAGCAACTGATTGATTCGTAGTCATTTATCGATTCGTAGCCACTGATCGATTCGTAGCAAGTGATCGATTCGTAGCCTCTGATCGATTTATAGCAAGTTATCGATTCGTAGCCTCTGATCGATTCGTAGCAACTGATTGATTCGTAGCAAGTGATCGATTCGTAGCCTCTGAACGATTCGTAGCAAGTGATCGATTCGTAGCCTCTGATCGATTTGTAGCAAGTTATCGATTGGTAGCCTCTGATCGATTCGTAGCAACTGATTGATTCGTAGCAAGTGATCGATTCGTAGCCTCTGAACGATTCGTAGCAAGTGATCGATTCGTAGCCTCTGAACGATTCGTAGCAAGTGATCGATTTATAGCCACTGATCGATTCGTAGCAACTGATTGATTCGTAGTCATTGATCGATTCGTAGCAAGTAATCAATTCGTAGCTTGTGACTAGCCATTGATCGATTCGTAGCCTCTGAACGATTCGTAGCAACTGATCGATTCATAGCCTCTGATCGATTTGTAGCCACTGATCGATTCGTAACCACTGATCGATTCTTAGCAACTGATTGATTCGTAGCAATTGATCTATTCGTAGCCACTGATCGATTCGTAGCAAGTGATCGATTCGTAGCAACTGATTGATTCGTAGTCATTGATCGATTCGTAGCCACTGATCGATTCGTAGCAAGTGATCGATTCGTAGCCTCTGATCGATTTGTAGCAAGCTATCGATTCGTAGCCTCTGATCGATTCGAAGCAACTGATTGATTCGTAGCAAGTGATCGATTCGTAGCAAGTGATCGATTCATAGCCTCTGATCGATTTGTAGCCACTGATCGATTCGTAGCCACTGATCGATTCGTAGCCTCTGAACGATTCGTAGCAACTGATCGATTCATAGCCTCTGATCGATTCGTAGCCACTGATCGATTCGAAGCCACTGATCGATTCGTAGCAACTGATTGATTCGTAGCAATTGATTGATTCGTAGCCACTGATCGATTCGTAGCCACTGATCGATTCGTAGCAACTGATTGATTCGTAGCCACTGATCGATTCGTAGCAACTGATTGATTCGTAGCAAGTGATCGATTCGTAGCAAGTGATCGATTCGTAGCAGTTGATCGATTCGTAGACATTGATCGATTCATAGCCACTGATCGATTCGTAGCCACTGATCGATTCGTAGCAAGTGATCGATTCGTAGCCACTGATCGATTCGTAGCAACTGATTGATTCGTAGCAACTGATTGATTCGTAGCAATTGATCGATTCGTAGCCTCTGATCGATTCGTAGCAACTGACCGATTAGTAGCCTCTGATCGATTTGTAGCCACTGCTCGATTCGTAACAACTGATTGATTCGTAGCAAGTGATCGATTCGTAGCAACTGATTGATTCGTAGCAAGTGATCGATTCGTAGCAAGTGATCGATTCGTAGCAGGTGATCGATTCGTAGCCATTGATCGATTCATAGCCACTGATCGATTCGTAGCCACTGATCGATTCGTAGCATGTGATCGATTCGTAGCCTCTGAACGATTCGTAGCAATTGATCGATTCGTAACCACTGATCGATTCGTAGCAACTGATTGATTCGTAGCAATTGATTGATTCGTAGCCACTGATCGATTCGTAGCCACTGATCGATTCGTAGCAACTGATTGATTCGTAGCCACTGATCGATTCGTAGCAACTGATTGATTCGTAGCAAGTGATCGATTCGTAGCAAGTGATCGATTCGTAGCAGTTGATCGATTCGTAGACATTGATCGATTCATAGCCACTGATCGATTCGTAGCCACTGATCGATTCGTAGCAAGTGATCGATTCGTAGCCACTGATCGATTCGTAGCAACTGATTGATTCGTAGCAACTGATTGATTCGTAGCAATTGATCGATTCGTAGCCTCTGATCGATTCGTAGCAACTGACCGATTAGTAGCCTCTGATCGATTTGTAGCCACTGCTCGATTCGTAACAACTGATTGATTCGTAGCAAGTGATCGATTCGTAGCAACTGATTGATTCGTAGCAAGTGATCGATTCGTAGCAAGTGATCGATTCGTAGCAGGTGATCGATTCGTAGCCATTGATCGATTCATAGCCACTGATCGATTCGTAGCCACTGATCGATTCGTAGCATGTGATCGATTCGTAGCCTCTGAACGATTCGTAGCAATTGATCGATTCGTAACCACTGATCGATTCGTAGCAACTGATTGATTCGTAGCAATTGATCTATTCGTAGCCACTGATCGATTCGTAGCAAGTGATCGATTCGTAGCAACTGATTGATTCGTAGTCATTGATCGATTCGTAGCCACTGATCGATTCGTAGCAAGTGATCGATTCGTAGCCTCTGATCGATTTGTAGCAAGTTATCGATTCGTAGCCACTGATCGATTCGTAGCCACTGATCGATTCGTAGCAACTGATTGATTCGTAGCAAGTGATCGATTCGTAGCAAGTGATCAATTCGTAGCAGGTGATCGATTCGTAGCCATTGATCGATTCATAGCCACTGATCGATTCGTAGCCACTGATCGATTCGTAGCAAGTGATCGATTCGTAGCCTCTGATCGATTTGTAGCAAGTGATCGATTCGTAGCAAGTGATCGATTCGTAGCCACTGATCGATTTGTAGCAAGTGATCGATTCGTAGCAACTGATTGATTCGTAGCAATTGATCGATTCGTAGCCACTGATCGATTCGTAGCCACTGATCGATTCGTAGCAACTGATTGATTCGTAGCAATTGATCGATTCGTAGCCTCTGATCGATTCGTAGCAACTGACCGATTAGTAGCCTCTGATCGATTTGTAGCCACTGCTCGATTCGTAACAACTGATTGATTCGTAGCAAGTGATCGATTCGTAGCAACTGATTGATTCGTAGCAAGTGATCGATTCGTAGCAAGTGATCGATTCATAGCAGGTGATCGATTCGTAGCCATTGATCGATTCATAGCCACTGATCGATTCGTAGCCACTGATCGATTCGTAGCATGTGATCGATTCGTAGCCTCTGATCGATTTGTAGCAAGTGATCGATTCGTAGCAACTGATCGATTCGTAGCAAGTGATCGATTCGTAGCCACTGATCGATTCGTAGCAAGTGATCGATTCGTAGCCTCTGATCGATTTGTAGCAAGTGATCGATTCGTAGCAACTGATCGATTCGTAGCAAGTGATCGATTCGTAGCCACTGATCGATTCGTAGCAACTGATTGATTCGTAGCAACTGATCGATTCGTAGCAAGTGATCGATTCGTAGCAACTGATCGATTCGTAGCAAGTGATCGATTCGTAGCAAGTGATCGATTCGTAGCAGGTGATCGATTCGTAGCCATTGATCGATTCATAGCCACTGATCGATTCGTAGCCACTGATCGATTCGTAGCATGTGATCGATTCGTAGCCTCTGAACGATTCGTAGCAATTGATCGATTCGTAACCACTGATCGATTCGTAGCAACTGATTGATTCGTAGCAATTGATCTATTCGAAGCCACTGATCGATTTGTAGCAAGTTATCGATTCGTAGCCACTGATCGATTCGTAGCCACTGATCGATTCGTAGCAACTGATTGATTCGTAGCAAGTGATCGATTCGTAGCAAGTGATCAATTCATAGCAGGTGATCGATTCGTAGCAATTGATCGATTCATAGCCACTGATCGATTCGTAGCCACTGATCGATTCGTAGCAAGTGATCGATTCGTAGCCTCTGACCGATTTGTAGCAAGTGATCGATTCGTAGCAACTGATCGATTCGTAGCAAGTGATCGATTCGTAGCCACTGATCGATTTGTAGCAAGTGATCGATTCGTAGCAACTGATTGATTCGTAGCAATTGATCGATTCGTAGCCACTGATAGATTCGTAGCCACTGATCGATTCGTAGCAACTGATTGATTCGTAGCAATTGATCGATTCGTAGCCTCTGATCGATTCGTAGCAACTGACCGATTAGTAGCCTCTGATCGATTTGTAGCCACTGCTCGATTCGTAACAACTGATTGATTCGTAGCAAGTGATCGATTCGTAGCAACTGATTGATTCGTAGCAAGTGATCGATTCGTAGCAAGTGATCGATTCGTAGCAGGTGATCGATTCGTAGCCATTGATCGATTCATAGCCACTGATCGATTCGTAGCCACTGATCGATTCGTAGCAACTGATTGATTCGTAGCAAGTGATCGATTCGTAGCTTCTGAACGATACGTAGCAATTGATCGATTCGAAACCTCTGATCGATTCGTAGCAACTGATTGATTCGTAGCAATTGATCGATTCGTAGGCACTGATCGATTCGTAGCAAGTGATCGATTCGTAGCCTCTGATCGATTTGTAGCCACTGATCGATTCGTAGTAACTGATTGATTCGTAGCCACTGATCGATTCGTAGCAACTGATTGATTCGTAGCAAGTGATCGATTCGTAGCAAGTGATCGATTGTGATTGATTCGTAGCAACTGATTGATTCGTAGCAATTGATCGATTCGTAGCCACTGATCGATTCGTAGCCACTGATCGATTCGTAGCAACTGATTGATTCGTAGCAATTGATCGATTCGTAGCCTCTGATCGATTCGTAGCAACTGACCGATTAGTAGCCTCTGATCGATTTGTAGCCACTGCTCGATTCGTAACAACTGATTGATTCGTAGCAAGTGATCGATTCGTAGCAAGTGATCGATTCGTAGCAGGTGATCGATTCGTAGCCATTGATCGATTCATAGCCACTGATCGATTCGTAGCCACTGATCAATTCGTAGCATGTGATCGATTCGTAGCCTCTGATCGATTTGTAGCAAGTGATCGATTCGTAGCAACTGATCGATTCGTAGCAAGTGATCGATTCGTAGCCACTGATCGATTCGTAGCAAGTGATCGATTCGTAGCCTCTGATCGATTTGTAGCAAGTGATCGATTCGTAGCAACTGATCGATTCGTAGCCACTGATCAATTCGTAGCAACTGATTGATTCGTAGCAACTGATCGATTCGTAGCAAGTGATCGATTCGTAGCCACTGATCGATTCGTAGCAACTGATTGATTCGTAGCAAGTGATCGATTCGTAGCCTCTGAACGATTCGTAGCAATTGATCGATTCGAAGCCTCTGATCGATTCGTAGCAACTGATTGATTCGTAGCAATTGATCGATTCGTAGCAAGTGATCGATTCGTAGCAGGTGATCAATTCGTAGCCATTGATCGATTCATAGCCACTGATCGATTCGTAGCCACTGATCGATTCGTAGCAAGTGATCGATTCGTAGCCTCTGATCGATTTGTAGCAAGTGATCGATTTGTAGCAACTGATCGATTCGTAGCAAGTGATCGATTCGTAGCCTCTGATCGATTCGTAGCCTCTTATCGATTCGTAGCCACTTGATCGCTTGCTACGAATCAATCAGTTGCTACGAATCGATCAGTGGCTATAAATCGATCACTTGCTATGAATCGTTCAGAGGCTACGAATCGATCACTTGCTACGAATCAATCAGTTGCTACGAATCGATCAGTGGCTACGAATCGATCACTTGCTACAAATCGATCAGAGGCTACGAATCGATCACTTGCTACGAGTCGATCACTTGCTACGAATCGATCAATTGCTACGAATCAATCAGTTGCTACGAATCGATCAGTGGCTACGAATCGATCAGTGGCTACAAATCGATCAGAGGCTATGAATCGATCAGTTGCTACGAATCGTTCAGAGGCTACGAATCGATCACTTGCTACGAATCAATCAGTTGCTACGAATCGATCAGTGGCTACGAATCGATCACTTGCTACGAATCAATCAGTTGCTACGAATCGATCAGTGGCTACGAATCGATCAGAGGCTACGAATCGTTCAGAGGCTACGAATCGATCACTTGCTACGAATCAATCAGTTGCTACGAATCGATCAGTGGCTACGAATCGATCAGAGGCTACGAATCGTTCAGAGGCTACGAATCGATCACTTGCTACGAATCAATCAGTTGCTACGAATCGATCACTTGCTACAAATCGATCAGAGGCTACGAATCGATCACTTGCTACGAATCGATCAGTGGCTACGAATCGATCACTTGCTACGAATCGATCAATGGCTACGAATCGATCATTGGCTACGAATCGATCAATTGCTACGAATCAATCAGTTGCTACGAATCGATCAGTGGCTACGAATCGATCAGTGGCTACAAATCGATCAGAGGCTACGAATTGTTCAGAGGCTACGAATCAATCACTTGCTACGAATCGATCAGTGGCTACGAATCGATCAATGGCTACGAATCGATCACCTGCTACGAATCGATCACTTGCTACGAATCAATCAGTTGCTACGAATCGATCACTTGCTACGAATCGATCAGTGGCTACGAATCGATCAATTGCTACGAATCAATCAGTTGCTACGAATCGATCAGTGGTTACGAATCGATCAGTGGCTACAAATCGATCAGAGGCTATGAATCGATCAGTTGCTACGAATCGACCAATGACTACGAATCAATCAGTTGCTACGAATCGATCACTTGCTACGAATAGATCAGTTGCTACGAATCGATCAGTGGCTACGAATCGATCAATGACTATGAATCAATCAGTTGCTACGAATCGATCACTTGCTACGAATCGATCAGTGGCTACGAATCGATCAATTGCTACGAATCAATCAGTAGCTACGAATCGATCAGTGGCTACGAATCGATCAGTGGCTACAAATCGTTCAGAGGCTATGAATCGATCAGTTGCTACGAATCGTTCAGAGGCTACGAATCGATCACTTGCTACGAATCAATCAGTTGCTACGAATCGATCAGAGGCTACGAATCGATCACTTGCTACGAATCGATCAGTGGCTACGGATCGACCAATGACTACGAATCAATCAGTTGCTACGAATCGATCACTTGCTACGAATCGATCAGTGGCTACGAATCGATCAATTGCTACGAATTTATCAGTTGCTACGAATCGATCACTTGCTACGAATCAATCAGTTGCTATGAATCGATCACTTGCTACGAATCACGAGCGCAGCGAGGGATTCAAAATAAGAATCAAAGGAGCCTAAGGTTAATAATTGTTTGCACTCGAGTGCAACACATTATTTTTCATCCCCCTCGAGGAAATTACTAAATGAAAACATAAAACAATCACAATATTAAGTGAAAATCAAAAATATCACGCGCAAAGCAAATAAAAAAGTAAGTAAGTACAACAAGGAGGTTCCGAGTTTGAATTTGAAATAAAAAAAAAGTTGTATGACAGTTTGTGAATCCAAAACATCATCACACTTAGTGGACACGATGTTCTAAATTCAAATTTACTTTAACCTCTAGAGCGCAAAAACGACTTTTACTCCCAGTTAGCAAAATTGCCTTGGGTCCTGCACGGCCTGTCACAGCGACCCCAACATTTTACCCACTCTTGAGATTAAAACCGACTTTTACCCCCAGATATCGTCCTCGATATCTGGGGGTAAAAGTCGGTTTTAAAAACATTAAAAACATACTTTCCGGGCTAGTGGGATGAAAAACTATTTTTAATTTCATTAATTTTAGATTCATTGTAACTACATAATTAAGAATATAATATGCATTGGAATACTACTAAATAATACCCAAACTCGCAATGAAGCTAGGTCGCCGTAGCCGAAATCGGCTTGGAGTAATATATATATATGCATTGGAAGTAAGTTTCCTGCCTCGTACAACATAGATAGTACTTTACCTTAACTTATATAGGTAAGTAGTTAAACGCACTTTAAAACAAATATTTTAAGAACACATACCTCTAAAATGATGCCTCAGTCTGTCTATTTTAACGGACATTTTGTTAGTCTTCAACTTTTTCACTGCGAAGCGAAAACAGTTAAAACTTTAATAGTTCGTTTAATTGTCTAACGGTCTTATATTAATTACAACGCACAGAGCTTTGCGTACATAAATTAGTAGTTCTGGTCGCACATTATGAATTAAAGGTGAAATATTAGGACGTAATTGATGATAAGTGTTTATTTAATGTTTATTTAGTTAAATAATTAATATAATTTATGGAAAAGTAGAAAGAAGAAGCGAAGGAGATTGGCTAAGTATAAGCTACATAGGTCAAATAAAAGATAAAGTAGCCGTGCATCGTATTGTTTATGGAAGGAGGCTACCAAGAGGCTACTTTGGACAGAAGCAGTGGAGGGAGTTGCACCTGTTACACCGACAAGAGCGTTGCTCACAAATAAGATAAGAAAATAAGCAAGTACTTATGTCAATCATTTACCAACTTATTTATAAGTAAGTTATTTTTTATTACTCAGAAGTAGGTCTACTAGAGATGATCTCTACTCAATGATAGTAGGATATTCGACGGCATCAAGACATGCTTTGATATAAGTAAGTACCTACCTAAATACCTACAGACTTATATCTAAGTATGTAAGTACATGTAAGTAAGGATACTTACAACGGCGATTATCCACGCTAATCTTTGTAGCATCCTCGATAACTTTATTAAGTAAAACATTAATGTCTTCCAGAAAGGGCCCCCAAACATAATCAACAGCTGTGTTCGCACATCGAACGACACACAAATATGTTTCGTCGATCAAAAGCTCTTGTTCTCTGGTCTCGTACATAAAGTCTAGTGCTCTAATTAATGCTGTATTTATAACTTGGTAGAAAAAATCTTTCAGAGTCGGCGTTAGAAGTGCTGTGGATGTAGAATTGGTTAGTATTAATATGTGTTGATGATGGTATTTTGGTAAAAATAGAAGCATAAGCATACTCATTCACTACATCATCTTATTTTAGTAAAAGTTCGAAACTTGTATCTAGGGTATCAGAAACTACACACATACACACCCAGACCGAGACAAACATTTGTGGTTCATACAAATATTCACCCCGCACGGGAATCGAACCCGCAGCCTTACGCATGGAAGTCCGGCATGGTGACCACTCGGTCAGAAGGTTATGTACTTAAGTACTTAATGAATATACTTAATTACTCCTGCTTATGAAACTTATTTTCTATTTGTGCCCTGTGGTGTCACGTGGAAATTCGTGGAAAGATTCTTTCCACGGTGGAAAGAACCTATTATGTAGAATTCGTCGCGTATCTATCTAGTTTAAAAGATCTAATCGCTCATAAGGGACACACGAGGGAAACCAACATGGCGTCATACTAAGTACTTATGTGAAACAAAATCCTATTCGAAGTAGATCTATTACGTGACTACTAACCTTCATAAATCTCTCCTTCGAGAGTAGTAGCTGAAGTACTTTCAGTCACAAATTCAGAGTAGACAGACTTTATTGAACTACTCAAAGGACTGACACTTGGAGTTCCTGATTTTTTTAAGTCTTCTTCCTTTCGGCTATGTGGACGAGACTGGGGGAGAAATAGGTCCTTGTTACATAGGTATTTTACATAACATTCATCATCTCATTATAATAACTGACCCCATAAGCTCGTAACTTGTATCTAGGGATTCTAGCTAGGGTACCTATACGAAACTACGCACACACATGTTCATTATGACATTAAATACATATATTAAAACCTGTGTAAGTATTTCTATAGATACCGGAAATCTCTTCAAATTGTCAGGCTTGAATCCTAACCGATCAGTCTTCGCCAGTTCCTCGTCTGCAATACTTTGCAGTACACTGGCTGGTCTGTTGAAGAACTTGCCAACCGCTTCCAATGTTCCGTGGCCATTGATACATTTCATAGGGTTTTGAATCATCTTCGATACGAACATTGATAGGAGAACCTTAACCTGTGGAGTTAAACTTTTAAATTTATATTTGGAATGGTTTACTTATGTAAATTAAATTAACTGAAGAACATTTTTTCAGAGCGCAACGTTTATAATGCCTTGTCAAGGTCTTGCGTATGTAAGTATAGTTCCTATAGTATAACCCATACAAGAAGACGACATTACAACAATAAATAAAACCGCCGGAAGTTATAGTTTATAGAAATGGCTTTTGTAATAAGCCCGTCGTCGACCCACTGCTGGGCAAAGATCTCCCCTAAATCCCTCCATTTATCCCTATGCCATGAGCTAGCTCCCTCCAACTTAAGTAAAAAATGGTCACTTCTCCAGCGTGTTGAGGGGTCATCCGGAGGGCTACGTTCATTGAACTCCTACTTTATGGATAGCTTGTCCACATATTTCAGTCCATCATACTGACGATGACGTCATAAAAATAATCTTAATTAAACTTACCTCTGGATGATCCAGCATGTACTGTATCTGTTTGAGTCTACACTCATTATGTTCAAAACATTTTTTGGGATCTTTAAACATTCCGTCACAGTATTGCGGGAGTTCTGGTTCGCAACTCATTATATCCTATCTTATATTTATATACTTTGGCTAGATAAGAATCTGCATCCTATAAATTCGGAAAACTATATTCAAAATTATTTGTTTGCTTAAGAAATTACTCCGAGTTATAGAGCTCAGACGTTACTCTTAAAATCCCAACTAACATAATTTGTTAACTCATGTGGCTAAGTGGTCACCATGCCGGGCTATCAAAAAAAAGGTAGTAATGAACCGATTTAGAGGGCAGTGGGTACTATGTGAAAATCAGGCACGGTCACAGTTAGCCTGAAGTGTCCTACTCCTGGGCAATGGCCTCCCCTTGAATTCTCCACTCGCCTCGGACTTGACATGAAAATCAATGATGATTATTAACGTTGTGTGTCTAAGTCTTCCATCATGTCTGGTTAAACTAAAAACCCGACTAAAACTTTGCAAAGCTTGGTGATGATGGTTAGTTGATATGATTATTTGTTATGTGTTTTCCATTCACGGGACTATTAAGGAGTCCCGGTCTTTTGGAAGGCTAGTATGGGGCCAAAGCCAACACACGGAAGCCCTTTGACATATTTAATCTTGTGTAAAGGATGCACAATCCGGCGACTATCCCTGTATAACACTATAAAATGCATCCAAGGACAGTCCCCGGTTCTGCTGGGACTATTGCAAATATATGGAAAACTACGACTGGGTTATGGGAATGGGATGTTTAATGGACTGGATATTGGGGAACTATGGGGACTATGACACCCGCCGATACAATGCTATAAACATGTACGAAGTGGCGGATGGAGACTTGCCAGCTCTATAACTGGGCCCCCCAAACAAGTCGCTCGAGTCGCAAAAAGGGGGCAACATGAAACGAGCGGCTTTGAGAGTGGAGCAGACGCCCTGGGTTTTAAACCGCGATCCACTGAGCCCGAGGGTCCAGCTTCATGCTAAGCCAACTCACCACTTACGCAACGCCCCTCACTCTCCGAGCACCAAAGTGCTCTCGCGGGCTCCACTCCGGCCGGCCAATGAAGGCAAGCACGGAGGTGGGGGACCTGTTCCCCGTCAGTGTTCACTCCGCCGGCCAGTGAAGGCAAGCGGAGGTGAGGAATGGTGACCTCCCCCGGGAGCGCGTCAGGTCCGCGGGGTCGCTACTCCCCGACACCCCGCCTCAAAGGTGCCCTGCGGGCATATGATTATTATTATTATCACTGATTGTTTTAAAAGCTATCTCTAAAGCTCTTTTCATATGACAACAAGGACTAACAAGATATGCTACATAGTAATTTCCATAACCCAGGCCTTCTCTAAAAGACACCCAAGAGCTAGCTACCTAGTAATTTCCTTATCACTTGTAACATTGAATACTTAGTTAAACTATTCAACATTTATCTTACTTGTAGATATCAGCACTTAACTTTATCGCAAACAGTTTATCCTGATTTTTATTTCAGAGTTTGAAATAAATAAACGAGTATGTAATCTGTTTGCATCAATTTCCATGGCCATATAGATTAAAGCGTAGTAAATTACGACTAGTGACTGCCCTCGGCTGGTCTCGCTTACCGTTACCTCAATATTACGATAATTTCTTACACACGAGTACAGTTATCAATTAAATTGTTCCGTGTTAGTTAAAATTTCATTATTAAAAGTTAATAAACATCTTTATTGGGAACGGAAATTACCTAATAAACATCAGTGTTAGTAGATTACTATAGTTCCGTCCGTGGATGGTAAATGGATATCCTAATCCTAACTAATCTAACTATCCTAACTAATATTATAAATGCGAAAGTAACTCTGTCTGTCTGTTACCTTTTCACGGCTAAACTATTGAACCGATTGACTTGAAATTTGGTACAAGGGTAGCTTATGGTCCGAGGAAGAACATAGGCTATGTTTTATCCCGAAATTCCCACGGGAGCGAGAACTACGCGGATAAAACCGCGGGGCACAGCTAGTACTTAAATAAAACTTCAATCTGCGATTTTTACCAGGGCAAAAATGTGAAGGCGTTTGGGATAAAAATATATAGAAACATGGCGAGATTATAAATAGCCTAAGTAGACGGTACTTGCAGACACGTCGCGTAATTTTCCCATCTTAGCAACTTAAGATATCTGTGTGTTCCATCTGAAATCAATCAAAAATCGCTCGCTAGTAATAAACAGTCGCTTTTAAATAAAAATCTAATACCTATATAAAATTCTCGTGTCACAATGTTCGTTCCCGTACTCCTCCGAAACGGCTTGACCGATTCTCATGAAATTTTGTGAGCATTCCAGTAGGTCTGAGAATCGGCCAACATCTATTTTTCATCCCGAAATTCCCACGGGATCGGGAACGGGAACTACGCGTGTGAATCCGCGGGGCGCAGCTAGTATCTCCATAAAATTCGTTTTAGATGAACTCGTATGTAGTTAAAATTTCTTTCAGTACTAATATTTTATCGTTTAACTATTAAAATCGAAGATTTAATGTCTTTAATGATAAGTACTTCATATATTATTACGTTAGAGACTTTTCTACACTATCTACACTAATTATAAAGAGGAAAGATTTGTATTTTTGTATGTAACGCATAAACTCAAAAAGTACTGGACCAATTTTAATAATTCTTTTTTCAATAGAAAGCTACATTATCACTGAGTAACATAGGCTATATTTTATTCCCGTATTCCCACGGGAACGGGAACCACGCGGGTGAAACCCCGAGACGCCGCGAGTTAGTTATAAAACACGTTAAAACCACCGAATCGAATGCACTAATGGTTAATTTAATAACACTAAATAATAATGTTTGTAATATTGTATAGCTATTTTAATTTGGCGGTATTCAAAATTAAACTTTGTATCTTTGATGATAGTTATAAATTTTAAACGACATCATCTGTTGCGAATTTTACTGCTGTTTTCACATGCCTTATAGGCTTACCTATAGGTCTAAGTATTGCCAGCAATTTCATTTTACATACTTACTTTCAATAATTAACTAGCTAATAAATACAAAATTACTAGCTGTGCCCCGCGGTTTTACTCGCGTGGAACCTTATACCGTTGGAATTTTAGGATAAAAAGTATCCTATTTGTTATTCCTAGGTATGAGGAACATCTGTACCCAATTTCATTAAAATCCATTCATTCATGGATGTTTGTTACTCTTTCGCGCTCTTTCAACTTTGCGTGAAAGAGGAACAAACATCCTTACATCCACACTCACAAACATTCGGCTTTATAATACTAGTAGGATAGTAGGATGTAGTGTGGCACTTAAAATTGTCTTTTACATATCTATTAAGTTTTAATGTTAGGAAAGGAAATCACATAAAACTTACAAACAAAGGTGGATAGGGAAACTATGACAATAACTAAGTAATTTTCTAAAACAATATGTTTACATTGACACCTTCACAATACGATCACTTGTGTACTTAATGAAATGACGACACATATTATTCAACATAGGTAATTATTTCTTGAATACCTAGGATTGGGCTGAATTTGCCATGCAGGTAGATATTATGTTATAACGTTGGCATCCGATATGAAAGGATTTTGATTAATTCTACCCTAAGAGGATAAAATAGGGAATGAAAGTTTGTATAACGGAAGTTATTATTCCACGCGGACGAAGTCGCTAAAAGTTATAGTTTAGATATAAAATGCTATTTATAATTAGAATGTTGATTGCGCCTGTAAAGGTGTTGCACACCGTACAAGACCTGATTTGTTATTTTATATTTTTAAAATTGTTTTGTGTACCTAAACGCTGTTGGTGTAACATAAATAAATAAATAGAATATTTTCACGAGATTTTCTTGTGCGTAAAACAGTGGTGTACAGTCAATACTCGTAGAAACAGCAGGTGCTTCATAAAAGCAGTAATTGAAACATGTCTCTGGCGTATGAATCAATTTGATTTAATGTAGTTTCGTCTTGTTCGAAGTTGTATCAAAGTGGGCAAAATATATTTTTATGTTCAACTTAATGATTATAAAGTATGATAGAACCTTCATACTCGTAGAACCTTCATTCCTTCGTTAGAACGACATAACGTATTTGATGTTAACTATAGTACTTATTGCTTACTTGATGTTGTGTTGATAAAACGATGTTATTAATAACATCACTCAGTAAAATTATGTATGTATATTGGTACCTAAATATTAAAAAAATCGATTTGGCGCACAATCGATTTGACAAAAATCCAATCGACAGATCTATCTAATTTTCCATTTGATGAAATTCGAAAAAGGAAGCAAATAGTTGTTTTTTTCGCGAAAAGGTACCAACAAACAATTACATACTTATAATCATTCACGTTCATAATATAAAAAGTAAGTAAGATTATTGTATAATTTAATCAAACTTTTTTGTAACACATCGACACAACAACAACTTGTAATCGTAATACCAATTTATGAAACTGTTTTTAGATGGTAACACCTAATTTGATTTTGAATTGTTTTGATGAACAATGGGATATTGATGTTGTTATGAATTAGATAGGTCGGAGGTTACGGACAGTACTTTTTAAGTATAATGGAAAGATAGATACAGTTATATGAACCTTTGTTCAAAAAGTTTCCTTTGATGTATGAGAACACTACTAAGTACTGCCTTAGGTTTGATATATGAAACATTACTAGGTACTTCTTTAGGCTAGACTTACTATGCGTGTGTACATCCTTGCAGCTAACAACAGTGCCTGCCTTGTTAACTACTTATACAATATTGTCTAGTTACTGATGCATCGCAACTTAGAAGAGTCACAAGTGCTTTGGATGTTTGTAAGTCGATCACGTAAGAATTACTGAATAAAAATAACACGACCAAAAATTATATTTCGCACACAGATAGCTTTACATGTGGTTTAACTCATAACAAAATTTTTATCCGATTCCCACGCTTATAGATTTTTATAGGAAAAAACAGTTTAACACAAGTAATATTATGCAAATAATTATAATATTTAAAAAAGGAAGGTCTGAAGGAAACGTCTACATTTATAACGGTGAAACACATTACCCTCATTTGAATGTGAAGTCGCGTAAAAACTTGTGTGGAGAAAAAGCCTGATATGTTGTCTATGTAGATTGTGGATAGACCGGCATGCGCGAAGGTTCCCTTTTTTCCATTAGGTGCAATCACCGTGAGTACTGACGTTAATTGGTCATGCCAAGTAGCTGAATTGGACACAGCGCGCTGTGGGTCGACTAACATGTTCGGGTTACGTAGATGGACATATTTTCTAGGACTTGGGAGCATAATAAGGATTCGAAAAAGACCACTAATATATGTACTGATTAGTATTAAATCATATTAAGTAGTAGACTGTTTTGTAATCTCTACATAGAGTTCCTACATTGCCCCTTTGTAGGTGCTACGAAATTTTTGGCTAATCCATTTATTAGACTTTTAAAGGCCCTGTTAAAACATTTTTTAGACCTTTCATTTACCTATTTATAAACAGTAGGATAAGATAAAAACATAATGTTTACGGAAGGAAAATAGAAGAATTCGCCTCGTCTCCTTTTGTATTAATAGGTCTATTAAATGTGACCTTACAGACATGGAATTTGCAGCTTGCATTGCACATATTAAAGGTTAAATATTTGAGAAAGTTGGGATATCATGCCATAAAACTTACAGGAAGCTTGTAAGAACATAGAGAATAAGTGGGTACTTTGAGTTTGAATGTGACAAAAAATTCGCCAATAACGGAATCACGATAAGTAACATCGATGTAGATAAAGCTTGATTTAAAGGATTTTTTTGTCTAATATGTAGCAGTAAGATCCACATCATAGACTATCAGAGGAGTTTTCTGGATATGGTATTTGTGCAGTCGAGGGGAACTGTACAAATATCGACAGTCAGAGAGGTTTTGCACTACCAACAGTTTGATCTAATGACTTTACTTTAAATGTAAGTAACTCAAAGAAGACATGCTGTAACATTTGTTGTCATTTTATTAAGTGCAATCTTCGTACGTCTTTCTCCATTCCATCCATCATATTTCATTCCAACTTTCCCATACCAAAAGCTAATAAAAGCGAAATGTTGTCCAACCCTGGAGGCTGTGTCTCCCAGAGATGCGAGTATAAAACGAGTACATAGAGTGTATTCGCGTGTACTCGCGCAAGGTCAAGTGCGATCGACAGAGTCATTGCTCTTCGGGCGCTCGCATAGTTGCGTCGGCGCAGACAGAACGCGCCTGTGCCTTCATACAGCCCTCTCTAAGGTAAGGAGTTCTGTAATTCTATTTTTGAATTTATTTTGTTTTAAAACATACAGCCCTCGGTTAGGTAAGCAGTTTTGGAATTCTATTTTTAAATTTATTTTCTTTGGCTGATTTTTTAATCATCTGATTACATTATTCGAGGACTAATTTTGAAATTTTGACATTTATTTCATACAAAAACTGTCAAACGTCAATTTTATTTCTCGAATATGGGAAAATCAGCCATAACTAAATTAAGTAATATGTACCCTTATTTTTATTTTGTCTATAATAATTTATGATTCTATAAATATCCCTGTGCCTTCGAGTTCTGCCCTTAGTGAGGTAAAGCTTTTTAATTAATTTTTATAAACTAATTTTAAAGTTAAGTAAGTACTTAATTAATAAATTCATTCTATATTTTATATGTAAGCGATTAAAAGCAGGTAGCTTATAAACCTTAAAGTTAAATTAAGTTATAACTTATTTTCTAATTATTTTAACCAAGTAATGCGGGATAAGTAACCATTTAAGTAATTCATTAATGTCCTGGAAATTGTGTTTTCTGTATTTACAAACATTACGTTAACTTTCAATTCTTCTCGACTTTGTGAGAGAGCTTTTTCTTATTTAATATTGATAGTGATTATTGAAGATTAAAATATTTCATCTACTATATAAAAATAAGTCGGGTTTTCCTTCCTGACGCTATAACTCCAGAACGCACGAACCGATTTCCACGGTTTTGCATTCGTTGGAAAGGTCTCGGGCTCCGTGAGGTTTATAGCAAAGAAAATTCAGGAAAAATTTCAAAAGAAAAGCGGGAAAATCTTTTTTTAAAAACAAATAAAAATGTTTTCTTCATCTTTTAATCACCAAACGAAATGTTACATAAAACGAAGACATCTGGTGGCGAAATGGAGTTCGCCGGGTTTGCTAGTTTCTTATATAAAACTTGGTGTACAGGATGAATATTTCAATAAATAATTTGATTTTCGGCTAGGAATATTATTTTTTCAATAAACAATGACAATGATGAGAATTTTAGCATATTTCGCTCTCATTTACGAGTACAATTTTATCTATTGCGCCAATTAAAAAAACACTCTATGACAACTATTTTCCCCATAACCAAGCATAATAATGCATATTGCATATTTATAGCAAGATGTCCGCACTTACTTCACGAAGTATCGCACTTCGCAGTCTATCAGAAAAAAGAAAGAAAGAAAAGAAGAAAAACCGGTTAAATTCTCATCAACAAGAATCTAAGATAGATTCTCTCTGACAACAAAGTAGATAAAGACTACTTTTATAGTAAATCCACAGATTTATATAACACGTAATTGGTGACTTCGAAAGGGCCTAGAGCCATGATATAAACGTTAATTTTCACCTTCTACGATGCCAGTAATCCATCTTGATTTAATACATACATTGTATCGATTTCTTTGAGATAAGTAAGCCATTTATTTCTACACGTGCCTATTAAGTTTAGGCCATGTTTAGGTATAAGTTTTGAAGTAAATGGGGGTAAAAACAATTACAAATTAAGAGCAAACATACTCTTTGTCAGCATTGAAATAATATGTGTGAATAAAACGTGGTTGTATTTTGTTTTAAATTTTCTGACGATTCTTTACAGAACCCACAGAAGATTTTGTCAGCATTTTTGTTTCAGAATTTTCTGGAAAACTCATATTACAAAAATAAAATACGCGGCCAACTATTGCTTTTATAATAACCCAGTAATAAAATTATTTCTGACATGGTCACAAAAAGATTATACAGAAATGTAATGTAAACCTCCGGATTTAATCTGTTTTTTTTCAATACAATGTACCCATCATTGAGTGAGCTACCTCTATTCGTGTCAATTCAACACGCGAAATCGTTTAAACTTATCAAAACACTTCCAACTTGAAAAACTTACCTAAGAGCGCTTCACAATGGCTGTACATTTCAATTTTGTTTTTACAACAAATATTTACACGACTATTACTCATTCAATGTATTTTTTATTATAAAAAATGAAGAGGCAATTTCTTTTTATAGACTTAGTTTTTCTTGTAAGATTTCTTTGATATAAAATAAGTTGGATAAATAAGAGATGTTTTGAAGTCACAGATCACGGATACTAGTATTGTAGCTCAGTTTTTCATAAAAGATAACGTTTTAGAATCGGTACAGTTGAAGAGATAACTATTAACTAAATAAACTATTTATAGAATTGCTTTCCTGGCCTGCGTGAACCGCTTCATAAAATTTTAGGTAAAAAATTCTACAAGTACTTATCCATTTCTTCGTATTTTCTTTCTTCTGTAAGATTTTTTTGAGGAATCTAACTATTCGTTTCAACTGTCGATGATGTTAGTAAGATACCCGAAGAAAAAAAAAATGATACAAATATGAAGACCTATAAGGGGCATTCATATTTGTGCAAACCGTTGTGTTGATCCAATTCGCAATCGAAGTAGAGACCTGCATCCGTCGTAGTATATACCTTTTGACCATGGAGGTCATCAAAGTGATCTCTGAATGTTCATTTCATTAATCAATGTACCGTTTCAGAAGTGTTTCTCGCTAAATGTTTTATAGAACAATTAATAACGTTCATGGTGTAATTAGCCTGATTTTGAATAAATGTTTGCAATCTTGATTGATAGGTAACTTAATTGGTGTTCGTCTGAAGAGAGCAATTATGGGCTCTATATTCATTAGGTAAGAGATTTAAAGATCTAAAGTTTAATACCACTACAAATGGACTGTTAGGTAATTAGTTGTACAATATTTTATTTTTTACTATATCAGTTTGTTATTTTGAAATGAATGTTTTAGGCAAACTATTAAAGTAAATTTTGATAAAAACTATATTCCACTTTCTTAGACGCGCACACTTATTATAAACATGAAGTTATTTTAATTTTATATTTAATTTTCGAGAATGTTATAACGATTAGGAAAATTATATTCACGAATTAGCTAACTAAAAAAGAAAACAAAAAAAGAAGGAAATAAGATATCTCGCCTTAGGAATACGCATCGCAAAGATTCGCAATTTGATATTGAGGCCTACTTCACCGTAGCTCTACCACAGCGATAAACATTAATAAAGTTACTGTAATAAAATTATAATAATAAAGGCATCAAAAATTAAAAGCACATAATTAAGTGTAGTGTTAAATGTTAAAGTTATTATATCACGAGTGCGGTAACCGTTATGAAAATTACACTGAGTTGGCTTCGGGCATAGGCGGCCATATTGTAATGAAGTTTAAGAGGTGTTTTAGATAATGTATTAACAGTGAGTGTTGTAACTGTTAATCTATGATATTATGCAGCAATTCCTCCTGTTTATACGCGTAACCGATAATATAAGATTTTACGAATAAAAAGTATCTATTCTATTCCATATTTGTAGGTCTATTTCCAAGATTTTTGATAACCTTTTCTTGGACATGATAGAAGTTTAAAATTTCCTCAACTTTCCTATATTGTATCTTCATCTTCTATAAAGAAACTGGGTCAAAGTTAAATTATAAACAATAAAGAAATAAGTGAAGTCATATCACTACATAGTACATATAAAACAAAGTCGCTTTCTCTGTCCCTATGTATGCTTAGATCTTTAAAACTACGCAACGGATTTTGATGCGGTTTGTTTTAATAGATAGAGTAATTCAGTGGAAAGGTTTTTAGCATAATTTTATCCCCATATTCTTACGGGAACTACGCGGGTGAAACGGCGGGTTAAATAAATCAATGTTAACTAGACACCAATTTAAAGAGAGTTATAAAAAGTCCCACATTACAACAACTAACTCCATCATAACCACGTGAATTGACGGTGACCCATTTACGTTATGTAACGGTTCACGTATTTACGGACTATGGTTTTTCTCACATTAAAAACAATATACTTACTTATCAATATGGTGAGGATATAAAAGTCTGTTCTATTGAGGTAAAAAGAGTCAAAACATTATTTTGATCTCTAATTACGTCGAATTTATCGATTATTAGTAGAGTATTCTTAAAAAAAAATTTATAATAGATATCTAAATACTTATAGGTATATATCTCAAAGGTGACTGACTGACTGACATAGTGATCTATCAACGCCACGGAATCAACGCACAGCCCAAACCACTGGACGGATCGAGCTGAAATTTGACATGCAGGTAGATATTATGTCTTAGGCATCGCTAAGAAAGGATTTTGATTAATTCTACCCCCAAGGGGATAAAAATAGGGGTGAAAGTTTGTATGACGGAAGTCATTATTCCACGCGGACGAAGTCGCGGGCAAAAGCTAGTTCTTTTTACAGCATGTCGTTAATCCAAGCAGAAGCCTTACATTCTAACGCACACATAAACAAGACACACTCTGTTATTAACTTATTACAGTTATTACGAGAAACAAATCGTAAATCAAAGCATTTCAGACGCACATTAAATTAATGTCAATAGAAACAGCTTTGAACCAGCTCCGTTATCGGTCAGTAGGTGTTTCCTGTTTTATGACAAGACAACAATAGTACAGTCTCGGAATGAAAAGGTTCGTCAATTTTCAAATTGATTCGTATAATGTGTCGCGAAAACATATTACCTTTTGAAACTATGCTACAGAATAGACTCGGGTTATGGAAAATAATGTTCTACTGCTCGATAATAAAGTTCAAAATTATTCAGATCATTGTTGTTTGACAGGATAAATATCTTGTCAACAAGATTTTTGATAAACTAAAACCTTCTTGTTGGTTCAACCTGCCATTATTATTTCTGTTAAACTATTGTCAATCGGTCAATGTCATCATTGTAAAATATCAAAGAGGTTACATATTCCGCGCGCACAAGGCAGTGTTTAAAAAAGAATAGAAAAATCAAGCAAAACTTTATTCGATAGCAAACGTCATTCTATTTATTTAAATGTTACCATCACTGTTTCTTACATTTGTATGTTGGCATAATTGTTTCTTGCAATACTAGTGCAAGTGAAAACCAACTCTAAGGTGACGAACCTTTTCATTCCGTGACTGTACATAGATCTATGTACTACTAGCTGCGCCCCGCGGTTACCCGCGTGAATCCCAATCCCATGGGAATTTCGAGATCAATAGTATCCTTTGTGTTATTCCTAGTTATAAGGAATATCTGTACCTTTAATCTAAATCGATACAGTAGTTTTTGCGTGAAAGAGTACCAAACATCCAAACTCAACTTTCGCATTTATAATATTAGTAGGACTAGCAGCGCACCGCATTTTTTCCCGCGCAATTCCCGCTCCCGTAAGACTGCGGGGATAAAATAATACCAAAAACCTTCCTCTTGAATCACTCTATCTATTAAAACAAACTGCTTCATAATCCGTTGATTAAAACATATATAGGGACGGACAGACAGCGATTTTGTTTTATACTACCTATGTAGTGATAGGTGTTCTAACTGAAGATTTTGTTATATTCGTCATACGCTACTTGAAGTTTACATTTATGAACAGTTATTGTACGTAGTTTATGTTTTCTTTGTTAGGATATAGACTTGAGCTTTTGTTTGACAATTTTATGAGATTGAGGGCCTATTTCACCATCTTTAAGTAACGTTCCGAGTACCTACTCACATGTTTTGTCTTTGTCACTTGATATTAAGTAAGAAAACAAAACTAATTTTACTTGGTAAGTACCATTACTTGAAGGTCGTGAATAAGCCCTGAGTTACGTAAATAAGAGATTCTAAGTATGTGTTTGAATGAATGTGGCTAAACTGAGATCTTAGTGATCTCATTAAGATGGTCAGAATTTAAATGTATTTCATCGTTAGGACAAACGTGGTTGGTGAGATTCCTCGTCCAAATACAGGTTGAATGTATAAATTGACAGTTAAGTAGATTTTTATTAATCACAAATAAATTCCACTGCGACAAAATATAAGTGCGACTAGTGCCTGTATGTAAATGTATTTATAAAATTTTATTAACCGAAATTATGTTACTTTAGTAAGTAAATATAAATTCAATTATCATTATTACAGAAGCGTAGGTAAGTGAATACCGTTGTAAGGTTACTGAAGCGTCGATACAAAAGACATCAACGAGGTCAAAAATCTTTTAAACGTATTTTTAAGTATGTTTTTGATTACATAGCGTGTTAGTTAATTGGTAAATTATTCAAAAACTTTTTGATAAACATTACAATACAATTAGCGAAAGGTTAGAAGTTTTCTTAGATATCTACTCTTATGTCGAGCGATGTATATTTGCTTACAAACGAGGCAGACGAGTGGATGGAGACTGCGACTCGGCAAATGTAGTGTAGGACGTCCTGTGGCTAGGTGGAGCGATGATCTGCGCAGGGTAGCCGGGAGAGACTGGATGCGACGTGCCGCCGACAGGGCACATTGGCGCGAGTTGGGAGAGGCCTATGTCCAGCAGTGGACACATACAGGCTGTTGATGACGATGATGAAACGAGGCTTGGGTTTGAGATCACCAACACGCTTTGTACAAACAACTGTGGTGATTACCGCCAATTTTTATTGACACCTATTCTTTTGTATCTTTAGTACCATAAATGAGATAGAGAGCTTATTTTCCACGCTGGGGAAAGAAAGAGAAAGCCCTGCAGATAAACGGGACAAACTTTATTTTGAGCTTAAAAATATAATTACTTAGGTACTTAGTTTTTTCCCGTGTCTATTTTCAGATTTCATACGACGGGTTATTAATATGGAATGTTCTGATGCGAATCCCTTAGATACAGAAGTCGTGAAACTTCTCATAGATAAACTGATAACGCAAAGCTTTGAAAAAACATAATTTCCTTCGCAAGAATAATTAAAAACACATTTCCTGTATAAATATACTTTGCCATACAATTACAAACAGTTTTAATTGTGCAGAGCTTTTATCTTTGCACGGTTTAAGTATTTTCACACGAAAAAATAAGCTATGGTGTTTGTTTGACTGCGTGAGACATTAAATGTAGTCGTATCTATCCTGAGGGTCACTGGACGGACACAAATAGTACTGCAATTACATCGTCTGCCTTAACGTGTCCATCAGTTTTATACGTCTATTTATTTTTGCTTGTTTCAATGTTTGTTGTAATGTTTGAGGAGTAAAAGTAAACTTTAAAAAATAGTTGTAGTAAACTAATGTATTTTAGTTTCTGATTAATCAAACCGAAAGAATCTCGATACAACTTATGCAAAGATAAATTTTCGATTATTTTCTTCTTCTTTTAAGAAATTCGCTCCATCATGATATTATGTATATTTGAGTAGAGTTTATTTGCTTAATATCTCCAATATCAAGCTATACTAATCCGATTTAAAAAACCTTAACATATCAAATAAATATCTCAACATTCCGTACTCCATCGATTCATCCACCATTTCACCTTATTAAACCAATAAGCAGTAAATGTAGTACATGGGCTGTAGCTGCTCATTTTCTGCACATTAACCAACACAATAAAAAACATAAGCACTATTGAATGATACTTGTCGGTTGTTAGGGAGCCAGTGAACCGTCCGATTTGCCTTGTTCACTCATCTGTGAAGCAATCGTGAGAAAAAACGTAGATATACTCGTATGTTGATTGAAACAATACGCGGAGGAATTTTTGCAATTATTTTCAAGTATAATCTGTGCTTTTTATATCTGTGTACAGCCTTTTTACTGTAAAAATACGTGTATATCTATAGAATCGGCACGCTACAGTGTATCAAGCAATGTATATACTTAGTATTTTTAGTTGTTTGAGTGTTTGAAACTTTTCCTTGGAATCGTTAGGAACTGAGTTCAAATATAAATAATAGTTAGGTATTACAACAAAATTCAAAATTGATTTAATTTAATACTAGTGACTTGAGTTTAAGATCACCAACGCGCATTGGGCAAGCGTGGAGTTCTATTTCTCCTAACTTTTACTACGAGTTGCTAACATCAGCGAGAGATAGAGAGTCTTTGACATAAAGGCTTCTTATGGGAGCGCATTAAAACGTAATTTATGTTTGTAAATCTTAAATTTAACGAAGATATTATTGTTCTATGAATACAAATTACCGATGAAGTCATTAAGTGTACTAATGGCCAATAATCCACACTGGTATTTAAGTACATTTTCATAATGAAGAACAGTTAAAATGATTACAGGATGAGGGAACTAGTGGTTATTACCGATGCGTTTCAGTGCTCGGGTGACGGGTTCAAATCCAGTAGCCGGACATGCATCAGGGGGCTAATGCTAATTTCATAACGATATATTATACGATAATTTTGTATTTCACTGTTTACCAGTGTTTGAAATGTTGCAGCGGCAAACGTTCACAATATGAACGTTTGCAAAAAGACTCAGAAACTTTAAATACTTAATTACCTCTGTGTTCGCGTGAATAAAAAATAGTTATTTATGGTACAAGCGAGGTAAGTTGGTGATTACTTCCGAGGCGCTATTGAGGCCCGAGCCGTCAGGCGAGGGTCTGAAGATAGCCGAGGATAGTAATCAACAATACACGCGTGTACCATACTACGTTTTTCAACACATTTGCGAAGAAATTATCATTTATCGCTAATAAATAAACAGTTTTTCTATTCGCGCGCATCCAACACAACAAATGTGATCGGCAAAAGACTAAAAGAATATACTTATTAAAAAAAAATCGAATGAATGAATGAATGGAATCGACCATAGACCTACCAAATGTAAGGAAACATAGTTGAAGTTTGTTTTAAAAATGTATGGACACATTTTTTTTGGTATCGAAACTTTTTTAAAATAAAAGCAATTTAAAAAAACAATCTATAACTCACTAGTGAATAAAACGCGTCATTATTCAACTGTTTTTGCACAAATAAGAGCCCCTTTATGAGCAAATGTGTTGAAAAAAATATTATTCACATTATAAGTTTATATTGATTTTATTTTAAGAATAAAAGAACACTTCGTAATAATTTTAATAATAAACTTAAAATACGAGAACTTATTATGTTAAATGAGTTATCCGAAGTGAATCTTGATTATTTTATTATAAAGTATCCAAGTAAAGTCTTCATAAAACATGTTAATTTATAATTTGAGTATCGCAATAATAATTTCATTAAACTTGAACTAAGTACAATTACAGTCTGCCATAATTAATTTATCTGTCAATCATGAATTGTAAGTACGCCAAGTCTCGTGTGATGGTAATCTCATATTTTTAAATTGAGTAGCTAACGTTCGTTATTTTATAATTTACAAGAACAGCGGCCGTAAATAGAAATTACTTGCAAGAAACAAGTTACAACATTAATAATGATAGCCATATCCGACGTCTATCATAGATAATGAGCTTTTACTTTTTTATTTTCTGTGGTTCTATGTGTAGGGAATTTATTGGATTGCATTATGTTGGTGAGGTATAAAACATTAAATATTTATAGCATTTCCTGTTCCAATAAAACTCTAATATTTTGGCTGAAAAAAAATATTTAAAATGAATTTAATTTTTCTGAATATTTACCTTTCCTGCTCGAATATTTACCTTTCCTGCTCGAAAAAACTCTAATAAATTAGCTGAAAATGATATTAAAAATTAATTTCAAATTTAGATTCTCTTTCTTTCCTAATGAAGCTGAAAATATTGGGAAATGGAAGTGGAATATCACACATCAATAAATTGAATATCATAAAACTTCGTTATTAAGTAGCCTTTTAAAATGCAATTTACACCGGTCTTGTTCAATTACTGAACTAAATATTTATGGATGGAGTATCTTGTTTAATTTGCAGTAAATAATAGCAAAGGTTCTCGTAACAGTACATTTATTATAATATTTATTACACAGTAACATGGTTTCTTGTTAGGAACTGTGTTTTCTTTCTTATAGTGGTGAATTTTCGTACGACCTTAGTCCTACTAATATTATAAAGCCGAATGTTTGTGAGTGTGGATGTATGGTGGATGTGTGGATGTTTGTTTCTCTTTCACGCAAAAACTACCGAATGGATTTTAATGAAACTTTACAATAATTTAGCTTATACATCAGAATAACACATAGGATACTTTTTACTCCGAAATTCCCACGGGAACAGGAACTACGCGGATGAAACCGCGGAGCGCTGCTAGTACTAAATAAACATGAAGTTAGTTTAGAAGAATGTTAAAATTTACTTAGAGATCGGCTAAACTATGGATGTTTTTTTTTAATTTTAGTGTACTTATAAGGATTTTCTAGCTCTTTGTCCAGGATATAATCTATCCCCTTTCCAAAATTTACTAAGTTCTGTTCAGTAGTTAAGTTACGTTTTTAAGTACAAAAGAAACAAACAGAACTATTTTCGCATCTCAAAGCAACAGAGTTCGCATTTATTACACACTAGCTGTGCCCCGCGGTTTCACCCGCGTAGTTCCCGATCCCGTGGGAATTTCGGGGTAAAACAGAGCCTATGTTCTTTCCCGGATCATAAGCTACCCCTGTACAAAATTTCAAGTCAATCGGTTCAGTAGTTTAGCCGTGAAAAGGTAACAGACAGACAGACAGATAGACAGACAGACAGACAGAGTTACTTTCGCATTTATAATATTAGTTAGGATTAAGATTATAAGTTTGTATAAGTATTTATATAAATTGGTAATAAGGAACTGCATAAGTACATGAGTAAAGCTCACAAAATCCGTTAGTTATCAATTAAAGGTCGAGATGCAAGCAACTTGTATCGTCTCGTAGAGTATATTATTTATATAACGGTACAAGGTATAATAATTTGAATAACGGTGGTTAAATTCTCAAAGTTAACGAACTGTTAAACAAACTGTTAAGGGAATTAAACAAACCGCGAATTTTGTTTTTAGATTCAGAGTTTTTAATGGATATGTGAGGAAACAAATACAACAATGGTTTTTAAAGATATTTATTCACTTGCTGTGCTGTGTTTTACCCGCGTGGAAACTTATCCCGTAGGAATTTTGGGACAAAAAGTAACTTGTGTGTTATTCCTAGATATGAGGAACATCTGTACCAAATTTCATTAAAATCCATTTAGTAGTTTTTGTGTGAAAGAGGAACAAACATCCATACATCCACACTCACAAACATTCGGCTTTATAAAATTAGTAGGATTAGTAGGATGTTTTTGAAAAAAATGTTCAGATTATGTTTTATAATATTGAGGTGAGGTGATATGTGTTCCAGTTTTACGTTCAGGTATTCTTTTAAAGTACTTATGCTAAAGACTGAATTCCTAATCGATAGATAAGTTTTATCTTATCACAAGTCCTAATATGGTTCTTTACTGAGTTTTATCAATATCCCGAAATTCACTCGGGAATGTAAAACCTCCATTCACAAGCTAGTAAGTACTATTTTATGTTTCCCTTGTACCTACATGATTTTATTTTTGTTCCAGGATCAAGATGCAAAAATCGGTGTTATTAGCGTTAGCGCTATGCGCGCTAGCGCAAGCCCTGGACAGCGGAGACAATAAATTCATGAAAGACTACGCCATGCTAAAGGTAAGTTTTAAACAAAAAAAAAGCAAAAAGTATTCGCAGTCGGTAGGATTCGAACCTACGCTCCCAGAGGGAATCTGATTTCTAGTCAGACGCCTTAACCGCTCGGCCACGACTGCCTTGATGTGTGTGCCGAAATTTTATAAGTACTTCATAGATTAACAAAATAATAATTTACTAAGTTGGTAAAATTAATGAATTATTTTTCTATTGCTTATAGATTTACGAAAGTTGTTTTGGAACTGCGTTGTTGAAACAAATTGCCAAAGAACTCAAGGACGCTTATGCAAAATGCTCGACAGCGCCACCTATGAAAGAGCCGCCGAACTCACACGTACCGCCGATACTGTTGGGTAAACTACCGCCCGGGTTTCAAATGGACCCGAACACGCAAACTATAATCAAACCAACAGATGGCGCTGTTTCGAATAATCAAGATCATTTGCAAAATCAAGATCAACAGCCTCAGAAACCTCCCGTATTTGTATTTAGACCACAAGAGGTAAATATTTTGTTTAAAAAATTAATATTTGTAGCTTACCTATATTTTATTCAGTTGTTTATAGTATTTTTTATAATTTAATAACTATGTCTAATCTATTCTAATAGATATGATATGATATAAAAGAACATAATGTTATATTATTCTTCATTTTGTTACTAAAAAAATCGCATTAAAAAAAAAAGTGAAAATATTATTACACAAAAAATAAACTGTGAGGTTGCCTCCTGTGAGGATTGAACTCACGACCCCTGGTTTACGAGACCAGTGCTCTACCACTGAGCTAAAGAGGCACATGTAAGCAGTCGCGAAATTATACGGTTGGTCCCTCATAATAAGAATAATAAGCATAAAAAATAATATAATAACTTTTTTCTGACTTTACTTGCATTATTATTTAGAGTTAATATTATACTTTTATTGTAAACACTAGATTATTATTTTCTAATTTAATTAATATTATAGGGTTGTTTCGAATCGAAAATTGATTGGAAAAAATAATATAAATTATCTACCACGGTTTTAAAATTAAATAAGTACCTCATTATAAAATGGAAATAAAACGAATAAACAGGCTGTATGAAAAAATAATGCTTATATACTAATATTAGAAATGCGAAAGTGACTCTGTCTGTCCCATATCACACTCAAATCAAAACTACCGATGCGAGGTTAACAAGAGTTTGGAAAGGACTATAAGTTAGGTCAATTATCCCAAGTTTTTTACAGCATTGGAATTTATTAGTACTTCAATACACAGCTAATACAGTTAGCGTTACATAAATGGTACCCCCATGGCAATGCTCACTTTGGTTTTGCCAACCAACGGACGCTAGGTTTTATCTGATGCTGACTGTTCAGTAGATATCATATCATCATCATTATCAGCTCATGTCCTCACCGAGGGGCCCGAGCCTACCCTGAATTAGATAATACAGTAGATATACTTAGGGCCTATTTCACGACCTTCAAGTAAAGTTACTCACCAAGTAAAGTTAGTGTTGTCTCTTTCTTACTTTATATCAAGTGCAAAAGACAAAACTTGTGAGTGCGTACTCGGAACATTACTTGAAGAAGGTGAAATAGGCCCTTAACCTCTTTGCAATACCCCCATTTGTCCAGCAGGCCCCCTACAGCCCGGCGCTGTCCCCGTTCCTGATGGGTGGCGGGCCCCAGCTCCGCCCGTACAGCGCCCCGCAGTATCCCTTCCCCCCGGGGATGTACTACCCCCCCATGCAGTACAACCCCTACGCGTACCAGCAGCAGTACCAACAGGGGTACTACCAGCAACCTTACTTTGGGGGTAATCGGATGTCGGTAAGTAACTAATAATAATTACTTCTGGTTTAGCTAACTCTTCAATATTGAGTAGAAGAGATGAAAAGATTGTTAGAGACTATAGTAGGGCCATGAAAAGCTAAGCTAAAAGGGTTAAACTTATTGAGAAAATAATAAACTAATATAACAATATTAGTTTAGGCTATTTGTTTTCTTTCAATGATACAGAACTCACCTTCTGTCTAACTCTTGAAACGCAGTCAGATAAAAGAGATGATTCATAATGACCAGTAACATTTCACTGCAAAACAACAGCAACCTTCTCCTATTGGTTGAATAGGCGTAATAATAATAACACTTGGTTACACAGGGATAGTCGCCGGATTGTGCATCTTTTACACAAGATTAAATATGTCAAAGGGCTTCCGTGTGTTGGCTTTGGCCCCATACTAGCCTTCCAAAAGACCGGGACTTCTTAATAGTTCCGTGAATGGAAAAGACATAACTCTTGCCCATGCATCTTAGTGATCCAAACAATAAAAAATCTATCACCAGCGTCAACTAAGCCTCCGCACTCGTCTCGGGCTGAACATCCCGCGCATGCCAAGCAGCCACAACGTGACCTGCGTGATGCAGGAGCTGGGGTACATCGACCAGAACCTGGAACCGAACTACGAGCAGATCACACAGCGCATCAACAGCCTGCCTGTGTCTAATGATCTGAAGACAGACATACAAGAAGGGCTCAACTTCTGTCAGAAGTTTTCTGTGAGTAGCTGTGCAATGGTTGTATTATAAGGATATTTGAAAACCCACATTTTCTAAATAAGTTAGTACTTAATTGTTTATTCGATTATTATGGAATTTACCTGTATCATAATTAATTTGAACAAGAAAAAAATAGGCTTATCTACGACACACTCGTACTAAGTACACGCACACAGAGACGCAAGTACATACTAGACTCGTATGTTTAGGAAAAGCGAAACAGCAAGAGTTACTCATTTTGAAATTCTTACCTAATATTATTCCTGTATTTTCCAGCAATGCGTACCCGAAGACAAGAGAGACATCGTGCCTCGTCCCCAAGAACAGATCAAGGCTATATTCTTCTTCCGTTGCTACAAGGTAATTAGAAATACTTACTGCACTTTTATAACATAACAGTTGCGGCAATTAATCAACTTCTACTTTGTAGGTTGTACAATATGTTTATATTTTTAAGATAATAATTTATTCTTCAACCAAATACTGAGTAGGTACTGTATTAATAAGATATCGTATTGTATTGTTTAGCACAAGAAGCTGGAGGCGTGCATCATGAAGGACATCAACGAGCACTTCACCAAGGACTACGTCATCGACACTGAGGCTGAATTTGGGTAAAATATATAAATATATATAATATATTATTATTATTTGAATATTTTAAAATCACAGTTGCCTATGCGTTCAATCGCATCCATGGCAAACTCTAGTATTCTAGGTAAAGAGATCAACATCTACCTATATTATTGACTTTAAGTCCGACCTATTTTAGAGTTATCTGATAGTTTTAGGATTGATTGACGTCGTCCAACAATCTAATTCTGTGCTTTGGTTCTCGTGCAAAACCATAGCAAATGCCGATAGTAAAATAAACATAAATACTTAATAATTACTTTTATGTATTAATCTTTGTTCTTTGTCATTTTCCTTTTAACTCTTCCTAAATGCATTCATTGTATTTTCCAGAACGTTCTCCCGCGCCGGCCGCTCAGCCCGTGACGCTCCCTTCAGCAGGGACCCCAGCATGGAGGCTCTCGAGGAAATGGAAGTCTACCTCTACGACTACCTCAGTGGAGGAAGCCCATTCGATTTTGACCTCTATATATAGAAGACTGAAGGCTCAATCTCATCCACATTTAAAGTCAATAGAATAAAATAGATAGGTTCTTTTGTGGCTATCCAGCTAACTTGGATTCAAGTTGGATTTAAAATCTTATGTCTTAAGAAACAAGGATTGAAATACCTTAATTTGATTCTAGATTTTGAATTCTTAATGAGATTAGATCGAAACTTTGCATTTCAAAGCATTTACTAGTGTACGATTAGTTGGACAATAATACTCATTTTTAAGTTTTGGATAACGGGAAAAATGGGAGAATTTGCTTGAAACGTAACTAATGTATCATTA
Source organism: Timandra comae (assembly GCA_958496195.1). Taxonomy (NCBI): domain Eukaryota; kingdom Metazoa; phylum Arthropoda; class Insecta; order Lepidoptera; family Geometridae; genus Timandra; species Timandra comae. The sequence continues at coordinate 9,855,594 of OY292356.1, forward strand.
TAATCATTAATCATTTATTTCACATTCATTCATAATCATTAAAATCTTCAGATTTATAAACTCACATGGGTGTTAGAAAATCATATCATCACATTACATACACATCTGGCAATTCACTCTACATAACATTAATCATTCTCATATAACAACTGATGCCTAATTAGGTTTATTACACCTAGATCTAAGGTATCAGAAACTACACACACATTTATTCATACACACCAACACCAAGATAAATCTTTGTCAATCACACATTAAAACGTTACGTTTTAAGCAAATAAAATTTTCGTTCAATAAGCTTTTTTATTCAAAGCTTTTTCGACGACAATATTCTTTTAGAATAAGTTTAACGTACAATTATAATTAATTACTTAAATAATCATTAATTTATTTAAGTTATTGTGTCTTTTTTACCCAATTGATGCAAGGGTATTTTTTCTTTCAATTATTAAGAAAATGGTCTTAACATTTTAATTAATACTGGCAGGATATATATGTAAAAACATAAGTACTTATAGCATATGTTTTGATACTCAATGTGATCAATTTATTGTAATATAAAAACAGTTACATTTTCAACTGTTTTTCAACAACACAGCATTTGTATTGTAAGATTTATACCTAATTACGTAATAAAAATAAAATAAAAGGTTAAACAAAGTCTTTCTTTTTTTAAACATGAATTATTTTAAAATTATCTACAACGTGAAATATAAATAAGTAAGTACTTATAATTCCTGACGTATTTTGAGTCTCTTATGTCTCTAAAATATTAAAATATTTTGGACGTAAGTATTTTTAATAACAGTATTCCCGGTATTATTTTTAATCAATAATAGCCTACGGAGGTGAAATGGCATTAGTCATGTTATTTCAGGATTTGTATGAAAGAAATGTATCCATACCACTAAAAATAAGTTGAGTTCAATTTCATTTGAATTTTCCATCAACTGCGCCTAAATCTATACACATAAATAGTTCTTTTGATGCCAAGAATACGTGCATCGAGTATTCACGTCGTCAGTCAATCGTAAAATTGTTATATCAATATTATATGAGCTTAAAGTTCGCGCGTGTCATACTACAAAGGGCACAAAGGTTGTCTGTCAGTCTGACAATCAAGTTGGGTCAATTTTGTTGTCACCTATAAATGTAAGGCTAAAATACAGTTCAAATTTTTACCTTGAAATTTTTGTATTTATTTATACGATAGTTCAGCCGCAGACCCTTAGTGGCACATGAAAGTGTGGGGCAGGTGACGTCATTGGCACATGACAATTGTTTTTTAAAATTCCTTTTCAAACATAGGTATGTTTTGGGAGAGAGAGAAAACGGACAGAAAACGTTTTTTCGCGTGAAAATAGTACCGTGCGAATCAAATGCGACGAGTCACTAGTAAAATACATAAACGAGTTGAATAAACCATAATAATTGATGGAGAACCAAAAAGGATGCCAAACAACAGATGTAGTATGAAACATATGCATTCATACATTACATCTATCAAAAATATTACAAAAAAATGGCATCTGTTAGTGAAATTTAAAACCCTTTTGTGGACATCAAATTCGGAGAAAGGTCCGATTTTTGACAAAATCTCCCGACTATAAAAAAGCCGCATTATGTGTTTGCGAACGGATTTTTGTACAAAACTTTCACCGGGATGTCTGGGACCGATTTTTTTTTAATGCGAAAAAATTGTTACCTGTAATTTTGAAAGAGGTAGATGTGAGAATGTAAATACTGCCATAGATAAATAAGAGACAAAGAGTGTTTTGTTTGTTGTTTATGGGTATAGAAATTGGAGTAATTGATTGAAAATGGAAGGATAACACAGTTATCTTGAAAGTAATTTGTTGGACTTTACAATTCTTGACCATTTTATGCAAAGTACCTGGACAATCGAGCTTTGAAAATGGAAAGAAATGAAAGAACAAATTGTCGCATCTCAATAAAAAAACTAAAATATTTACTTTTAAAGTTTATCGTTAAATATTTCAGCCTCCATACCTGGGCAGCTGAGTTTGATTCGGGTGACAATAGAAAAAACATACCTACTTTCCCAAAATATCTCAATTTTTATCTGCATATTTTTTTGCCGCGCAAAACGCCTAAGCCTTTAACTTTTCATTACTCATTATTTCGAGAAAGTAATTAGGCACAGTAAGTATAAAAATACTATGTATAGAAAACTGTTATTTTGTAGTTACCCACGTAAGCAATTATTGAGTAATACCAAAACAGGAAAAACATTTTCTGCTGTAGTTTAACAACAGGTAACAAAATACCATAACATGTACTTACCGATTGATCATTAAATCATTATGGAAATTCTACCTTACGTCCAACTTTTGTTAAGAGTTTTTTCAACACACTTGCTCATAAAGGGGCTCTTAATTGTGCAAAAACAGTTGAATAATGACACGTTTTATTCACTAGTGAGTTATAGATTGTTTTTTTAAATTGCTTTCATTTTAAAAAAGTATCGATACCAAAAAAATTGTGTCCATACATTTTAAAAACAAACTTCAACTATGTTTCCTTACTTTTGGTAGGTCTATGGTCGATTCCATTCATTCGTTTTTTTTTTAATAAGTATATTTTTTTAGTCTTTGGCTGATCGCTATTGTTGTGTTGGATGCGCGCGAATAGAAAAACTGTTTATTTATTAGCGAAAAATGATAATTTCTTCGCAAATGTGTTGAAAAACGTTGTATGGTACACGCGTGTATTGATGATTACTATCCTCGGCTATCTTCAGACCCTCGCCTTACGGCTCGGGCCTCAATAGCGCCTCGGAAGTAATCACCAACTTACCTCGCTTGTACCATAAATAACTATTAAACATACCTACCACAAACAATCTGTTAAAAATTAATCGATCTCCTAGCCTTTGCCTAATTATCTAAATAAGATTAATAAGGTTTTTAGTTTAACTAGATTTGGTGACTGCAATCAGACGTCCACAACCGAGAGGACAATTCGCCATGTTTTGGTTAAACCAACTGTCACACTTTTAAGTACCTACTCTAACTCCTTAACATCTGTCTATAATGTATGTAAGTACGACAACAAAAAGCTTCTGCAACCTTTCACAAAACCACGATAAAGTTTAACTAACTACAAACTTTCACAGAAAGATCACCATGATTCATCTAAATCCGTACAAGCACAGTATTACAGGTAAGGTAAGGTGAATGTATCGCGAAAGATATTGTCAAATAATCGCCTACGCAAGTGTTGTCCTAACAAAAGAATTACATACAAAAAACCCTCAAGATGGGAAGGATTGTTAATGGAACTTAGTTCACTGGTTATTGGTTATGTATAGAAATTGCGATGATGTATGACTTGGCGAAGGTGTTTCCGCAAGGTGCTTTTGCAATGGGTTAGATTATAATAGGGGATTTTGTCCTTCAAATATTGTCGCGAATTTCTCTTGTACAATGATTTTGTAGAGTTAATAATATTCGGTAGAGACGAACTGAAGATGCTAGCGACATATTATATTGGAAGAAACCTGTGTCCAGCAATAGATTGAAATACCTAGTTATGTTATGATGATGAATAATGAACTTTTTAGCTTTATGTAGAACTTCATTGCGTGATCAAATGCAATAAGTAGTCTCTTTTCTTTTTCTTCTCTCATCGTTAGAGCAGCTATAATAATTTGGGTCATATCAACCCAAAACTAATTCCTATTCCTTGAATAAATAAATTTCTTCCATTGGGAAGAAATTATATTGATCCCCCAACAAACGCCGCGAGAAAAACTAGACTAAATTCCACGGAACAGTTTAAACTGTGAACAAGCGCGCGAACATTGACGCTGAGTGTGAAATCTTGTTGTAAAAAGTTGTGGAGTGTCCACGTGCGAGGGCAGGTGTCCCGGCTAACGAACAGGGTCCCACGGGACGCGACCCGCGAACTATGAACCGAGTATTCCAAGCATTTCCTAGATAGTGAGATAACTTGGAGGAATCGCTAATTAAGTGTACACTTTTGACATTTCAAAGGTGTCTAATGAGGTTGAGTTATGGTAAAGGTTGAGTAGATAATTGTGGGTAGCTCCACAATTATCTACTCAACGGCTACGGGTTCGTCTTTTATCATAGATAGTCAGAAAACCCATTCAAAAGATTTAAAATCAATGAAAATCTGAATAATGTGTTACAAGAGTGTGCATTTAAAAAAACGAGCCTTCTATGGTGCCTAAGACGTTAAAAAAAGAATGATGTTATGTTCTAGCTTTAGTGGTTTGAAAAATCAGTCAACCAAAATCATTTATTCAGGAATTAAAGGAACATATAATTCAAATTTCGATAACACATTACTTAGTTTTTTTTCCTAAAACTAAATCTCTGCCAGCATTAAAAAAACTTGTTATCTTTAATCTTTTTTGCAACAGTAGCCACATGGAATATAGAAAAGTATAAATCATGTCATATTTTAATAGTTTGTACATCCCGAAGTTCCGGACCGGGTCCGGATCCCAGGTCCTCCCCCGGGGTCAATAAGTCAAAGAATCGGGGAGAACACTTGGCATATTCCCAAAACAATCGTAATAATATCCGTGTGATAGGAAAAACATAAGTTTTCTCGGGGAATTAGTTGGAAGCGGCCGTTAGCTCGCCGGATATTGATTGTCAAAAACTATATTTTATTGGACAGATAAAGAAGGAATTCTGCGGTCTTTGCGTATTATTTGATGGAAGTATTTCTATATAAAAAATGTGTCAAAGACATGCACAAAACTTAGATATAAAAAGTAACAGCCAGTTTTTAAAGCCAATGTTACCTGAAAAATTTGATGTAAAACAAGGTGAAGACAACTACTTACTACGTCCCGTAGATTACAATATAAATACGCAAGTTTAAAATTATGTTATCATCAAGATACTCAAATTATTAAAATCATAATTAAGACTTCATGGCAATAATTAAAACAGAACAAGAACGTTTTAACTAAAGACACGACGTCATAAGACCAAATGACAGTTCCATATTCAAAAAATTCGGTAACGTGATACCGTCAAAAACGATGCGACAAAAAGCCCAATCGACGCCCCCTGCACTGCCAACCGCCAAGAACTAACATTTTCGATGATTTATGGTGCAAATTAACGAGTACATATCCTCATTCCAGACCATCATTTCCTGGTAGAACGAACTTGCGGTAACCCTGAAGGAATGAAGAAAAAACACGCGGCAACATGCTAAATGAACGTTTTTGCGAGCAACGTTTTTGAATTTGGAACTTTATATTTTTTAATTAGTGTTGCGTGTGTTTACCTAGCTATATTCTTACAAAATACCATATTTTTGTCGAATTGTCATTAGGCCGCTTACACTTGTTAGTAGCTTTCGTATTTAATACTTATTTAAATTGTTTAATTTATTATTAAATGTCATAAGTAAACTTTATCCTCCTGCACCCATAATCCTTTAAAAATGCCAAGTTTTTCTAACTAATTTAATTTAATTTCGTGTTTTTATAATGCATCGGTTTTCCCCCGATTAACATTTAATTAAAAAAAAATACCTTCCTAATGATGTATATTAATAAATCAATAACTCTTTCCTGGTATTTTTTTTATCTCAAAATAATTTAATAAAAATACCAGCGGCATTAAAACGTTATCTTTTTATGTCTCTTACAATAAATATTAATGTTAAGAACCCAGAACTAACATCCGCATACTGCTCGGCTCGTGTTACAGTGTTGCCACTTTTTATTGAAAAATAAAAAATGTTTATAAAAAGTTGCCTACATGCGGTAGGACAAGTGCATAGATGACTGACTGAATATGTATGTCAAAGATTAAGTATGTTACGTCAAAGTTATCTTACAGAAGTACCTAGGCAACAAAACTACTACTCCTCGACCGCTTGGAGCGTGAAACGGCAGAAATGGGAAACTCGGTGACAATGTCAAAATGGCATTTGTTTATTGTCAGTGTCTTTAGTATCAAGTGCTTCGTGTTTTAAACTGTCATGTACTTACTTAGTACCAGGTGTACTTAATTCACTAAATGTACTGAAACCAAATCATTTTTCTTTAAATATCCTGTTTGTTTTCAATATAATTAATAAAATACCTACAATGTTAATCAAAATTAACAAATTAGTATGTTAAAATGATTTTAAAAATTTTGGAATTACCGTCAAATGTTTGCAAATGACGTAATAAAACAGTTTTAATGCTAAATTAACCTGTGTTTACTGTAATTTTATTATTAAAATATAATATTGAATTTGTTAAATCCTACTAATATTATAAAGCCGAATGTTTGTATGTATGGATGTATGGATGTTTGTTCCTCGTTCACGCTAAAACTACTGAATGGATTTTAATGAAATTTGGTACAGATGTTCCTCATACATAGGAATAACACATAGGATACTTTTTATCCCAAAATTCCCACGGGATAAGGTTCCACGCGGGTAAAACCGCGGGGCACAGCTAGTACTATAATATTATTATGATTGCTCCGTGCGTCAACGCACACACATTTATATTTTACTAAAAGTGGCAGCAGATTCGCTGTTGTAAATCAAAGTAAAAAGTATCTTGACGACTTTTAGCAGTGCAATCGCGTGACTAAAAGTAGTGTGTCTGTTAGTGCCCCAAATATTAAATGTAGGCAAAATTTTAGTCTACTTTATTGGTAAAATAGCGGCGCCCAGCGGTTTCACCCGCGTAGTTCCCGTTCCCGTAAGAATAAAATTATGCCAAAAACCTTCCCACTGAATCACTCTATCCGTTGCGTAGTTTTAAAGATCTAAGCATACATACGGACATAGGGATAGAGAAAGCGACTTTGTTTTATACTATGTAGTGAAGAGTTTGCCTATTCTGTGTTGTAAAAGGATATTCTTTGTACCACCAAAGTGATTCATTAGTCGGGTCGTTCGTCTTCATTGAATATGACGGAGAGATAGTTTAGTTACGATTGATGTTCGAGGTTTAAAACACTAAAGCCGCCTTATTAACTCAAATATAACTCACGCGCATATGAATAAGTATGGGGGCGTGAAATTACTTTATAATAATCCATAACGCATAACTCAGTTTGTTATTATAGATGAGGAAATATGATTTCCTTTGTATCTATAGAGTTATGAAGAATTAATTAAGTAACTGGTTCTAATAAATTACTTCTTAATTATTACCTTATTACTTGCTGATCCCAATAGTTTCTGCTCCTTACATATCCTATGTACCTGCTGTGTATCTATCCTATATAGTCAAAATAAATAGTAAAACTAGAACCCTAGTGTCCCTAGTAATGAAAAGTAGCAGGAAAAAGTATCAAACCCTAAAAATAACAATGTATACATACAAAATATCCAGTGAACCTCTTTTTACCATTCTCCATCTCTGAAGTCTCAGTGACGTGGACCTGTCATCGTCAACCCTTGTCATGTCTCGGTGAACTTTTACACTCACGAATACCAATATTTCAATCTGCTACCTACATCTCAACCTACTGTTCTTCATACTTCAAATTATGGAAATATTTCGAAAAACTTCGGAATCTTTGAAGCCTCTTTCGTCATCGGATTTTTTTAAATTAAAAGCCTCGTGGTTTGATTATCGTTGCATCTACATTCTATCGATATTTACGTATGAATAAATCCTATTGGCTTCATACGCTTATGGAGATAGGTTAAAGTTATAAAACAGAATAGACAGAAGTATTTAGTAGAAACAATCTCGATTTCGATTCGATCCATCCAATCAATCCAAACAATCTCGATTCGATCGTATTAATGCTCAAAAGTACTTAGTTCTGGTAGCAGAAATGCCGGAATTAACATCCACAAAAAAACTAATAAAACTTGAGCAAATATGCAGTAGGTAATTTCATTGAATAATTGTCAAGGTAAAATTAACGAGGCCCTTCACATAATACCCCGTCTCGTGTAATCCACACTTTCCAACGTCCGAACAAAAACGAGCTTCAGCTGCGAGCCATTAACAGGGGACATTTGGGAGACATCTTTTTACAAAAGCCCCCAAAATGACCAGAAAAAATCACACTCTTTTTATCAACAATAGCCTCGATGCGAGGGTGGACGATCAATAATCTAAACAAAAAACATGTCCTAAACTAAAATAATTGTAAAATTTACTGGAAAGAGATTTATGTATGCAGTAGTCATTGTGGCATAATGTTATCGCTTAGTGTCCGGTTGCAGATGTAATTAAAAAAAAGATTTTGTGTTCTGGCAATCTTGACCGTTTGAGTTTAAATGTGTACCTTTTTTGCGCAGACCACCGATTTTTTAAGGTATTAGAGAAACTCTTTTGTGCAAAGCATTTTAATAGTTGCGGTTCGGAGAAATTAAATTTCGATTCTTGCTTTGGCATATCCTTATTTTGTATTGTTTAGCCCACACGGTTGTGTATTTTTTTATTAATAATATAATAAAGGTAAGTAAGTAATTCAAACTTAGTTTATTACTTTAGAACGAATAAAAATCGTATAAGTACAGATTAGCATTACACAATAATATAAACAAAGTAAAGTGGAATAAAAAATAGAGTATTCTTTCATGGCGAAACCCCAATTTTGAATAATTAGAATAATTTTAAAATATTTAAATGAATTCCTAACATTGAAAACTATGTATTTCTTTTTGTAACAGAAACCCTAATAAGTTCCAAAAACCAATAAAATGACCAGAAGTGTCAAAACGGCCAGTGACCAGGGTGGTCGAGTGGTCATTTGACTAAACACAGGTGGTCGCTATGTCTACTCAAGGTGGTAAGATTGTAGATTAAACAATTTGCCACCTCCTCGGTAAATTATTGGTTGCTTTGACAGATTGAGATTAATTAACATAGACAAAATGTTTTTTTTAATTGTTAATTTATAACCGTTGGCCTGGCCGAATGGACGTCATAAAAAACAAATACTATTCACTTACAGATCTTAAATTATTTATTTATTAAGACTTAATTTTACAAATCTAAAATTAAGTCTTAATAAATAAATAATTTCTTCATTTTATTTAAATAATATACTTAAAACAGTGATTGTATTGAATATACTAATACATATAAACAAGCCTTAAAGACCTCATAAATACGAATTAGCAAAATATCACTTTGAAAATTGCAATTAGTAGTTACATTATACGCGTGGAATTATTCGTAACGACACATCAAAATACTCAAAACAAAATGTACCCTCATCCCTCAATCTAAATTGTTTATCGAATTTCAAATCTGTGGGATATTGTAACATGGAGTAACATTAAAAATAATTCCCGCACAGATAAATATCTTAATTATTATTTAATTTGCCTTCGTTAAACAGCAAATGAATATTTATGTATGACCAATGAGTATAGAGAATACCTTAAATACTTACCTAATTTTATTTGGTTAAATTAGGTACATAAAATGTATACAATACGTAGGTACTTAATTATGTTGTAATTTACATTATTTCCTAATGTTTTTAATAAACGTGTGTATTTACTGTCAAAGTGACAGGTGCGTGTATAAAACCAAAAGCGTTCTCTTTTTAAACCACATGTGACAGAACATAAAGTTACAAAGCATTCGAAATTCAAACGGCAGCTGAAGATTCAAATAAATAAGGCGTCGCCGACACGCGCCGCGCTCCCTCCATTTTATAATTATTACATTTTATTTTTAAATTGTTTTTTCAACTCCACAAGGATTCCCCTCTATGTTCCCCGTTCCAAAACAATGTCCCCTCTCGTACCTAATGGCTGCATTCGTCCGTGCGTTGTTTTAAATTGGATACGGGTCCATAATAATAAATTGTCGGTTTCAACCCGGCTTTGGCCGCGTGAGTAATGATAATTAAATTGATCTTTATTTTTTTCTATTTTCAAGCTCGAAACGATTATACATAGACTCGTTTATGTACATAATTGATATTTAAGGTTTGTTTTAGTTGAATAGTCTTTTAGAAGTTTATTTTTATGGTATCGACTAAATGCCATTAAAACATTTGGAACACTGCGTGCTTATCTTCATTTTATTTACGTGTTTTGCGATTATTATAGTTTTCATGATACTATAAAAATCAATGTAATAATATAATTCACTTATAAATAACTAAGTAGAAACATAAAATATTTAAGTATTCCATACAAGTAATTTAATTTAGTAACGAACCCAAAGAAACATTTTTTAAGCAAATTAACAACGTGATTTTTTATTAGAGCCGTGTTGAGACGGAAGCGCATTCGGAAATGGCCACCCCGTAACTCGAGTGCTCAGGTAAACACGACAATATCTAGAAATCTGATATCGTCTGTTAGGGCAGGCTCGGGCACGCGACCGGCCCGAAATAGCAACCACATAATGCTATATTGACAAATCTTACGGCCTCAGTGAACCAACACACGGTGTGTATTATTAAAATCCCAAGTAACACTAGCAATACATCAAGTCACTCCCCTTCCGAAGGGAACGTTCTATTTTAAAAACTTCCCTGTAATAGTTTATTTTATATTTTTTCCGCGTGCTTATTTTTAATATACGACCATTTTGTCAAGACCCGTGATCGGATACGAGTAATGTAATACGTAGTTCTTTTTATAATGGATGTTTTATAATAAGTAACAGCCGCTACGTATGTCACATACGGTAGCGCGTGCGTTCATTTGAATTTCAATAAGGAACGCGTGTTCGGTCGCGCGCTATGTCACTTTTTTATTTTGGGCTCGCGACCAATCAGACACGTTTTTCAACAGATAAAAAAGTTGGGGGACTTTTTTATAACACATGGAGGTTTTATGTGAAGTTTTTATCGAATGTTGGGCGTGTCTTACGAAATGGGGAGCTTATATGTATAACGGAATAAGTACTTAGTACAACATTTGAATAAACTTAGTACTTGAACGAAAACCAATTACTTAAGATTGTATTAAAATCATATTGGGATCACGAAAAAAGGAAAAATATATCAAGAAAATTGTTCTCAGAAGGTCAATTACTGAATAAATAAGTAGAACCTATAGCAAACAGAAATATATCATTTTCCGAAGTAGACTAACGCGAACAAACAACCAAGCAATTCTCGGTAACTTAATATTTGGAAATCAATTATCCATAGGAAGTATTTGGCTGACGGAAAATAACGGGATTAGTGGGATAATGTACGACTTGTGAGTACTTGGATATACATAGGGAGTAAATAGGGAACTACGGTATAAGTATGATTAATTGACTCACGCATATCATTTCACGCTTTGCCTTCATTGTTCGACTTAATTAATGTTGGGCATAATGAAATGTTGCTGTGCATTTGAAAAAATAATATTATTTTGTAAAAGATGCGATTTGTACCGGGAAAAGTATCGGGTCTCTAGTTAATTTAAAATTATGCTAATATATTACGAAACAAACACATAACATGTTTTTTTACACGATTATGTAAATGTATGAGGTATATGTCAAAAAACTGTGTGCTGTTTTGTTGTGATTGACAGCTAATATGGGGTCAAAAGTTGAGGTTTCTAACAATTATTAAAATTAAATAAACAAATACAAATGTTAGTTAATACGCAATAATTACGTTATGAGTTTTTTTAATCATACAATACAAACCGTTTAATGAATTTTCTAGTGTTTTCTTGACGAGTTTATTTGAGTAATATTTGAATATTCGACAGAATTTAATTACAAAATAAAATGGAATGTTGTTGAATGCGAATCTCTGCTCTTATGCTTATTGTATTTACTATATCTACATCACGAAATCTACATCATAATATAAGTAGAAAGATCTCGAACAAATCAAATCAAAGCACATATTTCTAATAATTCTATCAAAACAAAATCCTATTTCTCGAATCCGAAACAATAATTCCTTGAAAATAGTAAAGAAAATAAACGTAAGAGGAAAGCTTTCACTTCCATAAAAATATTGATGCAGCTTTTAGCGAATCCATTCGGACGTGTGGGGGCGGCCACGTTGCCATGGCAACCGGCGACCCTCCAAGGGGAAAAAACGGGTAAAAATTGCGGGAACGGACGAGCGGTGATTTTTTATGGCATCGTACATTTTTTCCAAAGGAGAACGCCGCGACGTCGGCCCCTGAGCGAGAGTGGGCGGAACACACAGGGTGATCACAAGTTTCAATAGTTTTCTGTTTAACTGAGAACATATTAGGAAAATACTTTGCCAGCACGCTTGTCAGTACATGCAGTTATAACTTGAAAACTTGAAGTTAAAGCTGTACTAAAAAAATCTTTTTTTGAGTGAATACTTAATATATGATAGAAGACTTCAGAAAATCATTATAAACAAGCAGAACATTGTAATTTGATCATTCGTTCTCTGTATGAAATCATTGTAAGCATCTGGGCGACCGAGTTCTACTCATGGGCAAATCGTTAGAGCTGTTTTTAAGAAGGAGATTTCATAAATATACTTATTGAGATATACTACAATTATACTCATAGAGAATAAGAAAAAGTCCTTCTATATTTGAATTTATAAAATGTATTATGTTAAAATACGTGAACACTCTGTAGGAATATTGTCCGAGCCGAAACTCTCGACGGAGTGCTAAGTCGCGTTTCGCGTGTGTGTGTGTCCAGGAGAGGAGGCTGCAAATATTATAAGTATGGATTGTGTCCCCCTCACTCCCACAGGAGGGTGTCGCCGTCCCTCTCTATCGCACCAAAAACGAGGGAATCTAAAATTATTAGGAGGAAGTTTCCTACTCGTTATATGAAAAGGAAAACTGAAGTCTTATCGCTCCATAAATCTCGCGATATTCATTCTTGATTCGATTGTTTACGATGAAAAAATATTGTACGGCGTGTTTGTTTTGTTTCCATTTGGTTTTATTTCGTTATGTAATGTTGTCGTAACGAAATGACAAATATTTAAGTAACTTAAAGATTGTAATTAAGATGTATTATATGTTGAAGTGGGATAATATAGGCATGTCTTGAAGATATGCAGGCATTATGGAAACGATTTTCAAGTAGTCCTACGTAGTAGTAGTATGTAGTAGTACGAGTATTAACATTCGAAATGAAAGTTAGTCTGTCGCGCTTTCATATCTTAACTAAGCGACTGATCACCATAATTTGTACTCACATTCAAAATGATATAGAGTACATTTTTACCCTGAAGCTTCTACAGAAACATGCGACACCTCAAGTTTCAGCTAGGTAATAGATAAACAGTTGAAAATAATCACTACATAGTATAAAACAAAGTCGCTTTCTCTGTCCCTTTGTATGCTTAGATCTTTAAAATTACGCAAAGGATTTTGATGCGGTTTGTTTTAAAAGATAGAGTAATTCAGTGGGAAGGTTTTAGCCTAATTTTATCCCAATATTCCTACGGGAACGGGAACTACGCGGGTGAAACCGCGGAGCGCCGCTAATTATAATAATAAACTATAGAACATCTGATTAAAAAGATATTTTTTTTCCCATTGTTCTTCAAAGAGCATTCTTGTTATAATAAGGATTATTTGTACCAGATAATACCAGAATCGGTGTAGCTGTATTTTTCGTTTGACAGTCTCTTCAAAATATTATTATTTTGTCACTACTTATCATGAGCCCCAATATTTTTAAATCGCAATTCACACGCGGTTGTCAATAAAGGGGTTCTTTTGTGTTTCACCCCTTTCGATAAATCATTTCATCCCACTCTGTAGATTAAAAAATATATATGATATAGTACTTATATAACATATATATATATATATATATATATATATATATATAAAGTACTTACACAAAATGTTGATAATAATTTATATTATGTATATTGTAAGTACATAAATTATTTAACCGATGGTAGACATAATTATTTGTTTCAGTTTGCATTAATTGAGCAGTTTAAAACAAAAAAGCAGGAAACGACTTTGTTGTTACTACCTATGTAGAGAAGTAAGATTTTCAATATAACTGATGTAACAATATTATATAAGTATGTTACATCACAAAGTTTACATAAATCCATCCTAATTTGATAAAAATGAAGAGATTGTTTGATTAAACGTGTTAATTTCAGGAACTACCAATTATTTCTAAATGAATATAAGTGACGTTATTCGATATCAAATATGGCCGAGTGTCAAAGATGGTGAAAGTAATGTTTTGTGAATTCCAATGTCTTTAAAACTAATTTTAAAGAAAATTTTCATTAATCTATGTCGTGTACCTACTATAGCTATGGTTAAAACATTTAATTTAAGCAAGTATATTTTATGTAAATAATTTGAATTTATTCAAAAAATTAACTTTTAACCCCAAAAGATTTGAAAAACACGAATTTCTTAATTAAAGTTGGTGATTGTTTTTATTTTTTAACTTTATGTATAAATTAATGTTAGTTAAGATTTAACATACTTATATATTTACTTACATATTTTGCAGCAACAGAGTTTTAAGTATTTCATTATCTCTCCAGACAATCAGCGCTACAGTTGTGTATTTCGTTTGTCAAATGTATTTCTCGAAAACAAATTTACACAACAGAATAGGTAAATAACAAAAAGATTTGATTGAGATCTCGGATACAGCACCCGCCCTGATTCGTTTCGAACGCAGCTTGAATAAAACATGGGAGTCATTTGACGGGGCCAGGGGTGGCCAACCCTTTCTCTAGCTTCAATATAACCTCACCCCGTGCTTGCCAAAGGTTTTTTGCGATATGTGGGGGTGAAATTGCGATTGGAGGGTGGCAATCGATTTTTTTGAGTTCGGCTTACAAAGTATTGAGAGTGATATAGATTTCGTTTGGAAATATGTATGTACATATAAATACCCCACCATTACGTTAACAAAATATTTATACTACAGGTACTAGCTGTGCCCTGCGGCTTCATTCATGTTAATTAGTATTGTATATCTCTGCCTATTGGTCGTGACTGATCGATAAATGTTACTTAAAAGTACATACATATATCCTTCGATGTGTCAAAATGGGATCTCTAACTGGGAAACTTTTGTGATCGTCGTCATACAACTAGAGAAAGTAACGCTTTTTAAACATTCATATTTTATTAAAATATAGGTGTTAAATTGTTAATCGCATAGGTATAATAAACTTTTATAATTAATTATTTTGTTCTTGTATTTTAGGTAATAGTTTCCTAAATATCATAAATGCATATACATATTGCACGATGAACAAAAGATTCCAAAAATTAAATTTTTATGAAATATTTTGCAGGTGCAATTCAATCCATCGATCAAATTCACATTAACCATCTATTTGCAAACCTAAAAAGGTACATTCTTAATCGTTGCGTCTTTTTAAATACTTACTACAAAAGATTATTTTTGATGTCGCCTTAGTTAGCCTCGCCTCGCCTGTTCTTTTGGTTCAACATTTTGACTTATAAGTACATGTTTTGTATATTGAACGTTACTTTAAAGATTAAATTTTATAAAAAAAGTAACTGGCACCGTCATGAATTTCATGAGCGTTTCCGTGCTTCGGAGGGCACGTAAAGCTGTCGGTCCCGGTTGTCGTACTAACATCATCGACAATCGTTACAGGTAGTTACTTAGTTAGAGCCCTCAAAAGTCTAACATTTGGTTTAACCAAAAAATATCATATAGCCCTCTGGGTTGTAAAGGTCTGATGGCAGTCGCTTCACGTAAAATACTGACATTCTGCCAAATCTGGTTAAACTGAAAACCGACCCCAAATAGACATGGGATAAAGGTTCGGAAACGAGACGATGGATGTATGTAAACTAAATCGTATAAAAGCAATTGATTAGGGCTAATTTGAGTTTTTATTTATTCTTTTGTGTTTATGCAAATAAGTAAATTAAAGTTGACATTGCAAGGCAAGACAAAATGAGTAGGTACACATGTAATTTTCATACACTTTTTTGCGAATTTCACGTGTCGGTAGTATTAATTATTTTCTTTTAGTTGAAACTCATAAAAACGAAATACTTATAAGCAGGTAGGTTCTTATATCGTAGTATCGTATCGTATCTTAGCGGCCAGCCCCAGCTTCGCACGGGTCATTTTTTCCCATTTATTTTCCTGTTTTTTTTTACATAAGAACCTTCTCCAGCCAATAACAAACATAACAAAAGAATTAGCGAAATTGGTCATTTTGCGATTCATTTTTATATTATAGATGACTATAGGTATTATACTTGAAATGAAATTCGTTACAATTTCGGCCACACCACTGCCCCGCCTTTTTAAATTACTCGCCCTTACTGGCAACACAAGTTGGACAATAAATCGAAGCAGTCAAGGGGTATTTTTGAGTCATTTTTAATTTATCTGCCCCCGGCCATTATTTTTGCCGAGGGGTCACGCGTAACAATGGCTGCCCATTATGTCAAATGCATTTTATTGCATCTATTTTGAACAATATAACAAAATTTTGAACGCATTAATTACAAAAATCGTGCAAATTATATTTTATATATTTTGTCGATACTATCCTCGGCTATCTTCAGACCCTCGCCTGAAGGTACTAGGTAAACATTTGGCGAAGGCCAGAAGTAACAACTTAAAACAATTAAAAAAAACCTAGAAATTACAGAAATGATGTAGGTAGGCGAATTCCTTCAAAATCGTTTCGCAGCGTTATGCGATCAAAAAGTTGTAATTATACGTAGTAACTCGATCGTATACAAAGTTAGGTTTAAGAGTTAAGAAAGTTAAAAACTAGACATCCCTTGCGATAAAATATTGTAATTTTAAATAAACAATATACTTAACCTTTACCAATTAAGACTTTATGTACGGAATTACTTAGGTACATATTTTGACCAAAGAATTTCAAGTTTTTTTACTATGTAAGTTATTTGTGGAATCGTAGTAAAATTTTGAAAATATAGAATTGTAAAGTGATCCCGGTGTGAAGGGAAGCAATCGCAAATTGCCACTAAGCTTGGGGTCACTCACAAAGGTCCGGTCACACATATTGACACCCTGACAATACCCAGGGGTCACTTTTATTTGTTACAGAAACTTAATTTATAATCTTTTCACACACGCCATTAAGAAGATTACTAAAATCTACCCTTTTTCCTTGATAACAATTGTACATTGTTACATTTTTGGCAAAAATAAAATAAAATGTAACCGTTTATTCGACCGGCCATTGTCCGGTGGACCGTTGCGTTCGATTTTGACACATTTAGAATTGTCGAACCTTTGATTTATTTTGAAAATTATTTGAAATTGGAGTTCTTAGGGATGGGAAAAGATGTTTAGGTTACGGGTCAATAGTGTTGGATTGTGTCGAGATTATAAATTACATAACGGTCAATAGGTCGATACTCGCACGCTTCCTGGGAGCATAGGTTAACGGTCTTCAAGAATTGCCAACAATTGTATTCGGAGATCCCTGGTACTTTAAAAAAAAAAGACATTAATTGTTCCATAAGTAAAACAAATAACAAAAATGCATTTCTAATATCTTTTTTAACATAGAATGTTGGCCAAATGTAGTAAAACAGCGTTCTAGGAGGGACGATTTCTTGCACTTAGTGCAAGCTCGTACACAAATAAATCGATTCGCTAAAATGAACAATCAATAAGTAGCAAATAAGTACAAGTATTTTATTATTAATATTAAAGGTATAAGAGGTGTATTAAATGCAACATTTATTATTTTATACTTTTTAGTTTTTCTTAAACGTAGTTTTTTTATTTAAAAATTATTTTGTATACGGATGGCCTTGCATTTGGCCTTTACGTTTTATAGTTAATACAGGGTGATAGGAAGGTTTGGATTTGTAGGTGCAGTCTTTCTATGATAAAATGTCAAACAATAAAGGACCAAAATACTGTGAAAGGTTTACAAAGGTCACACTCCATTTGGCCAAAAATCTATGATCAAAAATGTACCTGGAAATCACCCGGTACAACCAACCCAGTGTAAATTATACCTCAAATTAAAGAATAAAAACCTGGTAGGTATGTTTTCAAAAGGCTAATAAAAAAGCGCCATCCATTTTGTTTAGTTCGTCAAAAAACTATTTTATAAAGTGAATCTTTGAAAATTTACGTAACAAGTGTCTGTCTATTAATAAAACTACCAAATGATAGCAACTAATAAAAAATGGGTTTTATAAAAAAACTATAAAATATACTATAAGACGTCGCCTTACACACTCGTAACCATGGCCTAAATGGCTCTAAATGGTCCACCCGCACTACCTTCCCTTTCCGGCTTTGCAACCACCCACCTAAGTCATTGGAACATTGGCACCCTGTATAATCTAATGCATATGTTATAAATGTATGTAAATCAAGCTTTGTGTGGTATTTCGTCGGTTCGCACTACGCGACGCGCGACGCGACGTCTCGGTGTCAATCGCAATCCCACCAAAAACATTCTGTAAAAAACTAGCCAAGTCTCGATGGAGCTGCTTGTTTATCTCTAAAAAGTAATGAAATCTAGACAAAGTCGTGCCAAGTGTAAGGTTCCTTACTGCGATTTCTTTATTATTATAGTTAATGTTGTGTTACTTGGCCGTAGAAGGATACACTGTACACAAGTACACAGCTGTACACAAGGGTACAAAACTAGGTGCTCCATGACACTATTGCACCAATCTGTCGCCAGAACCACTACCCATTGACGATAGAAAATTGCCACTTGAAAAACGTTGATTCAATATCCAGTCAATTGTAGGCTTGATAAAGCTGCGTATTTTAATAATGTTACAACATTACGTGTAAACAAAATGGACTTGTACCCACTACTAACGTTTTAAACAATGTTCAACGGCCAAGTCATACAACATTAACTATAATAATAAAGAAATCGCAGTAAGGAACCTTACACTTGGCACGACTTTGTCTAGATTTCATTACTTTTTAGAGATAAACAAGCAGCTCCATCGAGACTTGGCTAGTTTTTTACAGAATGTTTTTGGTGGGATTTCATTTATTTTTGTTGAAACGTGTTTATATTGTTTTTTTTTTATTAGATTTTCTTATTTGACACATTTTTTTCTTTTTAGGAGTAGTATTTTATTACTAAGCGCCCCGCAATTTCACCCGCGTAGTTCCCGTTCACGTTTCCGTAGGAATTTCGGGATAAAAAGTATCCTATGTGCTTCTCCTGATTCTAAGCTACCTCCCCACCAATTTTCAGCCAAATCAATTCAGCCGTTCTTGAGCTATAAATTCCCGTTCCCAATCCCGTGGGAATTTCGGGATTAAAAGTATTCTATGTTCTTTTCAAGGTTTTAAGCTACCTCCCCACCAATTTTCAGCCAAATCAGTTGAGCCGTTCTTGAGTTATAAATTCCCGTTCCCAATCCCGTGGGAATTTCGAGATCAAAGGTATCCTACGTCCTTTTCCTGGTTCTAAGCTACCACTTCACCAATTTTCAGCCAAATCAGTTGAGCCGTTCTTGAGTTATAAATTCCCGTTCCCAATCCCGTGGGAATTTCGGGATTAAAGGTATCCTACGTCCTTTTCCTGGTTCTAAGCTACCACCCCACCAATTTTCAGCCAAATCAATTCAGCCGTTCTTGATTTTTAAATTCCCGTTCCCAATCCCGTGGGAATTTCGGGATTAAAGTTATTCTTTGTCCTTTTCCTGGTTCTAAGCTACCTCCCCACCAATTTCCAGCCAAATCAGTTCAGCCGTTCTTGAGTTACAGTTCCCGTTCCCGTTCCTGTATAATTCCCGTTCCCGTTCGATGATCCTAGTTTTTATAGTTTTCCCTTTATGTGGCCATTAAACCCTAACTCTGTACCAAATTTCAGCTCTCTAGGTTTATGGGAAGTACTAGTTCTATTTTGATGATCATGAGTGAGTGAGTGAGTGTCTTAAATACGAAACTTTGCATTCGCTTAACTTCGGAACTAAATGACCTACAGACTTGAAATTTTATTTTAAGTATGTGATTGTATAGCTTACTGGATGACGAAAATTTCAGTGCTCTGGGTTTATCCAGAGGTTCTCAAATAGGGGCCTGAAAATGCGGCGAAAGGGTTCCTGTAAAGGATGGTACGGCAGTGTTTGCTTCGCGCTCGACTTGGCGGGGGGCACTGCCGTGCCCCCAGATTCTCAAAGTTCTAATCTAACACGAGAATAGTGTGCTGTTTGCCTATTGGCAATCATAGTAAGTAATCATATTCCGTATATTTCTAGAATACTATAATACATGAAATTACTTTTTTAATTTAGTTTACTCTATCACGTTTGTAAATCGCAAATGGCAATAAATCGCGATGACAACCCCACTGCCATTTTGACCCCAAAATATTGAACAATAGGGCCAACGTCTTACGTCTGACCCGAACCAATAAGTACATACAATACATTGTATATTGAGATAACATAAATTATAAATTACTATTTACTAACGCCGCACAAAGGTCACTATTCAATTTAAAATGATTGTGTCCTTCTAAATTTAATGGTTTTTATAGATACACTTTTGACCCCAATGGTTCACAAAACAATTATTAATGTTCTCTAAAATTGGGTGTTATTTCGATTTGACGTATGGCTATTATAATAAAATAAAATATTCAGCAACATTTGAATAGCAAATTAAATAAAAAATGTACATTAAATTTGCTAATAAAAAAACAATTGAAAGTTACCTTCGTGTTACATATCCAAATGTCAGTGCACCTAATAAATTAATACTGGTAGCATAGTTCAATGATTTTTTTTTCGTATTTTATTTACATAAAATTATTTACATTTCTATTTGTATAAAATATTACGAAAAAAGTATGTAAAGAGTCAATAATGGTAACGTGTAAAGTACAAAATATGAATTGTAAAGCTATCAAATAACAAAACACGGTATCAAATAAAACGATTCAATAAAAAATTAACACCCCTAATATGGCATAATAACCCCGAATCAACACCATACACGGGTAAAAACCTGTTAAAAAACGTGAGAGAGATCACTATCTTTACAAAAACCAACCTGTTTTGGGGTAAAAACACCCCACGGCTTTATAGCCGTGGGGTGTTGGGGTTTTTTGGGGTTTAAAACGTTGGTAAGTAGTTATCTACCAACGTTTTAAACCCCAAAAAACCTGCATCATTTTTTATTTACCTGTATCGGGAATAAAGAGGGAACCTTTTTATGTGTAATCCGATTGATACACGCAATTCAAACGAAACAGATCGATCTTTGCGTAGATTTTTTGCAATTTTTACCTATTTTATTGCAAAAAATTGACTATTGTTATTAGTTTAAATGATTGAAATAACTTTCCGTTTCGTTTTGTTGAAAATAAAAGGACATACAATAAGCTACTTTGCATTGTTTTGTGCAAAGTCCTTCTGAGAATATATGCAAATCTGCTACCGGGCTTGCGACACCCGCTGAACTGCGCTATAAAAAAAACAAATGGTAGAAAAAAACGTCTTACTTTTAATTTCTATGCACAAAAAAACAATATTTTTAAAAAGTCATGTTTTAGTCAAAGACCTGTATTTAGTATATGTATTAATATATAGTTTGAAGCTACTAAAAATAAAAAATGTGTTTGTAAGTGAGCACTTTCCGCAAGTAGACCTCTCTCTATTTTTGATCCTTGATGTATGTTTTGGTAAGACTTTTAAAGGCTGCTACACGTTAGTGAGATAGTTGTAAGAATGAGAGTAATGCTTTTTAAAGTTTCACGATCGGAATTCATGAAGTCTTCTCGTGACCACGATACCGGTGTAACCTGATCGAAACGTCGAGGTCATTGTAAAATATTATTTATACGCGATTAAGACCTGTAAATTATGTACTACACAAAAGAGAGTTATTAATGATTTTTATACACATTTACATAAACTTCACACACAAAAATCTATTCGCGATTTTAATTATGATATTTTGAAGCAACCACATTTACTACTTTTTGTCTTAAAACCTTGTCCCAAAAATGCATTTTGATTTCTTTGGCGACAGCCCTCAAGATTCGATACTTTTTATTTTTTCTAGTATTCGGAAAAGGAAGCACGGCAGCTGCGTCTCGTGCCACCGACTTGCGCCCGCGCAGCTTTTTGCATGCTCAACTAACTGCCACTTTTTTTGTTTTCTAATTCTAACTTTTTTCTTGAAAACTTTTTGTTTTCTATTTCTGTATGTTAGATACGTGCGTCTGACAAGTGATGATTTTTTTTAAAGTGTAAAACTAAAGAAGTATTTTTTTACTAACTAGATATTTTCAAGGACAATGAACAATGAACCGCGATTAATTAGATTGTAAAAATCAATCAATTCACATAGTTATATTATACTTATACTTCGTACAGTTAGTTTTGATGCATTTTAATAATGCAGACTTCGTAAACTACCAAATTACAAATATATTTGCATACATTGACCGCAACTGATTGTTTTATTACTTTTTAAATTTTTAAGCTAAAATGACTGAATAGTTTTCGATTAAATTCATGACACATTAGAATCCACCTAGTTAAAACGAGGTATTCCAATCATTACTATATTCTACGCACCTATCATATGGGTGCGGCTAGTAGGATATAAATGTACTAAAAATACGTCGAAGTGATCAAATTACTGATCAGTATAGTTCGATTCTTAATTTATTACTTTCGGCAGCTGAAGTCAGATTTTATTTGCGTTGATACACAAAAAAGTCAACTCGCTTTCAAAGGTCGTTTGAACATACAGGCTGATGGAATAACGAATTCTAGAACAGACATTTTAAAAGTGACTTCTAATGTATTAAAAATCTGAACAAAGTAATATAAAAATGAAACTTTTTAAAATCATAAATACTATATCAAATGTTTTTAAAAGTGAAAAGCTTCTTAAATAATGGGATACGCAGATTTGCACTTATCTACCTAATACCCAAAACAAAAATAAATTCAAAGACAATATTGTTCGGATTGTTACAAATTCGAAATTATCGATTCCGTATCGGATTAAATTATCTCTATCTTGGATTAAAATTCTACTTCTAAAACCCTAATAACTTAATGTAAAACAATCACACAAACACGTTGTATGTCATAAAATTGGGCACCTCAAACCCACCGAATGTCCGAATGAAATAACAATGGCGGACTCGCAAAACGTGCCAAATTTGGTTCAAAAGACCCACCGAACAAAACAATCAACCTCTTTTCAATGTACTGCAATAAATTACTGTATTTAAAAAGAAAAATTGTTTACAACCACTCTCGCTTTTGGCTACTTGTTTTTTTCGCTACTGTTCTATTGTTTTGAGTCTTGGCAATAAAATGCCCGTGAAATATACAATACGTAGATTATTTAAGAGGTATTACTGACATTTTCGATATCGATATTAAAATAAAAAATCTGAAAAATTAAATATGAAAACCTAGGTAAAACATTAGATTTATATTATTACCAAAGTCATAGGTAGATATTTTATTTAGTATGAATAAAGAGAGCATGGAAACTTTCCTGTGGCCTCCTGTAACTTAATAATATCCAACAATTAAATATCACTTTAGTTGTTTTAAAATATCAATGAAAGTCATCCAAAAATTTCTTCTTTATTCAAATTCTGTTTACTCATATGTTGCTACACTATATTTTCGTTCGTTTCTTTTATAAGTTTTTTACTCGTATTTTACAATTACACTGTCATGTGGATGTGTAAATAATTACGTATTGAGAAAATACAATTGTTGGTACAAGTGTTTTGGACTCTATTTTTAAACGGGTTGTTTATACTTACTTATTTTTACTACGGACTTTTAAATAGAAATATATGAGACGTACTAGCAGCGCCTCGCGGTTTCATCCGCGTAGTTCCCGTCTCCGTGAGAATTTCGGGATAAAAAGTATCCTATGTGTTATTCTAATATATAAGCTAAATTATTGTAAAGTTTCATTCCAATCCATTCAGTAGTTTTTGTGTGAAAGAGGAACAACACAAACATTTGGCTTTATAATATTAGTAGGATACAGTACCTTTAATCTTATGAGATATTTCTTCTTCACTATCCTTCATTTTACTTCTTTATTTCAAAACCGTAAAGAAAATAAATATCTGGAGTCAACTAGACTGTGCGCAGTCTAAAAAGTACTTTGTAGTATTTTTTCTGAGGTTCATTATTTTCTGCAAAACGAACTGGTTTGATTCCTAGCCAGGAGTATGATTTTTCAAAATCCAATGATGCAGTTATAAGTTAAGTACATAAAAATCGCTCTAGTTCTAGTAGTAAAATTGGCCTCCAGAATCTTTTCAGCATTTTTGCTGTTCCGTATAGTTTCGAATTTGGTTAACCACATCTACGAGTACTTGAAAAAATCACCCTGTACAAGTTAATATTCTATCTGACCCTATTCAGAAAACTCTATATAAAACCTAGCACTAAGAATCCTTGTATCCATTTACTAATACATACATACACTTATCGTACCAAGCGACCATATCATAGATAACCAGAGCAAACATAGCAGTGCTTAAAAGATGTTAAGATAAGTCGAAGTCATTCATATAAAGAAGGCTGGAGGGCTGCCAGGGGGAGGGCGCGGCCCCTGGGATAGATTTGAAGGTACAATCATTTTTTATGCGAGGGGAGAGAGCCACGGTTGGTATACACTGAGTTGAAAATATATTATTTAATGGTTAATCCTTATTCCTTACTATTCCTAACTAATATTATAAATACGAAAGTAACTCTGTCTGTCTGTCTGTTACCTTTTCACGGCTAAACTACTGAACCGATTGACTTGAAATTTGGTACATTTACAGGTACAGGAGTAGCTTATGGTCCGGAAAAGGATATAGGTACGTTTTATCCCGAAATTCCCACGGGATCGAAAACTAAGCGGGTGAAACCGTGGGGCACAGCTAGTTTTTAATTAAAATTTGGAAAAAAAACATCGGTTTTTTTTCTATAGATGTCATATTCTAAGATTTCTGATTATTTTTTCTGCTAAGTACTTAGATAAATATGAAATGATTTTTAGCCGCAAGTTAAAAAAAATTAGGATAGTACGTCTATTTGTCTGCATAGGTGAGAAATCATACAAATCACAGTTAAACAGAAATTCAAGGAAATGTTTTCATTTAAGACAATGGATTTATTGATTTTCACCATAATTTTTTTACACAAATGCTATTTTTTCTCTTTGAACTCATATAAAACTTTCCATCATGTTCATAGACCATTAAAAATTCTCCTCAAAATCCGTAACTCTCCCAGTACACCGCAGCCTACCCTCGAAGTCCAAGCCCAGTGTAATAAAGAGCGTGTCTCGAAACTGCCATAAAAGCTGGACGCATTACTTTTTACTCGCGATAAGGGCGCACGGGCGGTTTTCTTCGGGACCCCTAAGTACGGGACATATTTCTGCGATCCTTCAGGAGCGGTGACCGGGAAATGGACATTTTCATCTGAGGGACCTCATCGCGCGTTTGTTACGACACTTCGGAATGTCATTTTGTACTTTTATCGCCTTCATCAAGTCTATAGAGTATACCCGAATAAATAGCTAGGTATATGCTGTGATATGAGTGCCTATATGTGCCTATGTATTTCGTTGTATATTTTATTTATTTATGTACCTAATAAGTTTAATTGGTATCAATAAATGTTTGAATTGTAATCTAAACGCTTTTTTGAAAAAGCGGCAATAACGCCAGTTAAACTGCGAATAAAATAAGATTGATGATAAATGTAAGTAATTGTTTTTTTTTCTAAAGTAGGTGATAGAGTAAATTCTATCAAACGTAGCCTACCTTATTTTATTGTACAATCGAATAAAAAAGAAATTCCTATAATTCCTCTAATTTGAGATAAATTCTTTGCCACTTCCCTAATAGCAAAACCTTGTTCGATATAAATGCAATCACCCGCTTTCTCTTTACGTTTACTTGTATATTCTGTCCGTATACCCTTCTGCACCCACTTTCAGGGATGAATTTTCGAAAAAATATCAATTGTATTACGAGTATATTAGTTAATTAAGTAAGTACATTGATCAATAGATTACAATTACTTATGAGGCGCGCAAAGCCGCAGACGGAAAGGTATTTTTTACAAATGAAACACATTTAAAAAAATCCCCATTAAAAACGTACGTCAAAATAAACGTTAATCTATCTTTCACAACACCATTATCGTAATTGAATAATAATGATAATAACAATTAAAAACAAATGTCGGCGAAAACACAAAAACTAAAATATATAAAAAACACATTACTAATTGATATTGTTAATTTGTAAAACGGTTTACTCATATTGTTTTAGATAAAATAATATTTTTGTGTAATAAAATGGCGCCGCGGTTATCGTTAAGGTAAATTGTTTTGATATTAGTAAAACGTTAAATTTATTTGTCTGACTTAAATATTTTGGTTTGAGTAATATGCCTTGTTGGTATCAAGTTACCACTTATTTGAAGTCAAAGTCAAACAAGGATTTATACAGTTACTAGCTGCGTCTCACGGTTTCACACACGTAGTTCCCGTTCCCGTAGGAATTTCGGGATTAAAAATAGATGATGGCCGATTCTCAGACCTACTGAATATGCTCACAAAATTTCATGAGAATCGGTCAAGCAGTTTCGGAGGAGTATGGCAACGAAAACTGTGACACGAGAATTTTATATATTAGATCTACAATAACTTACAAGTTGTGAAATTCTTAAACCTACGAGTAAATAGACTACTATTTGGGAGTTGAGCTCTACGAAGTAAGTAAGAACTTCTAATGTCTTCCCATCAGTCAGACTATTAACTTTAACGCTATGAATATTATGTTTAAATTAGGCGTGTCCTTTGATTTCACTCGCGATAGATTCGTAGCATAATTTTCCTCGAATGTTTTGATATCACTACATAGTATAAAACAAAGTCGCTTTCTCTATCCCTATGTCCTTATGTCCATATGTATGCTTAGATCTTTAAAACTACGCAACG
Organism: Timandra comae; assembly: GCA_958496195.1. Taxonomy (NCBI): domain Eukaryota; kingdom Metazoa; phylum Arthropoda; class Insecta; order Lepidoptera; family Geometridae; genus Timandra; species Timandra comae. The sequence continues at coordinate 9,882,451 of OY292356.1, forward strand.
GATTTTGATGCGGTTTGTTTTAATTGATAGAGTGATTCAGTGGAAAGGTTTTTAGCATAATTTTATCCCCATATTCGTACGGGAACGGAAACTACGCGGGTGAAACCGCGGGGCCCCGCAAATAGTCTATTTAACACTAAAATAACGTTTCAATTCGAACGAAAGTTAGAAGGAAGTTGCAAAAGCTACTAGAAATTTTCCTAAGCGAACGTTTCTTACTACGGAGAGCACGCAAAGCCGTCGGTCTCGGTTGTCAGAACATCATCGATGCTCGTTACGAGGAGCTAACTGGACCTTAAAACTCTCCCCAAAAAGGAACAAAATTATCGACAGTCGTTACGGGTAGCAGCCTTTAAAAATATATCGCATCGTCAAAAGTTTAACCATAAAGATTCCGTAAGTAGCATAGAGCACAGTAGACCCAAATAGTAGAGGTTCAATTGCGGAAAAACTGCCGTGCGTAGGTGCCATATACTTAATCAAATAAATAGCCTAAATATCAAGGAAATTGCAAAATAACTACCAAATAACCATACTTACATAGGTATCTAACTAAATATAACCCCTTAATGAACAATAACAAAATGACCAAACAAAGGAAATTAACTAATAAATTGGCCGGTAAATAACCCATTTTTTTATTTACATTCCTCATACCTAGTAATAAAACAATAATTTATGTAACTTAGATAGAGGACGGCGTCAACTTATGTCAATATTATTACATAAATACTTTAGTCATTGGTAACAATGTAATCAATAACAAATATATATACTTGTTTACCTATATACTATATATATATATGTAAAATCACGTAGGCCACTAGATACCTACTAACTACGTATTTTTTTGTATCTAGTACGAAAACAGGATGTTTTTTGACACCGTCTGAATATTTAAATAGATGTTATTTAGTCATATGAATAATAAAAAAGAACTAATTACTTAGTAATTACACACTTTGGTGACAAATAAATTACATATTTGCTAATTTTATTTCTAGCTCATATGAAGTTGTAATTAGTTGGTCGGTCTTTCGGTTTGTTATTCCGATGCAAAAATATCATGGAATTAAAAATACATAAGAAGATACTTAACTTAATCCTACAATATAAAATTCTCAATATACCTGAAAGCGGAAAAATAAAAGCAAATCAAACCTAGTGCAGTACCCCGTTATCTCTCGCCTCTACAGGATTACCGCTAAATTCAATGAGGATTAAAATAATCCCCAAAAAATCTCACAAACAAACAACATTTCGGAATTAATGACGATATTAAAAACAAAGGAATCGCTCTAACGGTAATGCCGAATGTTTTGTTTTGACAGCAGATTTTGAGTATTTGAAATTAGAATTCTAAATTATAATCTGCTTATACGTTTTATTGATCTGTGGCTTAAAAAATACTGCTCATATCTGGCCGCCGAGAATATAACTAAGTGGAAAAAAAGTAAATGACGTTCCTTTTTTAATCGGCGGCACGCTATTGGCTGCTCGACGGCGTAAAAAGCTTTACGCCCCTCGCAGCGACTGCCTTTCACGATTATTTTTATCGACGTCTATTTTGGAACGACATAAAAAGTATAAAGAGGTGTGTTCATTGTATTAAATAGGGGAATATTATGTACTCCTAAAGACATTAGTACAAAAACAAGACACTGGTGACTGTTTTATCAACGTATTCCAAATACAAACACCTATCAAAGTCAAACATATGACTGCGGCGTCATTACATTTTATCTAAGTAGATTTATTTGCATTTAATAAATGGGAAACAAACATAAAAATAGCATTATACCATATGCGATATGGCACAAAAACAATATAATTTCCCTCCGTATTACCGTTTTAGTGGCTTATAATAACCGATACAGTAACGCCTATGGTTTATCATAACAAGTAAAGCATAGAGGGATGCTTATTTTTTTATTATTAATATCGCATAAACAATAACTTAATAACTTGATCCCCTCCCCACGGTAGCTCGCTTCGTATTGGCTCTAATGAAAATAGGCTGTGGGGGTGCAAGCGGGACAGATGTATCTGAGACTACGTTCATCTCTCTCGAACGAGAAAACTCGTCGCCTTCAAATGTAGAATACATTTATCGATGTTTGGAGCATAAAAATTGACAGATTTTTTTCAGTTCATCGTGAGAAGGTGTAACGTTCAGACGTGTGTTGGTCGCCGCCAGGACCAGTTGTCCAAATAAACAATATTAAAAATTATTGCCGTGTTACAAATTAAAAAACATTAGTCTGTGTATTCAATTGTGAATCAAATGTACTTACGAGAACAATTCCAGTGTTGTGATTTCAATCATTAAGTTTCAAAACGTGGGGAAGGTAATTGTTTGATTTATTTTTAAACTTGATGTTTTGTTTTTTATAATATTATTTTATAATTAAAAATATATTTGCATATTTTTTTGGGTGCATCAATCATTATTTTTAAGTCACGTTTCCATTGTTTTATGGATATAGGAATTATATTTTGCAAATTAAGTACTTTTTTGTGATACTAATAATAATAATCGAAACTAAAGTAAATTTATTTAAAGAAATATAATTCCTCTTTATTTGAACAAAAAGAAAAACATTTTTGTATAAAATATACCTTATAGGTACAAATATTAATCAGTAGGTCTAAATACCTAGGTATAATAAATCGAAAAATATAATCAAATATTATGTCAAAAACATATAAAGCAGATGTCAAATCATAGTACCTACATTATATCAAATATTATTACAACGTAGTCTTATCTGTATAATTTTGTCCATTTATGACCTAAATAAGATAAAATTAACAAATATGTAATGATTATTAGATTGTTTACGATATTATAACGCATTATTATTTATTTCTTGGTATGTATTAGTAGTTTAGGTATGTACAATGTGTTTATGTATTGATATTTAGTTATGTACTTTGAGGTAGAGTCATATTCTAATAATTCTAGAGCGGTCGATCTATTTATTTGATCAGGAAATTTATATTTATTGTAAATCGATACTTTACTCATTTGTTTTTTATTTTAATTACGTAGGTATAGATAATATTACTATTTTTAATATATTTGGATAAATATTTACTAGATTAAGACTGTATTGTCCTGTTTAATTGTTTTCTCTTCAATGGGTTTTATAATTATAAAGATACTATTGGCCCACTTCGGCTTAATTTCTCGGGAATTTCCAAAATTTTCTTTTACATTAGCCTTGACCTGATAGTAACGATCACGAGAAAAACAATCATTTATTCAGTTGTTTTCAAATTAAACCGGGCCTAAGGAAAATAGAGATTATTTTTAATCAATTAAATTCAAAATTACTTGTAACAAAAACTTAACGCATAGTTTAGTTAGTAACAATTCGTAAAACAATCAAATAATAGAATTATTGTTTAAACAAATTAGTTAAATGTTTTTAAAAAAGGTAGCCTAGTTACGGTAATTTGTGGTTTAAAAGAAAAATTGTTGTAATTGCCGTCGGCGTCGTTTGTGAATTACCTATCTAATGATTCCATTACAATAATCGTTCTCTACGTGACCGACGCGTTCCGCATTTTTTTAATTTTTAAACACATTCGCTGAATGCGCTTGTTTTTGAGGTGTTGTCATACGTTGTACCTATTTTTAATGATTGCAAATCAATATCACTACCGCGGCGTCAGTGGTTTTTTAGTAAACAACATTTTGTTATTGTAACAGATATGCTGAGTTGCGCTTCCCCTGCCGGCATGCCGCCCGCGCCTCACTCCGCACACCCCCAGCCGTGGGGCTCGCTTCTGCAACCGCCCACAGTCGTAAGTATCCACTAACATTAGTCATCAATAACATACTTACCTTAGAATACCACGCAATATCTACAATCAATATTTTCTTTCTAGAAATCAGAACCGATGGACGAAGCAAGCTTTGCCAAAGAACAAACGAGCGGGTTCTATTCTGAAGGTTTCCACAGCGCCTCCCCTTCATCATCGAGTAAAGACTCCAACGGTCACTCTCCTCGGAGTGTGGGCAGCGCCGGAGAGCCTTCACCGTACTACGACTCTCTGCCTTTGAAGGCTAAAGCTAACTTAGGTATGCATTTAGACGCATTCCGCAGCGGACTTCCGTACAGTCTCCTCACGCCGCCAGCGTTTGAGCATCGTACAAACGAAGGTAGAGATCCTTCTCCTGGTTACGAGACCTCCTACTCTCCAAGAGGTCTCGCTCCCCCCGCTCATGTGTCGACGCCGCTCGCCCGCGCCGACGCTACTCCACCTAAATCACCCAGAACTCCTTCATCTCCTGATAGAGATGGTGAGAGAAGGTCTTTCGAACGTTTCCACGACTCTGGATTTGACGGTGTCGGTCAGGGCAAGCACGATGGGGACGACGGCCGCGACGGCTCCGGCATGGAGGACGATTTTGACGAGGAACCCGGCCTGCGCGTGCCAGCCGTCAACTCCCACGGCAAAGTCAAAACGTTCAAATGCAAACAGTGTGATTTTGTCGCCGTCACAAAGCTCAGTTTTTGGGAACACAGCAAAGAACATATTAAGCCCGAAAAGATGTTATGTTGCCGTAAATGCCCGTTTGTCACTGAATACAAACATCACTTGGAATACCACATGAGAAACCACATGGGGTCGAAGCCTTTTCAATGCACTCAGTGTTCTTACTCGTGCGTCAACAAGTCAATGCTGAATTCGCATTTGAAATCTCATTCCAACGTGTACCAGTACCGGTGCGCGGACTGCAACTACGCCACAAAGTACTGCCACTCGTTGAAACTCCACCTGCGCAAGTACCAACACAACCCCGCCATGGTGCTCAACGTGGACGGTACTCCCAACCCGCTGCCCATCATTGACGTGTACGGCACGCGACGCGGACCCAAACAGAAGCCAATATCAAAGATGTTTGACCATCAACCGCCGATGAACAACAACGTGCCACCGCCCCAGCAGCACCCGCCGGCTCATCCGATATTCGGAAACCACTTCCCCGTGAACTTGCCTTACTTGCCACCGCTACTACCTCACTCATTCTTGTTCCCACCGAACAATAACTACGAACAGAGAATGTCACCCAAACATCATGAAGTCCCTGAGAAAAGTCAGGCGGCGTCACCTCCCCCGTCTCTACTGCATCAACGTCTGTCTTACGGCGAACAGCCCGAGTCGGAGACGACTTCGCCTCCGATGAAGTCACCTATGAGCCTCCCGACCACACCTACAGCGAGGAACTCTCCCCCGGTTCAAACGACTGACGCTCTCGATCTCACTAGTACTAAGACAAGCGAGGCGGGTTCTCCCCCGCCGGCCGCCGAGCGAGCCACTCCCGTCACACCCACCACAGCGATGAAGAATAGAAGGAAAGGTCGTGCTTTCAAACTGCAGCCGGCGGCGTTGAGACTCCAGCACGAAGAAGACAAAGTAAAGGAGGGCGAGGTGTCGGAATCTGAGTCCGAGGCGTCTATGGACGTGCCGACGGCCGCCGCTCCTAGCGCGTACTCGTGCCAGTACTGCGACATCACTTTCGGCGATCTCACGATGCACACCATCCACATGGGATTCCACGGTTACAATGACCCGTTCATGTGTAACAAGTGCGGAGAGCGCAGCGCGGACCGCATCGCGTTCTTCATCCACCTCGGGCGCGCTCAGCACGCTTAGCTTACCCTCGGTGGTCCTACCCTCGTATACTATCCCTAGTCAACGTTCGCTTGTGGTCGCAGCCACATTAGATGCTGTGTCTGTTTAGATATTAATATTAAATTATTGAGTGTCTTGTCGATGTTAAGGCCAAAGACTTGAGATATGTCGGGCATTTTAAAAAGTAACTGGCATGTATTGTATATAATTAAATTAAATCATAGTAAAAATTGTATGGCATGGTAGATGTATCGAAAATTTTAAAATATTGTATGTATATAATTAATAACTATTCAAATATAAATTGTATTTGCTACTAGAATTTGTTGAATTAAGTCGAATAATAACCAAATAATATGTTAAAATACATCAGTCATTTTAAATAATTATAAAAAGTGAGTTTATGAATAACTAAGTATGTGTAGTTCAATTCGAACGTAGTGTTTGTGTACTTGGTATAAATTAATACGTAGCGTAGCGAATACGCGCTTCATAAAACTGTGTATTGTAGGAAAGTAAGGCCCGTGCGTAGTTTAAAGTAAAAAGTGACCAATGTATAAACAAGACTGTATTCCTTAAATAAGTACAAATTGATTGAATCCTCTTTTAATCTCATTGCTAAGTTTGTTTCATTAAGTAACGTGTACATTACAAATGAACGGTGAAGTTACCTATTAGATTGTATAAAAATAATTATGTCAAAAATATTATAATTAGCGTTTAATGTAAGCAAAACAGAGTGTATTTATATGGAAATGTTTTATTTAATTTATTTATCCTTTAGGTATTTTGGTACTAGTGATGTCCCCTGTAGCGGTACTAAACATGAGTAGGTTATTCTGTAATGTTGTATTCGATGTATTTGTTTTCTTGTACGGTTTTCAACTCGTATACCTCAGAATCACGTACGTTACATGTATTATGTTTGTGTGCTGAATTATGTGCTAAATAAACAATTATAAATTTCAAAATTAGTTTTGTTGTATTTTTTATGTGGCCTTGATATTTATTTTATAACGAATTATTACATAATTAATTCTATTCATACGTATATTCAATCTAAGCATGTATAGGTACTATGTTTTATGTAATAATATTACATTGAATATACTTACTTCAAAAATACTAGACTTATTTGAAAAATTCTATCAATTAATAGATAGATTACTTATATGGGAGTAACTTAACTATAATTATTTCGGTATGTATAGAACTACGCGGAAAGATCCACGGACTTTGCCAATATATGTATAAACCTATTTGTCCCAAACTGGTTTTATTGGATTGTAAATAATGCAAAAACAATGCATTAGGACATTTTTTTTTATATCTTTTTTAGCGTTAGTAGCACATACCTAACGAGTTTCCGCTATTTTATGATACTAAATATAAAAAGTGGAAATGCTTGAATGTAGAAAGTAGTTCTAGATAGTTCCTTAACTACTGGAATGATTGTTTCTTTATTACAATTGGAAAACATTGCAGTAATAAACATTTTCAACTTCTTTAAGAATGTCCCCTGGAAAAATAGTTAATATAAAAAGAAAACATTTTTTTTTTCACTTACTTACTACATACACATACATCATACATCACATTCTTTTTAATATTTTATTTATATAATTCAGGAAACAATAATAAGTTATTTATTAGGTCGCTCGTATCTGCCAGGATAAATAGTTTCTACGCTGACCAGTTTTGCTACGTTGCTGTTATACTCGTAATATTCTTGATAAATTAAATAAATAAAATAGATATATGCTATTCTAGAGAGTAGACTCAACATTTTTATTTTTGTTTACTAAAAATAATAAAAAGTATAATAATAGCGACTCCGTTACTTTACATCACTATATTTTACGATTAAATCAATTTATCATGTATCTAATACAAAACCATAAAAATATTTAGTTATACATTATCAAACGGAAACTCCAATTATAAAGATAATTTTTATTGGGAAATTAAATTGTGTTTTATTACAAAAAAACTGTAGGAATTGGCCTAAAGATAGATAGAGATAGAGACATAGTTAAAATCAATTACTTGTTACTTTAGTTTATCAGAACTCTCTTTAAATTGATCTATGCAATTTTATAAAAAAACGTGTGGCACTCGGGGACTGCCACGGTAAAGCTATTGCATAGCAATTTTATCAACTAATTGTTTTTTTTATTTTTGTATTGCAATCCTAACCTTAGAAATTTTGATGTCGTACTTCATACAATAAAAACTTTGTCTACATTACTATAAAAACTTTTTGGAAAATTAAAAAAAAAAGTTTTCGATAAAAAAATAATAAAAACGTGAGGTTTTTTTTCCTTATGTACGGAATTTCTGGATTCGGTCCCCGCGCTCAAGGCCCTCGATAGAAGCTATGCAATAGCTTAAAAGGTAGAGTTTGGTTTATTGTTGACCCGCAAACCTGAGGATACAGCACTGATTTGAAAAATGTAATGATTACCATTAGAGGAGAAAACTAGGGCTATACAAAAAAATATCGCACGCACAAAGGAGCCAAATTAGAGAGGCCTATTTGTGGAAAACTGTTCACTTTTTAACCCCCGACGCAAAAAGATGGTGTGTTATAAGTTTGACGTGTCTGTGTGTGTGTGTATCTATCTGTCTCTGGCATCATAGCTCCCGAACGGATGAACCGATTATAATTTAGTTTTTTTTTGTATTAAAGGGGAATAACGTGCGAGTGTTCTTAGACATGTTTGATGAAAATCGGTTGACTCGTTTAAAAGTTATGGGGGTTTGAAAGTAATTGTGATGGGGATTTTTTAATTTTTTAATTTTTATCCCAAAAAGTGATTTTCTGTAAATACTAACATAAGATAACATAACATAATCATTCACTACATCATCTCATTATAGTAACTGACCCCTAACTAAGTTCGTAACTTGCATGTAGGGTATCAGAAACTACGCACACACTCATTCACACACACACTCTGATAACGATACTTACAAGTCAGTAACTTTCTGAATTTCATAATTATTTATTACCATTTCTTTTATAAATATAATTTTCAGTCTCTGAATGTAAATTGGGCTACGTCATGTATATCAATATGTATAGTGTAGCATTTGTTCTACCTCAACAAATAAAATAAAATTGTATGATAGGTTATCTATGGTTTGGATTATACGAGTACTATGAGTATTTTACTTACCCCCAGACTAATGTACTGTTTATTTTAATCTATACTTTTTAAATAATTAAGTAATTAAATAGGTAGTTGTCATACGTCATACAGGTAATAGACAAAACAAAACATTCCATACTAATCTATTGTCTACACATACTAATTAAATTTAAATTAAGGTGTCTCATTATATCCTCGAAAAATCGACTCGACGAAAAAAGAGAAATTTGACGTTTTTTGATATTGTAGCGTTTACTTGTAGCCTACGTTAACAAACGCTACGTAGGTATACCAAAAAATGACTAAACTTCCGACTTCTTCAACTCTACATAATGGTTGGACCAATTTTGACGAGATATTACGCATATTTTGAAAAATATTCCTCTACATGCATGCGGTTTAGACCGCGTTAGCTGCGCTGGCAAGGCGGTATAGCCTTCCTATAGCCATTTCTTTGATTATGGAAACACATTGAGATATCAACTGATTCTAATTCGCAATTATTCGAATTGTTAGAAAATTAAAACCAACAGTGAATTCCACTAAAAGAGCAGTGTAGTTGTTTTATTACAAATCGATTTTTCCTGTGTGTGCGAATTAAATATTTCTGTGTTATTTCAGGGTTCATGGGTTTTTATATAAAACAGGATGCACTTGACCGTAACTCAGCTGATAGTACTCTTGAATAGTACCCAGGTATTTGTAATATCTGTCTGCCTATGCCAATACACGTTTGCAATAAGTAAATAAATTTGATTCGAAATTAAATTTAAACGTGGTCTTACTACTTGAAGATAAAAATACCAAAATTAGAACCAGTAATTATGTCATAAATATGTGAAATAAGTATAAAATTTTGAATATGTTAAGAAAATTTAAAAATAGCCACGTTAACAATAGTTTAAAAAAACTTTAAGCATTTAATGCGTATCTAGTGTGGTTAGAACATCATTATTATGTAAATAGACGTTCAAGTAGCTCACGGCACACGTATCACTAAACAAAATGTATCTAAAAATAATATATTCTTTTGTTTTGCATTTAATTGTTATTTATGAAACGGCCATTTTTTAGCAGACAATGCTATTTTTATGTCCCCTTAACGGGTATGAAAGAGCTGTTTGAATATTTATATATTTAAAGTTGTTGTGTCGTATTTTATTTCTGTGTATGTGTGAGTGAGTGGAAAGTTTTTGGAAGTTTTCCATTATAAATCTGTTTTAATATTTAAAAAATAATGTATGTTATTTTTGCGTAACTAATATTCAAATAAGTAGTTGTACTGTGTGTTTTTATGTTTTTGAAGTATTATGATTTGTTTAACGCTTCGGATTCCTTGCGGGTTCAATTCCTGGTTCAAGCGATGCATGTTTACTATTTTCCAAACATGGTACAGGTTTGGGATAGGCAACACGCACTGAGCTCCTCATTGTAGACACTACTTACTTTAAATACTTATGATATATGTACTTACCGGGACTGACAGCTTAAAATGCCTCCCAAAGCACGCAAAAGCTTCTGAAATTAAAAGCCACTTTAGTACCGGCCTCCCATCACATTATGGAGATGCTTAACCGCACAGATCACAAGTTATACGCAGTGACAACTGAGCTATGAATCTAATTAAACTACTTAACCAAAAAACTAATTAAAAATATAACAAACAGATAAAAGTACATACAAAACGAATAACAAATAAAAAACGTAACAATGTCGAAGTATATGTTAATACAAACCATAATAACAACCTACATTTTAACATTTATGTTAATAAATAATGGAAATTTCCCTACAGGTGTGGCCTCGAAATCGCGGCATACCAACCGACTTCGTTTTTTCATTTCGTTTCGCTTTTTCACAGTTTTAAAAACAATGAAAACATGGATGGTTCGAGTGGCGTGTTTCGATCTCATCTTACTATTGAACGTGTTATAATTATGTTTGTATTTTATATTCGTTTGGTTTGTAATAAGTAATATGTAATGTGCGAAATGCCCGCTTTCAAGTAAGTACTTACTTAATATTACAGCAGTATTCGATTTTAATTTAAAATTATTATTTTTACAAGACTGCTCAAAAACGAGTATATTTTCAAGGTTCCTCTTGGTCTGAGTATAAATATTTACCTCGCACGGGAATCGAACCCATAACCTTTGTGTGATGTGACCGCTTAACACGATTACCACTGTATAAGTGTTTTAATAGGAATAATTGAATTTTTAAAGGTACACACAAAAATATATAGCAACACTTTTTTTTCGGAAAACTGACAGCACGTCTAATGTGTTGTGGCTATGTCATATAACCAAGATCGCGAGGCGTATATGAAAAACAAAAGTGTTTAGTCAGTTTGTTTTACTTTCCCCGAATGTCCCGATGACGTTCCGTTCGGATATCCGAACCTCTTCCGATGACGGATTTTCCGGATTCTGACGTGTTGACATCAAGTCTTTGACGCGTTAAATGCGGACATGCTTGTGCAGTAAAGAAGGTTTTATTATGATTAATTACATTTTGGTAAGTGTAGTGATTAGGTCGAATCTTACATTAGTATTATCAGGTAGAAAGAAGCCTTTAATCTGTGGCGGGTCCTTATAGGCCAAGGCTTTTTATTCATTTATTTTCTAGTAGCAAGAGTAGAGAAGCGTAACAAATGAACAAACAAGCTCAATTTATAATATAAAGTTAGAATGTAGATATTGTGAATAAGTTAAAAGTGATTCTATTACGAATATATATTTTTTGATTGCGTAATTTCTTTACATTCTAAAAACTTGAAGTGAAGCCTTAACTAAAAATACCTCCCTAAGTAAGTCTCCCTTCTAAGAAGTACAGAGTTGCACTTTTTCGTATAAGTTGCAATATTTTACCAATATTAAGATGGTATTCAACCCAATGATCGAATGCGCCAATTGTCGCCTGACCCAAATCCGACGGATGTTGAATTCAATGAAAATCATACGAAAAAATATCGTAAAAAGATTTCTACTTAACTCGACACAAAGTAGCGGTAGACGAACACAAATGTGTGGAGACGACTGATATAGAATATTTTTTGACAGATTTTTTTTATAATATTTATTATGAACTTAAGATCTGATGTCAAAATACTTATTTATAAATGGATTTTTTCAAAATGCTATTTTGTGAACAATTTCTATAGGTACTTACTCTATCATAACTTAACCAAGAGACTGTTATCAATGGAAATTAAATGAAAATTGTAAGAGGCAAATTGATGCAAATTGATGATTTAATTAATAATAAATAAAGTTATAGGAATTAAGACACATTTTATCTTAAAACTATGGAGTCGGAAAATGACGGTTTTCTGTCGCTATGTAAATTTTACAATAACCGAAAATATCTTCATGGTTGTAATTATTTACTTACTACAAAATACTGCAACAGTTTAAAAAACCGTAAGTTTACTCCACAGATTTTAGTCCCATACCATGGTACATTCCTATAAAACCATGAATCGATATCCTTAACACAATGTGCTACTTTTTTGCACTGTCCGTGCCTTGCAGGTGACACTAGGAGGGATTAAAAAAACTCAACCTGTATGTATAAAACACGCATTAAAAAAAACCTTTTATGCATTATGGTTGGATACTTATGTGTAACGTGCAAAACTTTTTTTAGTCGAGTGTGGCTGCCGCCTTATTGCAGCTGTATTTTTAGGTTATTTTAACTTAGAATGAAAATAATGTAATCTGAATCTATATAATTATACATTTAATAAAATTAAAGCAAGATGGTGTCTGTTGTCTTTACACTATACCTCTATGACTAATTGTCAGAACAAGTTAAAGGTAAAATAAAATTTTTAAATTTTCCCGCTCCTCTAGAAAATTAGTCCTGTGTGAAGCCAGACGCGTTGATAGTTTAAAAATACTTCAACGTAACGTGTTTATGTTACAGTATTAACATTTATTCCGAATTAATTGAGGTTTTAAATAATTAGCGATTTATTTTTAACTTTATATGTAGATAAGTTATTTTTTTACCATAATTGGCAGTAACAAAATAAGTGGAATTTGTGATTAAAAAACGTTGAATAATGATATTATAGACACATTTGTTATCATCAAAAGTTATGCGCTTAAATTGTTTAAATTCATTTTTAGTTCGAACCGCTAATTTGTGATTTCACACACACCTACCTTTTAAAGTATAGGGAAATGATTGATGATTTGCAACCGATTTAAAAAGTTAAAGTTCTTTTTAAAGTGTTGCCAAGTAACAGAGTGTAAAAAATTATAATGTTTCACTTTGGTCACACTATTGTTACATTAAGTAGTTTTATTATTTTATTAGTAAAACTGTATGATTTATTGTTCTATGTGATTTACAATTTATTTTTTAATTTGATATAAGTAAATATAAAGTATTATTTTTTTATTGCCGGGAACTAAAGGATAATTTATTGCGAAAAAAATTAAAAGACGTAAGTATTTCTTATGATTAAGTACTTGCATTATATTACTTACATAACGTATAGCTATCGCTTTGGATAAGTGATAACACATTTTCTTCTTCTAATATCATCAGGTATCTTTACCATGCTGCGAGATCATACAGACCCACAAGGTGGAATACCATGTTAGAGTTAGCTACACAATTATGACTCACTATGACTAATAGAAAAAGCTAACTGGTGATAGTCATATACATATAAAGATAAGAAATTCGACGGATTCTAAAAAAATAATCCTCAAAGACTAAAATTATATGTTTTAAAATCAACGGCGTGCAAATAATAAAAGCTTTGATCTAATTTAATCAATCATAAAAAGCCATATGGTTATGGGCAGAATGTGGGCTATGCGTTCGCCTACCGTCCAACACAATTAAAAAAAAGAAATTGCAGGTTTTAAACCAAGGAGGCGGTATTAAGGCGGCACGCTCCATAGACTACGATTTTTTTTTCGGGCAAAGAACCATCTGTTCTGATGACCACTCATGCTTTTATTTTTTTTATTTTTCATGTGTTACGCGATACCACGAATGGACTTCAAGTATCAGATGTTATATTCAGTTTCTTTTAGATATAATACGTACAAAGTGGACTAAAAAATGATAACTGTAACATGTATTGGTCAAGACATAGATATCTTTAATATACAAAGTCGCTCCCGTTATTTGTACACTTATATCTTTTAAACTACGCAACGAATTTAAATGCAGTTTTCAGCAATTTACTACCAATTATTGAATCCGTATTGGTGAAGTCAGGAATAAAAGTCTGCATGAAAATTCCTCAGTTTGATAAGAGTACTACGACAATATTTTTAGTAATGACGTCAAGACTTTTAATATGGCATACATATCGACGTTCATATTGAATCATTATTATACGTACTGTATGCCTATTACGTGTGTTTTACATGTACTTTGGGTATTAGATAGTTTAAATTTTAATTAAATTTGTATGCGTAAGTAAAAAACTATTTACCTATCATATTTTTGCTAAACAATGTAACCTACGAATTGATGAAAAAAACTATGACGAAACCAAAACCTAAGCTCTGGCACACATCTGCATTTTAAATACATTTTTTATTGAACTTTTTCATAATCCTTGCATTAAAAAATGTCGTAATCCCCAAAACAAGCGAGGACTGAGTTATTTATTGGAGAAATATCGATTTGGTTCGTTCTTAGAACCCGGAATGCAACACTTGCTTAATCTGCCATCAGTCAGATGTTTCTCTATTATTTCACGAGGACACGTGTTCCGCGTTACTTGTATCCGTTTTTTATATTTCGCTAAACAAATCCGTTTCTCTACATGACAGAGTGTGACTCTACCTTCGGTTTTCGGTTTTATTTCGAAGAGGATTCGTAAGTATATTTTAAAATCGCGAGTAAGCTCTATCTTAGGCTGTATCATCGCTTTCCATCAGGCGAGTTACAGTCAAGTGCAAGCCTATTCTAGGTAAAAAAAGTATGTAATGCGAATCTAACTTTTGATCGAATTAAGTTAGGTAGGCCTTATTATTTTTATGTTAAAGATTGTGGTCATTACAGTTAAATAAAATATGTTTTGGTATGTTTGAAATAATATGAACACTGACGATTGTGGTGACGACAATGCAATAACGAATGAAACCGTTTGAAGCGCTAGAGATAGAGCTCAAGGTATTTCTATGAACTAGCACTTTCAACGTGTATATCTTCGCTTGTAATTATATAATCAAGTCTGTATGTTGTATTAGAATATACTGATTTAATTATATGAGCTTTTTTGCTACCTCAACTATCGATATTCGATCGAGAATCCCTAGTAACACCGTACGTCTGCGGTTCACTAATCTACCTTGCAATCGACACTTGAACACCGAAACAGCATCACGATCAGGATTACGTTCCCAACAATGAAACGCGTCTAAAATTAAACAAATCGTAAAGATCAACAGATAACACACAAGTAAAAAATACATATAATAATATATTATAATTTTATTTGCCTTTTTATGTATAAAAAACGTGAAAAACAGTTTTTTTCGGACATCATTTTATTACATAGTTTAATTGAGTTGATATTTTTAATTATTTTAGGTTTATCTATTTTAAATTGAATTTAAGTATTTTTATAAAAACATACCATCTTGCTAGAACTCATTATAATATTTTTATGTAAATTAGGAGGCGGAAAAAATATATAATATAAGTTATGCTATTTTAATTCTTGTTACATAAGTATTAAGTATTGTAGTTATGCGCATATTATGATGTAAAAAAATATTTGGTAATTTCAATGTCGTTAGCTACTTAACTATACATATATACAATAACTAGGTAGGACATATAGGAACTTATTTCAATATAACAAGAATATAACTGACAAAAACTTGAATGGTTTATGTTGAACTACGTATTATTTTGCTCTTTAGAGTTCAACATAATACGTATTACTTACCTATATACTTATGGTACAGACCTCTTTTAGTCACAAAAATGTGTATTTTTTTCCGAATTTTACCCTAATCTTTAGTTATTTTTCAAATTTCTTTCAAAATTTACTCCAATTATTAGTACTTATACTTACTCCAATTATTACAAATTTGACGTAGGTACTTATATAAAAAAAAAACACTTGACTATTGCAAGTAAAAGTAGGTATTTGGCAAACAATGGACGGTGTTTTCTCATCTCAATTCTATTTATCTACGTTGTGATATACGCGCGGGATTTTCCTCCCTCTCGGCGGGTGCTTTAATAAATGCACTGATTGGAAATTCAGATGAGCCTGCCCGAATTTATGACCACTCTCCCTCTAACCAAACCCTCCTACACCTATACCTCCTTTCATTTTGTCGATGGTCTTTTCTTTTTTTTTCATTCGCCCAAATGGATGAACGTTACTTCGCCAAAAATATAACAATCAAATAAAAATCCACACAGATATTGGCAATAATTATTTTACTTTGAATCCTTGTCAAGAGATGTCGGGATTATTTATTTAAAAGAAAGTTTTTATTGTAAAAAGCAAGGAAAGGAAATGCAAAAACGCGAGTACCTGCCTCACTGTCCCTTTACAGCCACATGCACATTCCATTTTTAAATGTTATTCCAGTGATTGCCATATTACAAAAATATCTTTCATAGATCAATCTTTTCTGTATAAAAAAAGTTTTGTCATAATAGTGATTTCTTTGTCCGGACAAGAGAAACTCGAAACCTATTTCAAATTTTAATCCTTTTATGTTATGTATGCATGTTCTACTTTTTGTGAAGTAAAATATTTGAATTTTATTATTTGCAACATTACATCTAAGTTTGGTTATATTTATCAGTATCTTCTTTAGAAACTCTACATTTTGATGTAGGTAAAAGACACGAAAGATACAATCTATGTTCTCGTTACAATTTCATTAGGATACGTTTAGCAGTATAGCGCAAAAAGATACCAAAATACTTATCAAAAATACTTTTACGAGATCAATATAAGTAGTTAAGTAAAATTTAATGAAATACTATATTAACTCCATTTTTTAAATTAAATTCAGCAGATTCTATACTATGTACTTAGTTATAAATGTAAAACGGTGATTCCAGAAAAAACTGTCCCACATTTTAGAAATGAAAAAATGTAATGCCGACACAAGTAAGTAATTGTGTTACAGTGTATGTACCATGAAAAGTAAACTATTCAAAAACCGAAAGAAACTGTACCCCATAGATTTACATTTTATTATTTGAACTCATTGTCGTTGGACGTGGACGACATAAAAATTGTTAACCCGTCAATAGTAAAATGCAAATCTGTCTGTTTAAATATGCAAATATATTAAAGTTTTAGTATCGAGCACAATGGCGGCACCCGACAACTTGGACTGTCGTAAAAAGCTTAGAAAACTAACAAAGAGTTGTTCTAAATATTACCAAAGTAACGGTACCGAACCGAACGTCAAAAAAAGGGTTGTACCATCAAAAGTATGTCCAAAAGTCGGTAGTTTTTGCAATTCGAAAATCCTTTTAACTTGATTAATGGACAATGGTATTAATTTTAGGGAATATTGTTTTTTTAGGATGTACACATAACGGGAACAGGCACTTTCATGTTCCGAATGTTTTGGGAAAGTTTGGGAAAAAAGTTTTAGTTCATATATTTAAATTATGTTTTACAACTGATATGAAAAAAGGAGTTTAAGCTATGTTTTTTCATTATGATGTAGTTTTTCAAATTGTTCCCTTTAATACATTCTAAATGTATATCGGTGAACATTTTTATACATTCTATTAAATTAACGGTATCTGTAACCTACTAACTAACTTGTAAATCTTACAATGATTTCCATAAACCCAAACATATGAAACCTCATACCTATTGTAAGAAATATTAAAACACTAAACACATTACAAAGAGTAACAATGTCGACAGTTGTTCAATTCATCATAATCTTCCCTAAATCTTAGACATAATTTTCGTAGAGGGTAACACACAATACCGGAACTGCGTCAACTTGACATTTGCCCGCCCTTTATAACGAAACGCACGCGCCCGCCAAAAAACACGAAATTATTTATTTATAACTTTTTAAATTCACCCCGACACGGAAGCAAGGCACCCTCTGTGGTTTTTTGCACTTTTTAAAAGCAAAAAATTACGCGTATAATTGAAAAGTTTGTGGTTTCATACCGTGATATGTTGATAGTTTTATTTAGGGCGGGTTTTTGTGATAATATTGACATTTAAGTAATTGTGACCTTTTTATAGGTCGATTGGTTTTTTATGATTGTAATTTAATTAAATCGATAATGTTCCTGTGTATGTATTTTAAGCACGAAAGCTAAAATCAATACGTAGATTCAACAAATGAAATGAAATTCAAAGAAAACTCACATTAAAGACGTAAAATAAAAGTGCATGAAATGTAGATACTAACTTATTAATCTTGTGAATTAAATATACTAAAAATATGATTCAAAGAAAGGGGTAAGAATATTAACGCATTATTAACTTAGTAAGTATTTAGAAATTTCACATTCATGCAAAGCTATGAATTTACAAAGACATGTTATGTACTTAAAAACCCTAGAAACGCTTACACATACAACCTTACCTTACCTATACCCCACAATTGCAATAAAGATAAAAAAACAACAAAACGCCTCTAAATGCGGTCTCCCACGTCGTTATTACTAATCGTAAACAGTAAAAAAATCATGTTTTAACACCTCCCAAACAATAAGATCAGGTTATTAACAAAAAAGCTCCCTTCGAAACTCGGATTGGGGGGTAATTTAGATAGGGAACGTTAAAAAACTTGGGGTAATTTTTTTCCCCAACTTTTTTGCGTGAAGTGTGCACCGCGATTATCGGATAAGACTTGTGATTAGTTTAACGAGATGTGTGTAATTGGGGAGGGTTTTTTTTTAACCTGGTGTGTGTTATGTTGTATTGTAGAGGGAAGACTGCGGTGGTTAAAAATGTTATATAGCGTTCTTGTATTTTCTATAGAGTATACGAGTATAAGTACGATCGATATCTCCAGAACTTTACCGTGAATATTTTTACTTCTAGAGTATACGAGTATAATAATACATACGACCACGGTTATCCAATGAATTTTACTATGATTTTAATCTTTTTAGAGACTTATTTTTTTCATAAATCGGTTTTTAGTTTTTCTCTTTGACGTTTTATTATCAAAGAAACACAAGATAAAAATCTATTAACAATATTGTAAAATAAATTCTTATTTCCTGTGCTCACGCTATAACTGAACGAATATTTTTTTCAGGAAAAAGTTTATGAAAAAATCAATGGAAAATTTAAATTATGCGAAACCTTGGCAAGTCGTTAGTCACGTATGAAATTATTAAAACCTGATTGAATTGCGTTTAAATTTAGTCGCGAAAGTTTTATTTAAATAAAAATGTGTTAATGAAATCTATATACAGGGTGGCGCAATTGAACGGGCATATAAAACGTCGGTAAAAAAAAATCGCTATTGATACTTAAAATTAAAGATAGGAATTATTAGATAATTGTTTGCAGTTTATTTATTTTAAATAACATCTTCTAAATGACGGCTCCCTCTACGATGACACTCTTCTAATCGCAAACTGGGATTTGTGAAACCTCTCTGAAATGTCTCAAAAGTAATGTTGTTGTATTTCCTGCAGTCTTTCACTATGGATATTCTCCCTCAGCTGATTAAATTTTCTCGGATTATGGATATAGACTTTGTGTTAGAGGTACCCCTACAAGATAAAGTCAAGCGGCGTTAAATCTGGGCCAGTTGTAGGCCATGGGATATCACTTCTCTTAAAAATTAGTCTGGCTGGGAACATCTGTCTAACAACTGCCATGGAATCATTTGATGAGTGACTGGTAGCTCCATCTTGGTGAAAACAAGTCCTATAATTAACAATTGATGATGTCATATATTCTGGAGTCCAAAATGTTCCTTTCGAATATCGCCACATAGAGGTTCTTGTCGACAACTGTAAAGCCGCCACTCTCTATCGAGTAGATATTTGTGGATTTTCTCGTGTTGACTAGATGTTCTTGGACGACATTTAGCTTATGTTTTAGTTAAACGGGTCTCTTTGAATCAATCAATCAAAGGCCTTTACATCTGTAACAGATGATTTAAGCAGTGTGTGGTGATATTGAGCGACATCTTCTCCGGTGACTAGTTAAACCGATGCGGGAACGGCAACAGGGTCCACACCTTGTGCAGGCGTGTGATGAGACAGGTGGAATATTGTCACTATCGTGCCGTTTGGCTCTTTTGACTGCGAGCCTCTTTTGGCCCTCTTTAATGCAGTTTCTCTATTCAGTTCTATCTTCTATCACGCTATCCATAACTTAATTAAATTTGAAACGCGGATCTTCAAAAATTAATTGTAATGTATATTCACTACAGCATTGTGCCCTGAAGAGACGTACGAACTACCATTCTCGTAAAACGCTTATACACAAAATTCTTGTCGATTTCCTCCAAACTGACTCATGACTACTAAAATTGCATAAACATCTCTATCTAATCGTACTAGATTCTTTTCGTCCACGGGCTGTAAACCCCGCGAAAAAAGATGTTGCAATAGTGCCCGTTCTATTGCGCCACCCTGTATTACCTTGTTCTATAGTACCTGAGTACAATTTGAACATAAAAGGTACTTAACCTACTTGCAGGTAGTAACTAAATAATATGTATTTATTTAGTTGAGTACATAATACGTGCAATTTGATTAAATATACCAATTTAATTTTCCTTTTAACACTGTATTGTTTAATTATAATATGTTCTGGTCTTTTATTTCAGTTATCACTACATAGTATAAAACAAAGTCGCTTTCTCTGTCCCTATGTCCCTATGTATGCTTAGATCTTTAAAACTACGGAAAGGATTTTGATGCGGTTTGTTTTAATAGATAGAGAGATTCAGTAGGAAGGTTTTTAGTATATTAAAAAAAAAGATAAATCTATGAAAATTAGAATATTAATTCAATTTAAAAATGTTTTTTTTTTTTCAAATTATTAGTTTTACAATTTAATTATAATGTACTTTAGTATGATTTTTGTCAACTTTGATAATTGTATAAGGCATAATATTGTCGTCTATTTTTATAGTTAACAGAACTAACAGGAAACGAATAAATTAATTAAATAAATTCATTAAAAAATAATTGTTATTTAAGTTGTAAGTATGACTAATACTACTAATGTATGTACTTATGTAAATACTTGTTAGTGGGCAGTTTTCTACAATTAGAACTAAGTAAGTATAATTATTTGGGTCCTATGTGCGCTCCGAATACCCGTATCGACTGTTACTTTACTAATATTTAGTATTGAGTCACCATCTTTTTTGTGCCGGTGGTAGCGTCGCTGTAATAGCATCTTTTGGTTGTCAGTTTATTGAAAATGTATCAAAATGACATAAGAATCAAAATGACAATTGTAGCTTTCAATTTTGACAACTTGGTGACTCTATAAACTATCTTCTAAAAGTGACCATTAACGAGTCAGTTGAATTGTACCGTCACTCCAAAAGTTTTAGGCCAACTAGATTTCCCCACTTGAATTTGGAATCGCTCCGCTGATTGACGACCATTTTAGGATGGACGCCAGTTTAACTGACTCGTCAATGACCACCTTAATAAATTGATTAATTCTACTTATATTCGAATGTTTGTTACTCAAAAAAATATCGATCTAATTTCAACGAAATTCGACAAATCTCTATTAAACTACAAATAAGGCACGTTCTGCCCATCTGCCTTTAGCACGCGTCTTTAAACAGACGATTGATTTTTTGTACTGAAACCAATTTCATGGAGATATCTTCATTACTTAGATTTTTATCATGCAATTTTCCACATTCGCATATCAAGATGTAACCGATCCTTGCCAACGTAATCCCGTATATTTCTATCCAATGACGGTCAGCCGACAACAAAACGTCCATTGTAAAACCTTTCGACTCCTGCGCACAATACAGAATAATCTCCAAAAAGTGACCCCAAAAAGTACTCAGAATTGTTCCCTATGAATGCGGACCATCGATTTTTGGACAAAACTTACTAAATGTCCGACAAAAAATGTATTTGATCGCGCATTTGTTGGAATTTTTATTTTATGTGATATACAGGATGATCTGTTTGAGCATGAATATAAATATATGGACTTTATTCGTTACGAATTTTTTTTTCATAATGGTTGTGATGGTCGATATTTGATGGTAATCACTGTCGCTGCAGGTAAGATACTGATTTTCATCAAATCTCTCTATACAAAATATAATTAAAATTGAATTAGATTGTTATTTCTAATTAACAGCTTTTTAATAAATGTATTTAAAAAAACATTTTTTGTGGTATTAAATAATGGTTTAGGAAAAAAATAAAAATAATTAAACCACACCGTTCTAAATATACATGAACTTGGTCCTTATGTACCCATTTTGTACCGGTAACTTTTACACATATTTTCCTTAAGGTTTTAGGACAATATAAATAAAACGTACTTATTTTCCGTAATAAATTTCAGCAAAAACATTTAATTTTTTTATTATTTGTCGGTTTAAATAAACGAACAATAAATTATAATCTTTTAGTTATTTGCTCTCATTCCTCTATCTAGGCATACACACACACAGTTCTAGATAATAGTTATTTATGATACAAGGGAGGTAAGTTGGTGATTACTTCCGAGGCGCTATTGAAGATAGCCGAGGATAGTAATCATCAATACACGCGTGTACCATATAACGTTTTTCAACACATTTGCGAAGAAATTATCATTTTTCGCCAATAAATACAACAGTTTTTCTATTCGCGCGCATCCAACACAACAATGGTGATCGGTCAAAGACTAAAAGAATATACATAATTAAAAAAAAAGTCGAATGAATGAATGAATGGAATCGACCATAGACCTACCAAAAGTAAGGAAACATAGTTGAAGTTTGTTTTTAAAATGTATGGACACAATTTTTTTGGTATCGAAACTTTTTTAAAATGAAAGCATTTAAAAAAACAATCTATAACTCACTAGTGAGTAAAACGTGTCATTATTCAACTGTTTTTGCACAAATAAGAGCCCCTTTATGAGCAAGTGTGTTGAGATAGTTATTTGTTATACAAGAGTGCAAAGTTGCTTTTTAACCGGGGCGGTTAGCGAGGGAGTCAAAGGAGCACAAGGTTAAAAATTGTTTGCACTCGAGTGCAACACATTATTTTTCATCCCCCCTCAGCGAGGAAATTACTAAATGGGAACATTAAACAATCACAATATTAAATGAAAAGAAAATATCACGCGCAAAGCAAATTAAAAAATAAGTAAGTCTTGTACACCAAGAAGGTTCCGAGTTTGAATTTTTAATTAAAAAAGTTGTATGATAGTTTGTGAATTCAGCAACCCGTTGTTCAACAGTTTGAGCATGACGTTTCTACAACACATTCGGCACTCCAATTATAAATCCTCTCATTAAATTACCAAAGTATCAAAAAAATGTTTTGGTACTATCACCGTTTTATTTTTAGACATCCGACCTAAGTTTAGCAAATATTTCATAAAAACATTATTAATAACTACCAATGTTGCCACAAGTGTTAAAAAACGATACTTGTATGATCAAACAATGGATACGTGTGCGTACAAAATATAAATACGAGTATATAACAAGCGTACCTAATTGCAGAGAATCTTAAAAAAACATATTTGACCATCTATGCTAACATCCAACCTTTCAAAAAATTATTGCGAAGTAATATGTAAGTGTATGTATAAAATATTTAATTAAAATATATTCTAATGACGCCATCTGTTTTAAAATGTTAATATAAGACTAAATTCTTAATCAAAATATATACTTGATATGTCAACAATCACATGAAATTTATCAATAAAATTGATAAATCTAGAAAAAAAGCACTTTAGTGTTGTGGTTTTTGACCCTTTAAAATAAAAAAAAAAACTGGGAAAAAGGTATACCCATTCCTGGTTTTATTAAGAACATTTGTACCAAATTGTCATCTTTAGGCAGTCGTGTAGTTCTTACAAAAAATATAAATACTTAGTCCAAAAAAAAACTCACAAACATTCATACATTTTTATTATTAGTAGGGTGAACCAAAAATCCAATCCCCCTGTATATGCAATGTGTGAAGGCTACCCACTAAAGTATCTGTGGACCAGCTTGTCCCGTGCGCATAAAGGGATGTATGCTGTGGATGACCGATGACACACCTGCCTACAAAAAAAAAGAAAAGAACAATATGGATTCAAATTTGAAATTGACAGCTTGGATCTTGGTTTCGTTACGTAATAGCGTAATATTTTGAACTCTTATAATTTGTTTTACTTCTTTACCATTACCTAATGCTTAACTAATAAATAAGTACTTACTTATAAATGGAAATGTCATTTCTCATTTTAATTAACAGTAAATACCTACCTGTATGTACTAAGTTGTTTATTATCCCAAAATAGTATAAGTAAGTACCTACTTAGTTATAGATCTTATCCCCAAAATGTCCCGAGTTCCACAGAAACGAAAACAACCGGATAAAACCGCGGGACGTGGCTAGTTTATTATTTTTAATTTAAAATCTCTTATTATTCCATAAAACATGTGACAAACACTTTAAAAATGTGCTAAAATAAATACGCCGGTTTGAAATGCGCGTTTTCTATGAGTCATTTATATTATTGTTTAAATTTTGAGTACAACGAATAACTTAATAACATACTTAACAAGATTTTGTCTATGTAATTCGATTCTTAATTCAGTCCTTGATTAGTACAACTAATAACTAACCTAGAACTCCAAGAAGTTATAAAATAAAAACAAACAACGTACGTAAACATCGTAATATCTTGTTCGCAAGTCCCCTAAGAAAAGCAAAAGAAAATATAATAGTTGGAGCCAACAGGCTCGGATCGATATAGCGCGGCGTTTCATCACGTCGATGGGAAAAAAGAGGAAAAAAATACATAACTTTTTAGGGGCAGTCTCCGCGGTCCAGCCCCCGCCCCATTCCCTCGCTCCAAGGGGAGAAACCCACACACGTACAACAAAAAAATATAAAAATATCGACGTTGGAACTCAGCGCGTGCTACAAAAGCTCCTCTATAAAATATCGTATCAAATTTATATAATGGCCATCTTTGTTGGCACGAGAAATACGAAAAAAATCTTTTGATTCGTCTCCTGAATGAGATTAGGGATGTTTTGATGCATTTTTGTGAACTGTTTTTACAATAGGCACACGTCACACATTAGCAACTGTTTAATGAATATTAAATATGTTGAGTTTTGTTTAAATTGTAAGAAAAGATAAAACTTTTGTGATTAGACAACTGTTTTAGTTTAGATTGTCTTTTGTATTTTAGATTTCTTTCTGCTTGAAGAAACACTTCATTAACGTATTTCAGAAGCAATTAACAACCATTTCGCTTCAAGCCATACATTTTAGACCTTTATTTACTCAATTACTTAGTAACTAGTATATCACAAATCAAAGTCCTGAGTTCTTTGATTTTATCCTTTATTAGATACGTCGCTCGATCAGTTTAATGAACAAACACCATCACGAAATATCCACCAAGTTTTATTAGGTGATATGGATTATAAATGAATTAATGGACGTAATATAATAACTTCCACCAAGAAATAAGTACTAAGCCGGGTATGACGTCATTCACTAACGGTAATGTCTTATTTACTCTTATAACATGTAAGGTCAACTGACAGAGAGATTTTCTTTACGTTTTCTGCTAAGTTTATTCCGATACTTGTTCTTTTCTCAAACCTTTATGCCATGTAATTGGAATTGATTTTTAGTTCAATCAGATTAGGAAGAATGATTTTACATTATACGAGTACCAAAGACGATACCATATTTTGTGGTTAAACCAACTGGAATTTTGATTATTCAAACTACCATACATACATTCTTAACTACCAGTAATTTGTCAATAGCAAATTTTATTCTAAATAATAAGCCGAGTATTTTTTAGCGTAAAATAGTAACAAATAAGTACTTATCCATCCTAAAAAACTTTCGCATTTTTTATTTATGTTGAACTCACAAGGTTACTGGTTAAATTTTACGATTAATATACAATTTAAAATAACGACAAACGTATACGATTAACTACGTATCTTTAAATTTAAACTGGGTTTTAATGTTTACGATAGACTTTGTTACTATGTTGTAGTAGATCTCGTACACACATCGTTTAAACTATTCATAATAATGGAGGATTTCAATTCGGTTGATTTATTTTTTGAAATTGGACCGACTTGACCGACTTCAAAAAATAGAAGAAATTTTTTAAACATCGTCAGTTAGGAATCGCTTTTGCTTGTTTTTGACTGAAAGCATAAGTAAGCATAAGTAACCTATTTTACTTTCCTTTCCTTTTGATCCCATATAAACTTTATTAACATTTTTACTCTATTTGTATCAATTTTACTACTAAGTATACCTGGTAAGTAAGTAATAATTAAGTATATAATTTTACCAAATAATAATGAACGAAATGAACATCGAACAATCACTGGAGAGTCCTCGAAGCACCGATCATAATCAAACCTATTTTCATAAAGGTCCAACGGAAATAAGGATCACCCGTCACAACGGATATATCTACAGAATTCAAAATACATTGTAATTTGGAAAAAAATATCAACATCTGGCCATTGTCTGGCCGCGCGTGGTCGCGGGGGAGTCGCTAGCTACCTATCAATAAATATGACGGAATACAGGGTGATCTCAATTATAATAGTCTGATATTAAAATACCAGAATTGAATTTATTATTTATTTAGCTGGCTCAACCACGGAAGTACCGCACTTTCTCTCACAGAATTTCAGCATAAAGTATTAGCTCAAGTTCGTGCCGTCTTCATCTAGAGTTTTAAGGCCCTAACGGCCGTTATTTTGATGTGTTCTGTGCTTCTTGTCAATAAAATACAGGTTAATAATAAGGATTACAAAATTAAGCTTTATATTTTGTCTCAGTAGTTGCGCACATAACTCTAACTCAGCAAAACATAAGAGAAGGAGCATTATAGTGAACACCCTGTACCTAGTTTTTGGGTACAAAACAAATAAATAGCTAACAAAACGTCGCTACCGCACGCGTCATTATTCAAGTACGATTGACAACCACTTCCATGGTCCATAGTTCATAGGAAGACGGTGCGCGACCCGTCGCACGAGGTTCAATAATACGCCTACTTATTTTACCTTAGCAATGCTTTAACGGTCTTTTAGTTTTTACTTACGTGGTATTGAAGTCTTGTTAGGAAGTGCATTGAGTAAACGGAGCTTAGTGAAATTATACGAGTAAGTAACTACTCAATGCAGGCATCAATTAATGGTATTAAAGAAGCCTACTGTTGAGCTCTATCTGCATACTTTTACCATCCAGAGATAACGAAATATAAAATCATTAAGAAGTTAGTATGGACAGAATGGGCTGAAGAAAGTTATTTTCTTTTAATATTTTTTTACTAAGGCCATGGATTAAAGATCGGTGACATGACAAGCAGATCAAAGTCCATTCCAATTCCAACATACCAGCATTTTTTTAACAAGATTCTAAAATACAATGTTCAACGTTGAACAACGGTGGCGAATCGCTAAGATCATGAATAAATACAAATTTGATATTCCATTCAAATGAAAAGAACGAATAAAAAGACGATTTATCATAAATGTCGCGTCTATTCAATGCCGATGCTCTTTTATAACTTCTAAAACTTCTAAATAAACATCGTTTTTGGGATGACGTACAAAATGGCGCGTAGCGAATTCAATTTTTTTAATATTATTTTTTAATATGATGGGTTTTTGTGGGACAAGGGGAGCTAATGAGTAGAGGACACCCACGCTCGAATGACGTTGCGATTCTTTTATTAAAACCGAACAATGTTTGCGAATATCTCAGCTGTAGTGGATACCAAAGTACCAAGTGGCATGGCCAATATAATAAACATAAGGGAGCTATGTCTATTCGTCCCTCTTCAATAGTATAGAGGACACAACCTAAGTACCTACTTAATTAATTTATTAATGAAGGTTGTCAATTGGTACCTTTATGGGTCAAAACACGTAAATTCGCGAAAACTTACTAAGCATTGATTCGTACTTCGAAAAACTTAAACAAGACTGTATTCACAGACCGAGCCTGACTTGTAAAATCAGAAGTAGATAGATAAAATAGGTAAGTACTTAAATACTTACTTACTTACATTAAGTATATAAATAGTTAAGTACTTATTAAAAGTTATTAAAACCGTAGGCATAGGCATTTAGGTACATAAGTAGATAAAAAAAATCAAAATTAAATGATTCACATGAGTCTCTCGCGTTCTCTGATCTCTCGTCTTTTATTAGAGAAAGGGAGGATACGCCAAGGGACACGTAACTACATCAAAACTATTCGCATCGTAATTTTCTGCGTTTTGCATAAGTATTGTTGTTTATCAGTAGGTATTCTCTCTCTTTTCGGAACCTTTATTCCATGTCTATTTGGGGTCGGTTTTCAGTTAAACCAGATTTGGCAGAATGACAGTATTTATCAGTATTGTTTACCCTAATAATTTATTTTAAAGGTAATATGATAAAAAAACTTACAATAAAAATGAAATGAAAAGAAATAAAATTAAATTAAATCTACAAATAACTTATGATATGCTTCATAAAAGTGATAAGAAATAACGTGGAACCAATTACATTTGAAAAACAAATCTATCGGACTAAACTCAATCTTTTTCGTTTAGAGCCGGTTAAAAATACTAGCGAAAAATATCCCTCATACACAGTTTTCCCTCAAAAGTCATAATCAAGATGATGGCTTTTATAGGAAGACACAAAAAATTTAATATTTGACTTTGACATAAAATAATACGTGACAATTTACTAATAAATGCAATAAAGAATTAGCAGTCACTGTCGCTGTCACCTAACGTCATAACTATGACATGACAAAACTCAACCAAATTGTCAAAAATTGTTTAACACCGGAATTTGTCTTGTCGTATCGTGACTTTCAAAAATTGTTCTTACAAATTTAAAACTCATTTAATTAATGTAAGTATCTAATTCAATCATATTTTTGTCGCTAAAACAATTAGTAATTTAATAATTAATCATTTGAACGTATTTTCTTTTATATTAACAAGTTCTATAACCTGTAATCAATGACGCTATGATCCGTAAGAAGTTGGGTTTGGTAGTTTTATTTATTTATGCTTTACTGAACAGAATACCCGTTGTAACGTAGTTATTTCATTGTATTTAAGTGTACTGCAGTAAGAATATCATATTAGGCAGTAAAATTGTACATACTTTTGTCTACATAAACACGTATTACAGTATTTATCATACGATTTTTGTAGTTATTTTTACGTCTGTGTCCTCTTTATTAATATTTCAATCTGTCTGTACAGATTTAGGCCCTTATTGCATTTACTTACAGTATAATAAAAGTTGCATCAAAATCTTTTGTTCTTAACTCAAAATTTACACTAAAATCCTACTACTATATTGATTCATAATTACAGCAAAAATGGCGGCATCAGTAATCAACACGTACACCGACCCCTGCCTCCCGGAGTGGATGAATGCCCCCCACAGCACTGGTACCTCCATCATGGCATGTGAGTTCGATGGTGGTGTCATCATCGGCGCTGACTCTAGGACTACAACTGGAGCCTACATTGCTAACAGAGTGACGGACAAGCTCACTAGAGTCACTGAGCACATCTACTGCTGTAGATCTGGATCTGCCGCTGATACGCAAGCTATTGCTGATATTGTTACTTATCATTTGAGTGAGTAGTTCTTTCAATATTATATGCAAGTTAGACTTCAAAGAGACAGACATTTTGTTTTATCAAATTGAATAGATAATTGAGTTCTCAACTTTTTTATTCAGTTTGTACTTTGAAGCCTTAAGTGCTTCATTTATGTTAATACTTCTTCCACGCAAGTAATTAAAGTTCACATGGCTTTACAGATTTCCACAAGATGGAGTTGGGAGAGCCCCCTCTAGTAGAGACGGCTGCTTCAATATTCCGTGAGCTGTGCTACAACTACCGTGACTCATTGGTAGCTGGCATCCTTGTGGCTGGGTGGGATAAGAAGAAGGGAGGTAAGTTATTACTATTTTATTTACTTTAAAAATGTCTTAAACTAGGACAATCTCATTAGGGCTACATATCACACCACCAACAAATATAGTTATAGATTGTCCTCCTCACTTAATTATGCCACCAAAACAACTGCTGAAAGTTCAATCACTGATATGCATAGAGCTATTTGATGACTACCTCCACCTGTGGTGATACTTGGGTGTCTAAACATGGAATATATCATGTTTTCAGGTCAAATCTACTCCGTACCCATTGGTGGAATGGTGCAGCGCCAGGCTGTGTCTATTGGTGGTTCAGGATCAACCTACGTCTATGGCTACGTTGACGCCAACTTCAAGCCCAAAATGAGCAAGGAGGAAGCTATTAAGTTTGTGACCAACACTCTCACACTGGCTATACTCCGTGATGGATCTTCCGGAGGTGTTGTGAGGCTCGGAGTGATCACTGAAGCAGGTGTAGAACGCTCAGTCATCTTGGGTGATCAACTTCCCAAATTCTATGAAGGTTGATGTATTTTTAGGGTTTATAATAAAGCATTTTAATTTGTATTGGTTGTTTTATTGATGCTATCTTTTAAAATAACAACAATATGTTGTGAAAAAATAAAACTGTTAAATTATTTTAACATTTATTTACACCTATTTAATAACATAATAAAGCTTTGGACTTAAATGCTTACATTAAAGAAACTATTCAGAAGGTGTATTTTGTATAGTACTCGAATTAAATACATAGGCAAGCTGACAGACAGCAGTCCGTCCATTCCTATACGAAATACGTCTCCTAAACAAATGTTCACATAAATTGGTACATTGCAGATCGTAAAACGAAACACTGGTATCATATCACTTGTCATTGGGCAAAAAACATTGCTTTCAACTAAACTTACATACACCACCTAAATTAGATACATAGACATCAATATTATACATGCTAAAAATATGAACTAACATTCCATTATGCAATACTTTTCAAGCATTAAAATTAACATAATTATTAATACATGAAATGAGATATACATTTATAAAAATCTTGTGTATCAAATCTAAATAATTCATATGTACCAACCACTGGCTAGATTTATCGAAAACATGTATTATTGTCACAGATTGTATATTTGTGTGACATCTAAGTAATACCGCCCAGTTCCTCCATCGTATCCAAATCTCGCATCAACATCTGTATAGTTTGTTTGGTGCGCGGGTAGAACTCGGCTGTTTCATAGTGCTCGCCGAACGATGGGTCTTGAGATTCCAGTTCTGGAAATAATATTTATAATCAATTTTATGTTTTCATATCATAATCTCAGCTTCTGTTTGAAGCAGGGTTTCCGTTGCTGAATGACAATTTATTGATATACTATTTATTTGCTAAACAGTGCATTCCAAGACTGCCTTCACTAGGTTTTCCATCCATCAAACGGAAAATAGCTCTACGCCGCACTTGCGATTTAAATAGGATATTATCCTGATTTGCTTGATGCTTTCAAAATTTAAAACAAAATTATAACAAAGTTCAAGTAGTTGTTATTTCAATAGATACTTTTATTTTAATTAAATTCATAATATCTGTATATTTACCTGCCACCTGCGCCTCAATAGAGTCGAGCCGGGTGTCAATGAGCGCCTGGCACCGCTGGATGTGTTTCAGCAGCCGCTCGCGACACGCGTCGTTCTCTATCGCCGCCTCGGGCTGCGGCGCGTACACTCGCTGCCAGTCTGATGCTGCTGCTTCTGCTGGAATTAGTTTTCGTCTTTGCGAGATATGTGGGAGAGACCTTTGCCCAGCAGTGGGGCAATATAGTACAAAAATGTAGTTGCAGAAGGGCTAAGAAGTATTTCCTGATATTTTCAAAAAATAAACACACCAGGAACAGCACAGGGTCAAAAATGACACAGTTTCTAATAATAAAATCAATATAACTAACCCTGTACAGACTTGGCTAGTCGTTCAAGTTCTGATGTACTGATGGGCAGGTCGAGCGAGGCGCCTCCCGGACTGGACAACAACCCGCTCAGCAGGGACTGAGATCCTAACTGGATGTCGCGTTGTGGATTGTACCTGGAAAAATAATATGAAACTAAGTATTGCAATGAGGAATTTTTGCTCAGAATATAAAACATTTAGGTTTTTATCACAAGTTTTCTACAGGATTTAATAATATGAGATGAGGAACAATAAACAAAAAACCTATAATAAAAATAAACTGACTTCTAAGTATGTAATTTTATTACTCAACACGAAAATCGAGATTTCACTTTGGTCGTAAATAAAACAGAGGTTAATATGGGAAAATTCCCAGACAGCTAGAAAATTAGAATCACTGAAAGTGTTGTGAGGTTTGTATACATTGTATTTTTGGGTCTACCATTTCTACATATAATATCTAACCTGTCTTCAAGCTCCTCACTCGGCGACGCCCTCATATCAAGCTGCATATTAACGTCATCCGGTTTCATCGGCATGTTCTCTTTATCCATACCGTTGATCATAATACTCAGGTCCGAGTAGTCGGAGTTCAGCTTCTCTTGTGTGTAGGTGATCTCCGCTTGCTCCCAGTCTTTGGCCCAGAGGTAGAGTTTGGGGTGGTCTTTTTTACTGTAACAAATAATATTTTCAGGTCATTATTATTGTTTTAACAATATTATCAGATGCAGTTGTATACTAGTTTTCTTAGAAAAATCCTGTTTATGGGGTGCCCCTCCCAGTTAATGTTTATTATAACAAGATAGAATTTTGATCGGTATTCCAGGGTTTTATTATGAACGGCATTTAAAACGGATGCGCATAATCAATACCCAGATCACAGAAATTAAATAATATTGTTCTGATTTTGCTAGGGAGTAAAAACGTCATGGATGGAAGTTTAAGATGGGGATTTTGTAATACATTGCAAACAGCACGGGTCTAATGCATGTATTAATTACTGTGTAATAAGATACTCACGTGGCGACATAGTACTTGACCCTTAGCGCGTGCAGTGCGTCGTCGAGTCGCAGCAGGTTGCCGCTGAGGTCGTGCGAGCGCCGCAGCGCGCCACACGGCGAGCCGCCGCACACCACGCCCTCGTACATGCGGTCCTGGTCGTTATACATACAATCTTAGTACACACATTATGTAGGGCAGACACAATGTGTAGAAGAAAGTAATAGTATACGAACCTGATCGTGTATAAATCTCTTTGAGCGTCGTCCGCGTCGTGGGTTCAGGCAGATACTGCACGTGTATTTGTCTGGAACCTAGAACAATTTAATAGAAAATGTTTACCAAAGCCTAATCAAATTCTAATACATATATATAATGTTATCTTAAGGAAATATATCCTTACATCGCTCTCCTTGAGTATGTTGTGACAGAGCGCGTGTTGCCAGCACAGACACAGCTCGCACTGCACCATCAGACCATCCTCTTCGCGGAACCCGCAGTGACAGTTGATGATCTCCTCACGCTTCATGTGGACTATCTTCACTCTTTCACCGGCTACATTAAATTTTGAAGGTTAATATATACATTAAAATATATGATTAAAGTTGAATTATAGATTTTTATTATGGCATACTCACTCTCAGTATAAGTATACAAGTTAGAGTCCCTCTGGTCCTCATTAGCGGACTCCGACGACATGGCGGCCATTTTCCCGTCCATGACCTTGGAGTCGGGCGTCCCGGAGCGCGGGAAGCTGGACCTGGTGTCGAGGTCGTCCGAGTTGATCGCGAGCCAGTCCTCGTCCTCGCTCATGCTGCGCGGGAACTGCGCGAACGACGTCGGTCGCTTGTCCTTCTTCTTCTTCATATCGAGGGGCTTGGTGACGGTGTGGGTGGAGATGGCGGTCTCGAAGTCGAGCGGCGCGGGGTCGGGCGGCGCGGCGGGCGCGGGCGGGGCGAAGTCCGGCGGGCCGGCGGCGGGCGACGGGCCGCCGGCCGCCAGCTCGGGCTCGGGCCGCTTCACGGGCAGCAACACGCGCGGCCGCTTCACCGGCTTGTGGACCAGCGCCTGGCGCAGCTTGGGCGAGTCCAGGGACGGCGGCGCGGGGCACGCGGCGCGCGGCGGGGACGGCGGCGCGGGCGGCGCGGGCGGCGGGGACGGCGCCGGCACAGTGGGCGGCGGCAGGGGCCGCACGTCGTCCCGGCGCGGCGCGCGCGGCCTCCCCTTGTGCGGGCGGCGCGCGCGCGGGGGGGCGGCGGGCGTGGACCGCGCCGACGCCAGGTCCAGCACCTTGGGCGTGGCCCCGAGCCGTTTGCGGAGCTCGCGGTGGTAGTGCTTGATGTGCATCTGTATGAGCGTGTTGTTGCGGAAGTTCTTGTAGCACCCCTCCGCCGGACACCGCAGCAGGTTCTCTATCACTTGAACTTTCAACGAGCCCACGTACACTGCGGATAAGAAAATGTATTAGATATGCATACTATTTCTACTTTTATATTTTTTCAAGTAATTTTAATAATACTTACCATATCCATCCTCGAGCGGTAATAAAGGCTCGACTGGTTCTTGAGAAACGGAAGTATCGCCTGAGTCTGTGTTCATCAGTTCCGAGTTGTACTGGAAAAATAACAATTTAAAATTAAGTCATTAGCTTCTTCGTAACTAAAATATTCTGATACATAAATTGCCATTGCAAACACTATAGAAAATTATCAATAAACATGACTCACGTTCCGCGAATGCAATCCCCTCTGCAACTTCAACTTTATAGGTCGTCGTTTTTCTTTCATCATCTTCTTTTTAATTCCCAATTTGCTTCGCTTTACTAAAGGAGAACTGCTGCTCATAGTGCCAGCCGGTAATATAGTCGCGGGAGCCTCGGCGATACCATCAGGCGTGTTGACGATCCACCCCATCCGTCGAGCTAGTTTCAAATGTACTCCGAAGTCCATCAAAGCGTGTTCGTACTGTTGGAGAGCCTCGTTCGGATTCGCTTCAAGATAATGACGCATGTCAGTCTTCGTGTGGAATCGCTTGTTTTCAGGGCTGAAATTAAACAGTAATACATAGAAATCAAAGGTTTATATATAGTGCTTCTTTTTATGGTTTTTTGATAGGTTAACTTACCTAACAAGTACAACGTCCCATTTGCCGGCAGAGTTGCCGACGCTCCTGCGCACCATGTGTTTGGTCCATCCCGGTGGTAGCCTCTTGTCTTCAACCTGTATGTAAAAATCATATTATAATTGCAAATAACTTATATGAAGTAGTCTTTTACAAAATATAATAGGTAGTCCAAAACGTTTATGAATAATCAACATGAAAGGCGATCAATAATACATACATCAAATATTAAAACCCTTTCTTATTAGGGATACGCCCTAATGGCAAAATATCACTTTTATTTCTTAAAAATTTTTTTTTCTATTTACAATAGTAGTAAATCTATCTCCTAAAAAAGTCAAACAAGGGTTGAATATTTAATACATTTGACTAATACATCTTCGTCAACATACAACAATACTATACTAATATAATTTAGAACACCCCACCTGCACACTCCTCCGCGGCAGAGCGGGTTTCCCCTGCGCGTCGTGTTTGAGCTCGGCCTCGATCTCGCTGACGTTGCCGACGGGCTGCCCGTTCACCCAGTGGCAGCACCACTCGCCCGGCAGCAGGAAGCTCTCGGGCATCACCGTGGGAGATGGCTCTTGTTTCTGGGGAATTAGGGAGTTGAGTTAATTGATGATTTACTAGTTGCTGCGGTTTTACCCGCGTAAATCCAAATCCTGCGGGAACTTCGGGATAAAAAGTATTCTATGTGTTATTCCTAGTTATAAGGAACATCTGTACCGAATTTCGTCTAAATCTGCTCAGTAGTTTTTGCGTGAAAGAGTAACAAACATACAAACTTTCGCATTTATAATATTAGTAGGATAATACACAATGCAATGGTCGTTTTAGGAACGTTCTTTCGTTATTGACGGGTGAAAATTAAAAAAAAGACTTTCGTAACTTATTTTCTTGTACACTGTACACCAAGCGGTGAACTTCAGAACTGGCATTATTTAATAATTGTAACAGAATGTAGTCAACACAGGAATAAGTATTTACTGGCTGAAATGTACCATGAAAACATTTTAAGGTATGTACTTGTAAAGTCAGGGGAAAATCATCGCATCAATTATGTAACTATTTAGTTTATCAGACTACTGTAACTTCTACATAACCAAGTACTCTATATATCATCAAATTGTGTCATATGATCCTACCTGCGACAATTCCTCAGTTTTCATCAACATCTGTTTCCTCATCTCCTCAAACTGTCGTTTCATCTCTTCCAGTTCACACTTCACTTTCTCAACCTGCTTTTTCACCTTTTTCTCCTGTAATATTCTCAGTTTTTTCCCCTTTTTCATTTTCGACGGTACTTTTTTCACTTTCTTCTCTACTTCCAGCTTAACTTCTTCATCTCGAGGCAGTTCTTTGGATGTGTTTGATGATTCCTCTACGTTTTCGGGGTTAACAGTTATTATTTCAATGTCTGTTGTTGGAGTGTCAGATGTTTCTGGTTCCGGTGTCGGAATACCTTCAATTCTAGGTGAATTCAGTTTGGGTGAATCCAGTTTAGGTGAATCAACTCTAAATAATTCAACTTTGGGTGATCCAAGTTTGAATAAATCAACTTTGGGTGAACCAACTTTGAATGAGTCAACTTTAGGTGAACCAATTTTATATGAATCAACTTTAGGTGAACCAACATTGTATAAATCAACTTTAGGTGAACCAACTTTGAAATAATCGACTTTAGGCGAACCAATTTTATATGAATCAACTTTGGGTGAACCAATTTTATATGAATCAACTTTGGGTGAACCAATTTTATATGAATCAACTTTAGGTGAACCAACTTTGAATAAATCAACTTTAGGTGAGTCTGCTTTGAGTGATTCATTCAGCCCATCTTCCAGTTTACTAATCGCTTCTTTAATTTTATCAATCACTTCTTCATGATCGTTGTTTGGACCATCAAACTTCTCCAATTTGACCTCTTCATACATTACCTATATTATTTACAATTTAATAAATGAGCCATATTTACTTACTTAAACTATTTTCAATTATAATCTCAGCTAATTTTAAAGTAATTTAACAATCAATATTTAAACCAATAACTAAGAATAATTTAATGGACATTATAATAATTAAATCTTAGATATCATAACTATGATTATCTACATTTTAACCAATACCTTTCAAATACTTTACAATTAATCTAAGAGCTAGTAATTCGAATACTATCAGTAGAGTATAGATCCAAATCTACGTAAACCTGTTCTATACCAATAAATATATTTTCAAGTGTACTTACAGGATCTCCTTCTGAATTATCTCCTTCAGACAATGGCTCGTGTACATCATTATCAGAATTAAGTGTGTCTTCATCAACATTTTCAGCGTTTTCAGTATCAACAACCATGACAGGGTCATTTTCAGTTTTGACTATATCTGTGACTGTTTCAACGACTGGTTTAGGTTCAGATTCAGTTTCAGGACTGATTTCTTCTTTTAATGTACCAATTATTGATGCTACTGCATCTGGAAGATAAATTAATTAAATAAATAAGTACTGCAAAATTGCACCATTTACATTACGCGATAGTCTTAAAATATTAAAGGTGCAAAGTAACATTTGGTTACAAAACATCGATTAAGCGGCATTAGCGCCGTGGACCGTTTTATAAATCAATACAAAACAAATATTTATAGTAGTCTTGTTAAGTGCCTAGAGTGGGATCACCTTAGTACAACAGGTGAAGAAGAACTCATGGCCTCTCGATCGCCAGGTTAACCTTAGCCATTAGACTATTGTCGCCGAATAAAAAGTGAATATAAAAAATTGTCTACTTCAAGTGACTTACCCGGTATTTCCGCCTTCACTTCAGCCTTACGCCTCTTCAATTTAAGACTCCTCTTCAAAATCCTCGGCTTCTTCTCCACCGGTACTTTAGGCTTTTCCTTCTCAGTCTTTTGCATTTTCTGTTTCTTTTGGCCGATGTTGAATATCTCTTTTATGTTTAATTTTCTTTTCATTTCTCTGCGCTCGCTTTTTGAGCTTAGATAGTCTCTTGTTGGGTCGAATAGGTGGGTGTGGAAGGCTGGGTTGGGGTATAGAGTGCTAGGACCAGAGCCAAAGTGTATAGGGGATTGAGGGCCAGTAGCGGGGGACTGTGATGTGTCCATGGAGAGGGATTCCATCTTGCCAGTGGGCTTCCATTTGTGAAGACGAGATATCGTGCACGTCCAGTGGAAACCGTCGTCGAATATTATTTCGTATTTACCTGAAAATATTGTTTTTTATGTAACTAGCACTTCACTAAGGAATAGATTTGTAAAAGTTTTGTAAATATGATTTAGGTACATACAGAAAGATTTTTGTACCTACTTTAAAAAAATAGCACCAATCAACAAACTTATTTGTCTAATGCTCAATAATGATTTACATATTAAAATTAAATATATGTATGTACAGTCTCGGAATGAAAAGGTTCGTCAATTTTCGAATTGATTCGTATAATGTGTCGCGAAAACGTATTACCTTTTGAAACTATGTTACAGAAAAGACTCGGGTTAGGGAAAATAATGTTCTACTGCTCGATAATAAAGTTCAAAATTATTCAGATCAGTGTTGTTTGACAGGATAAATATCTTGTCAACAAGATTTTTGATAAACTAAAACCTTCTTGTTGGTTCAACCTGCCATTATTATTTCTGTTACAATTATTGTCAATCGGTTAATGTCATCATTGCAAAATATCAAAGAGGTTTTTATATGCCGCACGCACAAGGCAGTGTTTAAAAATAAGGATAGAAAAATGAAGCAAAACCTTATTCAATAGCAAACGTCATTCTATTTATTTAAATGTTAGCATCACTGTTTCTTATACTTGTATGTTGGCATAATTGTTTCTTGCAATACTAGTGCAAGTGAAAACCGACTTTAAGGTGACGAACCTTTTCATTCCGTGACTGTACATCCAAAATTAAAATCCCATAAGTGGTCCAAAATAAGACATCTTTTATATAAGGCAAAGCCATTTAAAAACTGTTATACCTAAAGTCACAGAAGTAACAAACAATAATGCAATAAACATCAATACACACCATCACCCAAATCCTTATGTATAGTAGCTATAAACCTCCTGTTATCCCTCCATCTCGCCAAACACTTCTCTCCCTCCACAAACACAGGTTTAATCTTTTCTTCTGCCTTTATCTCCTTCGGTTCTTCTTTAATGTCCTTTACAAGCTCTTCTTCTTTAACTTCTTCTGCGGGTTTTAGTGTAGGTTTTGAAGGTGGGGCCGCTGTGGAGGTCTTTGGTGCTGTGCTGGTGTGAGGACGCAGTCTTGGACTGTTCACGTTTATCCATTCGTCGTGTCTGAAATTGTATTTTATTGATAAGTGGGCAGTTTTGCGCTTATATACCGAAATTGGACCCGTTTACAATTCTTTCAACTAATTTCAGCGCTGCCTGGGATGCACATCTCATGCAGCATGTGCTGAGACAGTTTCCTTTTGTCAAACGTGCTCGTATAATTTATAAAATACGCATATATGTAATTAGCTTAAGTTCTCGTTTTGGCAATAAATGATTATTTATTTACTTATTTATTTATTTAATGATGCATTTAAAAAAATACTGGTTTTCATGATAAGGCTACTTTTTTATCGTAATTTATCTACCAATGATTACGGCGACATGACGTCCTAAATTTGCAACAACATTCATTACCTACTGGACCAAGAGCCCGCAACTGCCTGACCTTCGTTATTTTATAAAAGCTGAAAGTTTGTCTACGTGTGTCCCTAGTACAGGTAAGAATGATCCCCACCCATGAAGCTGAGGCAGCGGTGGCTTTGGCAGATAACAGGTAACAAAGGTGTATGAAATTCCATCTCAATTTCGTCATAGTATAAAACTCTATTTTTTGATATTTGATGCATAATCATATTATAACTCACGTTGCTCAATGCCGGACAGCTAGTATGGTTCCAACCCTCTGCCGGACACCCTTAAACTATTATGGATGATGCCAGAATATGTTTGGACTCTGTTACCCTCTCCAATAGCTATGTGTAATATGTCGTTGGATAGCCATAGTTGAGCTGACAAAAGGTTCCTAAGGAGTCAAGGTCCAAATCTTAGTCCAAACAGAGTTATGCAGTACTAAACATATCAATTTATCATAATATCATACACGTAGATTGTTAAAACAAAACAGTGTAATGGTATAAGGTTATTTTAGGTTTTTTATTATTATAAACATTGCATTTCCTACATTTTTTTTTTAAATTGAGTTAGTGAAGTGTATAACACCTGTCAGCCTTCTTGCAGCTTCTGCATTTATAGTTTGCTCTAGAACCAGGTCAATAGGTTGTCTTGAAAATGGCTTGGTAGTTCTTTTAATTCCAAAACAGCCTTTTAGGAATCCTTCATACAAATCAGGATGAGTTTTGTCAACTCTCAATAGATTATCATAATATTTGACGCTCCACCTAGCATAGTTTTGTTGATTCAATATAAAAAAATGCTCGCTGCCTCAGCTTCATGGGTGGGGATCATTCTCACCTGTACTAGGGACACACGTAGACAAACTTTCAGCTTTTATATAATAACGAAAGTCAGGCACTCACGGGCTATTGCTCATCACTTTGAATGCGTCTGGCAAGATGATGAAACCGTCGAAGCTGTCCGGCAATTATGGAAACATAGATTAATAGGCCCCCTAAAAATTATATATAAAATTTAGGTTTTATAAAATGACGTAAGTATAATTATAAATTACCATAGTTTAAGGGTGTCCGGCAGAGGGTTGGAACCATACTAGCTGTCCGGCATTGAGCAACGTGATTTTTGATATCATTATGCATCAAATATCAAAAAATAGAGTTTTATACTATGACGAAATTGAGATGGAATTTCATACACCTTTGTTACCTGTTATCTGCCAAAGCCACCGCTGCCTCAGCTTCATGGGTGGGGATCATTCTTACCTGTACTAGGGACACACGTAAACAAACTTTCAGCTTTTATAAAATAACGAAGGTCAGGCACTCGCGGGCTCTTACTCCATACGTGAAAGTAGGACCCCTATCCAATATAAGTACTTACTAATTTATATAAATAAAAACTCACTTTCGCTCCCTCCTCTGAGATTTAAAACGGGTCTCATAATGATACGACATCACAATTATCGTAAAATAAAAACGGGAAAATTGTTAACGAAAAACGCGGCACAAACGAACACTAAACTCAAACTGTCAAATTGGAAAATATTTTTAAATTAAGAACTAAACTCTATGCACAGAATACGCAATAAAAAGTTTTTGAATATATTTTGAAATTGGAATGCGCTCTAATTATTGTAGAATCACACCAAATAGATTGAATGTTTAGGGCAATGTGCATTGAGCAAGAAAATAGGTATTTTAGGGAGAAAATTGCTGAACCGTGACTAGAATAGGGAAATTTTATAATGAGTATTTTGAACTTTATTAACAGGAGGGGGTTTCCATATCAACTGACTAATAGTGAAATATTTGTTCCCCTTTCGGCATAGATAACTATGTAAACAAAGGGTTCCAAAACTTGAACCCCATAATATTGGTACTTATTGGTCTGTCTGTAGTTCAATCAATGTTATTAAACTTTAGCAATATGAATATGCAAATACAATACAATTTATTCAAAAGCTTGATTAAATTAAATTAATTATCCAAAAAAAGATGTTTGGTTTTTTTACGCTTTTCCTATTTAACCAATCATAGAAAAGAACTTTAGACAAACCCTTTGTATAAAAAAAAGAACTTAAGACACATTTTATCCCATTTCTGCCAGTTTTCTTGTAATTAAATGGACAGTTTTGCGCAACAAGACCTCTCTAGTTTCCTTTTAACATACTAAAGTAGGTAATATTATTATTAATTTCTTACATTTAATACTCACTTCTTAATATCATCGTCGTAGTGGACCAGTACTTCGAGTTCATCGTAATCCAGTTCCGTAATCACTGCAGGATGCCATATCTCACCAAAGTCCTTTGCTTCCACCTTTGTGCCGACACTTAGGGACATACTGTTGTTTCCTGGTAAAATAAATAAAAAAATAATGATTAGCAATCAAACTCATTTCATCATTATTTTGTTGACCATAGAGGTTGATATTTTACCATAAAGGTTGATAAAAAATATCAACCTCTATGGTCCCACTGCTAGGCTAAGGTCCCCAAACATTTCTAACCATTTCTCTTGTAACATCATCAATAACTTGAGTACTATAATGAAGACTAGATGTAATCTTGGTGATTATTGCACTGCAGGACATTCATTCACTCATACTGCAGGCAGGACAAAGGCCTCTTATGCACTGATAGTACAGTGGGGAGGAACAGGCATGTTTTTCCGAT
Source organism: Timandra comae (assembly GCA_958496195.1). Classification (NCBI taxonomy): domain Eukaryota; kingdom Metazoa; phylum Arthropoda; class Insecta; order Lepidoptera; family Geometridae; genus Timandra; species Timandra comae. The sequence continues at coordinate 9,924,772 of OY292356.1, forward strand.
GCGTGTTAGTGATCTCAAGCCAGAACCATGTTTAGAAAAAGCAAACAAAAATGAACACAATAATAAAAATATTTATACCTATACCCCGACTGATTATTTGCTTGTCAACTTTCTCAACATCTTTCTTGCCGTCCAATTTATTCTCCGTTTCTGTTAGTATCATATCCATTACGCTTGAAGCGACAGATGTATCATCTTCTTTTTTGGCATCATTTGACTCTTTTACTTCATCAATATCCATTTTGTCATTAACATCTTGAATAAATTGTTCTTCTGTTCTTTCATTCCTCTCCTCTTGTCCTTTATCATGTTCTTCTATAAACTTCTTTATGGCATCTAGATTTTCTATGGAATCTTTACTGCTAGAAGAAACATTGTTTGGGTTTTCATCAGCAGTTGTTCCAGAAGGTTCTGTTTCATTGGTGGATTCATCTGTATCCATTGTTAAAGTAGTCCAGGGAAATATTGATGGTACCGCATCTAGAAAATATTTTTTTATCTGATTGAATTTATGGTTTAATTTAAGATATGATGGTTCATCTAAAGTAGTTTTATTATAAAATATAGTTGTTGAGTTAGTATGTTTTTGTCTGTGAATTTGCATGTGCGAGTGTGTATGCATGTGTTTGTGTGTAAATACATGTGTGTGTGAGAGAGAAAATGATTTTTTTATTACTACTATTAAATATAACATTTCTAAACAAGACAATAATATAAATAAGTAACCTTTATCCCAATCCCATACCAATAAATAAGCTAAGATTACATGACAATATAAAATCACAATTTGCAAAAAATTCTAATATTACTAAGTGAATAATATCCAATAAGATTTTAAAAGGAAAAGTCATTCTACCTTAAACCCATCAAATTTTTAAGCCTAATTTACTATCACACCATAATGGAAAAAGCTAATAAGAAATTCTACAGGCAAACCCACTAGTCTTGTTTATAATAATAAATACTATACTAAACACTTGTTAACTAAACAATTCTTTGTTTCCTAACATTGTGTTTGTGCAGGCAATAGCAATATTAAATAACATGCTAATCATATTGCAAGCAGCAATGTTTAATGAAATGTGATTTGTAGTGAAGTGGACACCTATCTTTTAAGGCACAAAGTTTAAGTAAAATAGAAACTTTTTAGAAGATTCTGGCTGGGTAAAATTATTTAATTGAGAAAATATAAACAAACTACATTTAAATTGTTTTATTAGAAACATTTTTCCAAATCTTATTCTCTTCTTTTATTTATTTATTATACTTCTGTACATATATATACATGGAGGGCTTAATACTATCAGTATTCTCCACCAGCCAACCATGGAGTGCAGAGAAATGGTGGCGGTTTTCATGTTTACAGCATAATATGGTACAAAATTGCAAGTACTGAATGTGCAGATTCTTCATAAACATCTAATTGTGTGTTCTTCTATATTTAAATATGAGTTTATATGTAAGTATAGAGCTCTATGATTCCTAGAGATATGATTTATAGAGGGAATGTTATTCTCCACTGATGATACAGTTGAAGAATAGATGTATGCGTAACGTGACCATTTTTTTTTTTTGTCAGAGCGGGACATCTGCGTAATTAAGTAATAAAAAAGTTAGGTATTAGTGTTGTACAAGTTTTTTTTGTATAGAACATAGAATAACTCAAAATAATCAAAGCAAATAAGTAGTGACGTGAATTCTAGTTTGTATTTTTATATTTATCGGCTGAACAAATTTGTTTTAAAATATAATTTCGAGCGAGAAAAATACATTTTAAATTATTGTTTCGTGTGTTTGCAAAAGCGGGACAATTTCAGCCTCGCGGGGGACACCGGGACAGACTGCCTGAAAGCGGGACGTATGGTCACGTTATGTATGCACCACACTTGTGTATGTATATGAGTAGGTTTACATATGAATAATTCTAAATAACAGCTTAGTACTGATCCAAAGTATTTCCACTGTCTTATACAAACTAATAACTAGCTACAACATTCAACGGTTAAACATAAAGAAATCAAAATAAAGTGCATCAAAATAATACCAGAAATACAATTTTAAAGAAAGAATACCACAACAGATCATGCTCTTATCTACAAAAAAGAAATAAAAAAAAAAACTAAATGAGCAGGCCACTAACAACTTTACATATTCCATGGTAGGTACCTGACATCAACACATATTTTGATTCCTTGTTTTTTTGAAAATCACTCTTACAGAAATGTCTTGAACATACATATGTGGGTGAGTCAGTGGGTTTGTAATGTGTTACGTCTATCCACAAATCTTTTAGGACAGTATTTTTGGGAAACTTGTGGTAAGTTACTCCGTTATCCTCTGGTCTTGTTGAACTTGAGTTACAGTTTTCGATACAACATGTTTTTACGCCCATCCTAGTGTTCAAATTATGTTTCAGTATTTAAATTTAGTCAAGATCTTGTCGTCATTGAATAATAATTAAGCTTATTAACATAACAAGGGCAGGACCATACATACAAAGCATTTTAGTGCGCGCATTATAATACACCTTATTTGTCCAATATCAATAAGAATGCTCATATAAGGAAGAATATTAAACCTCCAAAAGGCTCCATTTCAAATCAAAGGGTTAATTATTAATCACAATAAAATAGATACTAAAGTATTCAAACACATCATGCACTACTAACCTGCCTGGAATCTTTTACATTTGTTTTATGATAATAATCGATCTAAAGTGCATTCCTTTTCATTTTTCACATCATTAGTCTTTTACAGACTATCAATAATTTTATTAGATGTTATAAAAAGACTCAAACACCGATATAACAGCAATGATAACAAAAATATTACGAAATATTTTGTAATGCGCTTCAGTTTTTTTAGATAATTTGACAGGACAGGGCAAATAAAATGGTTGTTTTGTTTGGTTTGCTCGGACAATCAAATGAGCAGGATAGATAGATGAAACAGCCTTGAATTGAAAAGAGACAAATACATACCTATTCATGCTTAGCTGCGTAGATTGACATACACCGGTGTTTGCCTTGTAACATTTTTGTCATAATTGCCATATTAAAAGTTTAAAATATCACAATTTTTTAAAATATTCTAATGAGCAATTTAGTTAATTTTTATTTATTTGTTTTTTTCATAATATATTAATTATACATTTTATATATGAACTATAATCACTTCAAATGTTATTTATAAATACCTATATCTTTTAAATAAATATCAAAACGTGGGTATATAGGTAGTTATAAGATTTATTGTAAAATATTGCAGTTTTGTATTAAGTCGAATTTTTAGTTAATTATGAAATTCTTAACAGAATCTTAAGTTATTGAGTAAAGTTTAAAATGAACAATGTACGCTTAATTGTATTTTATTTGCAACTGGTAACAATTTGCTTCCCACTGTAGCTAACTTCATGTCTATAATTTTTGTGACGTGTGTGACGTATGATTTGACCTATCAAGAAAAAATCAATATCAACAATGTGAAACTGTTTTCATCAAAGTTTTGTTATTATTAAATACTGAATGTATTCGAAATTTCAAAATGGATCTCGCAAAATCATTGTTCAGTTCAAGAGATCATGAGGGCTACGTGGGCAAAGAAGACCATGAAAGAAAGATAAGTGCTGCATTATCTGATGATGATCCAGAAGACACAATAGATGCTATACGTGGCCTGAATATTGCCGATGAACTACTTCCAGCACCGGGTGGTCCCTTCTCAGCACTGACTCCAAGTATGGTGCCTCAAGATATAATGGCTAAGTTAGCCCAACCAGAATCCGAAGGTCATGGTGGTGGGTTACCAGATTATAGATTTGATGAATTTGGGTTTTGTGTCGAAGATGAAGAGGGTGCTGAACAAATCTCAGATAAAATATCAAACATATTCGTTGAAGATGATCAACATCGCCTCGAGTGGGAGTTTTACAGCAAGGAAATTAATTTCTCAGAAGGCGAAGGTAAATTAGAAAAAACTGATAAATTACAAAAAATGGTCAAAGACGGTGTTCCTCATTCTCTACGTCCCCAAGTATGGATGCATTTATGTGGAGCCCATAAGAAAAGGGCAACTACTGAAATTACATATCATGAAATTGTTAGAGCGTCTAGTGATGATGCATTAGTGACAAGTAAACAAATAGAAAAGGATTTGGTGCAAATCTTACCCAATAATGTATGTTTTTCTCACCCAACAAGCACGGGAGTTCCTAGATTACGCAGAATTCTACGAGCTTTAGCTTGGCTCTATCCAGATATTGGGTATTGTCAAGGTACTGGAATGATTGCAGCTTCATTGTTACTTTTGATGGAAGAAGAAGATGCATTTTGGATTATGTGCACAACAGTAGAAGATCTTCTACCAGCTTCTTACTACTCTTCTACTCTGATTGGTATTCAAGCTGATCAAAAAGTCCTGAGAAGTCTAATCTCAACCTATCTACCAGGTATTGATCAAGTGCTTAATGCCCATGACATTGAGCTCTCTCTTATCACAATGCATTGGTTTTTGACATTATATGCAAATGTTGTAAACATGAAAATATTACTAAGAATTTGGGATTTGTTTTTCTTAGATGGCTCTCTAGTTTTGTTCAAAGCCACTTTGGCAATGCTGAAAATCAAAGAAAATCGATTTACTGAAATATCAAATTCGGCTCAAATTTTTAATGCATTATCGGACATACCTGGTGAAATCAATGATGTAGATCTCCTGATAAAAACCATAGATGAAGTTTGTGGTGACACATTGAGCCCCACATTAATAGAGACACATCGAAGAAGACACCTCGCGTACTTAATGGCAGATCAAGGTGCACTTGTCGGAGATCCAGGACATGTCCCTAATTTACCAAAACAGCAATTACAAAGAAGACAAATAAAGAAAAATAAATCTGTTATACAAACTATACTTTTTGGAGAAGATAGTAACAATGAAGATGCTGTTTCTAAAAATGTTAAACAGACTGAAATTCTTGTAGATCTCAGAGAAGCTATACTGCAAGTAGCTCGCCATTTTCTTGCCCTAGAACCACAACTTGCTTCAGAAGTACAGTTAACTGCAGATTACACTATGCAAAGTCATGCTGCTGACAGAGAGCGTTATGTTAATGTATCAAGAAGTAAAAGAAGACGCGCAAAAGCATTACTGGACTTTGAAAGAAGAGATGGCGATGAACTTGGGTTTAGAAAAAATGATGTAATTGAAGTCATTAGTTCGAGGGACGAACATTGCTGGATTGGTGAACTTAACGGACTTAGAGGGTGGTTTCCAGCACGATTTGTCAAATTGTTAGATGAGAAAGGAGTCAAATATAGTAGAGCTGGAGATGATTCAGTTACAGAAAAGGCAGCTCACTTAGTCAGAGGTGTATTAGCACCAGCATTTAAAAGAGTGTTACTGCATGGCATTAAAAGACCTAGTTTTCTGGATGGTCCTTGCCACCCATGGCTTTTCATTGAAGAAGCATCGTCAAGAGAAGTTGAAAAAGATTTCAACTCTGTTTATAGTAGGCTGGTTTTGTGTAAAACATATCGACTTGATGAGGATGGCAAAGTGTTAACTCCAGAAGAACTTTTATACAGATGTGTTCAAGCTATCAATTTATCTCACGACAATGCGCATGCCCAAATGGATGTAAAACTGAGAACATTAATATGTATGGGACTAAATGAAGAAGCCTTACATCTATGGCTAGAGGTTCTTTGTTCTTGCGTAGATGTGGTGCAAAAATGGTACCATCCATGGTCATTCATAAACTCGCCTGGGTGGGTGCAGATCAAATGTGAACTAAGAATACTTTCACAATTTGGATTTAATTTAAATCCTGAATGGGAGCTTCCGTTAAAAAAAGATACACAAAACCAACCTTTAAAAGAAGGTGTTAGAGATATGCTTGTTAAACACCATTTATTTTCTTGGGATTTATAAATTGTCATTGTACCGATTACACTATCTCTATAGTCTTTTATAATACTTAATGCAAAACTAAGAAGACTTTTATTATTAGTTGTACTTACGATGTTGTTTATTTTTACGTTTAATTGTTTATTTTGTTTTTGTTCTTTAAGATGTATGTATTATTTAATAATTATTTTTTTAGTAATAATTTTAACAGTATTGATAATATTTTTAATTGTATTGTAGTATTTTATAAAATCTTCAAAATTTAATTCTAATTATGCTCTCGTGAAAAATGATAGTTCATGGAAATGATGTTTTAATGAGAATATTCAATAAATTGATGTTTTCATTTTAAAACTGTAGAGTATGGCACTAAAGAATAATATATTTCATGTTGTATTAAATTCATGTTGGTTTCATTCAATACCTATCAAAAAAGAAAATCTCTCAATATTTATGTACTTACTTAAAAAGTTCTGAAAAAATAACAAACATTTCTTGTAAAACTTTTTCTTTCTTAGTTCTCTTTATATTCGTATTATAGTAATTTTAACAATTTAACAGCTCTGCAAAGTATTAAAAAAATAATAGGCCTTTTGTTAAAAAAAAACTGTAAAAATTGGTGACGAATACGTATAAAATATGCGAGCTTTAGTGTAATGGCAACCCTTTGGCAATGACCTGAAGTTAGCCACGAATAGATAAAATTTTGTTTCATCGTTCTTTTCTTTCTCTCTTTCTTTCATACAAATTTTATTGGAGGTCCGATAGAGGTAGTAGATGTCATGCTAAGGTATAAACAAAACAAAGCAACAGAAGCTGTAACAAAACCTAATGTCAAAGTGACAGCACAATAACCTCAAACTTCCTTCTTGCTTCTTGCCCTCTCTTCAATTTGAGAAGTCAAACGTGCTTGTTCTCTTGGAGCTAAGGCCTGTTGGCGACTTGCACGTAATTTGATAAACATGGTTTCCAAGGCTGAATTAGCTTGTGTGTACTCCGCTCTCATCCTCGTTGATGATGATGTCGCCGTCACCGTAAGTTTTAATTCAATTTTTAAAAAAATTTCCTTGAAATCCGGTGTCCAAGTCAACAAAGTTTATGTCTCCGAAATTTCATCCCCTTTAATCTCGTCAATTACTTGTAGAAATTACAAAAATAAGCTCTTAGCGGCCGTGGAAAGTGATAAACTATGAAAAGTAACATATATTTTGTGCTTAAAGTTGGCGGGAATGTGTGTTTACATTGGTGTTTGTGTTTAGGGTGAGAAGATCTCCACCATCCTGAAGGCGGCTAACGTGGACGTGGAGCCTTACTGGCCCGGTCTGTTCGCGAAGGCGCTGGAGGGAGTGAACGTGCGTGACTTGATCACCAACATCGGATCCGGCGTGGGTGCCGCCCCGGCCGCCGGCGCTGCTCCGGCCGCCGCCGCCGCCGCAGCCCCCGCTGAGGCCGCCAAGGAGGAGAAGAAGAAGGAGGAGGAGCCTGAAGAGTCTGATGACGACATGGGCTTCGGTACGTTTATTATACAAGTTTTTTATCACCTATCCAAATATAGTATACTATTTGTGGCCGATGTGGCCTCTATAACTTCACCAAGTTATTTTTGTACCCAGAATATGTTTATTAGTCTATCTTAGAACAGTTACCATTCTTTGAACAGTAACCTTAATATATGAAATAGCCATTTACTATAATAGGATATAAATGTTTAATATAAAATGTCCCCGTAACTTATACTACTTCAAAAGTTAGTTACGATATTCAAATTATTATTTGTTGGCAAAATTGAATTATCCATCAGCTCTTCACCATGGTCATGTAAATGTGTAGAAAATGAATTGTTTATTTATCATGTCCTGAGGTTTTTAGCAAATTTAATTCAATTATTTTAATTGAAAGTGTAAATTCTACAAATACTAGACAATATTTACAATGATGCTGCATGTATTAGCTTCAGAAATGAAATGAATGAAACTTCTTATCACTGAGTATATTGTCGATACAAAATTAGTTAAAATGATGCCATGTTCAATACTAATTTGTGTATTCTTTTGTTTCAGGTCTCTTTGACTAAAAAGCTTTATGTTAAAGCTGTGGTATTCCATTTAAGCTTTACGAAGCTTATTTAGAAATAAGGAAAATGACTTTATTAAAGTTACAAAATTGATACTTGCATTTTTTATTGAAATCCTTTGTAGACTTACTTTTTAATTTTAAGTGGATTTCCTCTCAATTAAGATGTTTAGATTGAGGAGCCTTTTAAATTGATATTACTTATGATGTTTTAATCCATACAATGATATTTACAAACAAAACTGAAATAACTATAATTTGATTGGCGATAGTGTCTGTAGGTATATGAATACCTGCGTCCTGCTATGCCAAAGATTATTAGTTCGATTCCCGCTCAAGACCTTCGTGATTTGTGTGCATGAAATTCGGAGAGGGAGCAGTTCTGTTTTTTCTGAGGCATGAATCACGAACCAAAGATATGTAGGTATCAAAAAATCCTTGATTTGATTTGGCTTGGGTTCCTACATTTTAAAGAATAAATTTTGGTGAAGTTTTATTTGGGTATCGCAGGCGCAGTGCAGTGGTACCTATTATTTTCTATACATTAAAAATTCTCATAGGTACCACCAGGTGGCGCTGAAACTTAACTCTATTTTCATTTTTAATTTTGAAATAGCAGAAAATTAAAAAATGTCATGATTATAGTAATTATTATAATGCCACTAGCTTTGATAGAGAGAATCTTGGTCGTGATCCTTATTCTATTTCCACTAGCATAAAAATTATAAAACAACCTTGAAAACCATTTATGCTTAGGCTACCATAGCGCCACCTTTTTATTTGACAGACGCGTCATACAAATGTGACATTCACAGATAACGCATCTCTACACAAGCACGGCTTTTATCAATGACATTGACATTTGTGAAATTTGTCATGTCATGTCATTTGTGTTCTGTCCGTGACTCCGTGTTTGTGTTGTTGTTTACAATTTATTTAATTAATTTGTTGTAAGTAAAATATTAAAATAAAATGACGAGTAAACCGAATTCAAAGAGGACTATTTATGTAGGAGGCTTAGCGGAGGAGGTTAATGAAAAAGTTTTGAATGCTGCCTTTGTACCTTTTGGAGATTTGGTCGATGTTCAAATACCGCTAGATTATGAAAGTGAAAGACATCGAGGGTTCGCGTTTATCGAGTTTGAGAACGCCGAAGACGCGGCTGCCGCTATTGATAACATGGTAAGTTAAGAAATCAATACTTAGAACATATCAACATAACATAAACACTTTAAAAATACATGTTTACGTTTATAGGTTAGGTAATTTTTTTATAATAAAAAAATACTACATTCCAAATTCAATTTCACTTCTAGAACGATTCAGAATTATTTGGGCGAACAATAAGAGTGAATATAGCGGCACCACAGAGAATAAAGGAAGGCTCCACTAGACCTGTCTGGTCTGATGATAACTGGCTTCAGAAACACGCCGGAGAAACTTTGAAGATCAACAAGGATTCTGAAAACAGTAATAAAGAAGATACTAAAACTACTAGTGTAAGCAATTTATTAAGCAGTCTTAACAAAATCATTCACTACATCATATCATTATAGTAACTGACCCCTATCTAAGTTCGAAACTTGTATCTAGGGTATCAGAAACTACACACACACTCATTCACACACACAATCAAATACTGACATTTCGTCAAACCTGGTTAAACTAAAAAACCAACCAAATAAACTCCCATGTTTATTTGGTCAGTTTTTTAGTTTAACCAGGTAAAGGTTCAGAAGAAGATGATTGTTGTTTTAACATAAATATTTGTTGTACGCTCAATATCAGGAGTTTCAAATTTTTGCTTAGTTATTATCACACCAAGTGCTGTAATATATAGGATATAAGCCTAGTAGCTCATTTGCTATAATAATAAGATGAAAGAGATTGATTTCTGTTATTTAGGCGTTAGAAAATAGTAAATTTAATTCATAGTTAGAAAATAGTAATTTAATTTTTCAATTCATTGCTTTGCCTTGTAACAGAACTACCAGAAAAAAGTTCAAATAGCTTCAAATATTAAGAAGTAAATACTTCTGTATTATTGGTTAATCAGTGTCAAGTGAGACATTGGCAGGACGATGACAACTAAATTATTTTTAACAATTTAACAATTTCTTTTTACACAATTATATAAATTTAGAAAAATCAATCCATTTGATATTAGTATTATTTTTTTATTCCTTCTCTAGTTAAAATATTAATTAAAAAGTATAATTAAATATAGTAAGATGGGCCAATGCATAGATCGTCAAGACCACAATGAATTAAATGAAAGTGATACTACAGAACAGAGTACAAAGAGTGTTTTAAATTTAGCTCCGAAGAAAAAAAACACAGAACAAGGGGAAGATAAGAAAAAAGCATTAAATATTAATAAAGACCAGGAATAGTATTGTAATTTTAATATTTTTATACATAAATAAATATTCTTTATTGCTTAAAATGACTTTCCTGAGTTTTACAAAAAAGCTTATGTTTGTTTTAAACATTAAATACATTTAAATAAGGTTGTTTTTACATTGGATTGTAAATATTTTGTTTGAATATTTTAATTTCTTTACAGGACCAAACAGTACTAGCACTCACACAGGTATTATTGTATTGATAAGTATAGTATAGATGATACATGAAAAAAACGTCTGGCATTGAAATGAGCAATTGTAGTAATATGTATTATGTTAAAACAACAATTCTATCTTCAATAGCAAGTCTAGTAATCTTCAATTTAGTAGTTAAAAATAGCGTCTAACTCCTAACTAAACACACACCCTTACTAATATTATAAATGCAAAAGTTACTTGGTCTGTCGCGCTTTCATGCCATAACTACGGAACCGATTTAAATGGAATTTGGTACCAAGATAAACTACAGCTTGGGGAGAGACATAGGCTACATTTTATCCCAAATTTCCCACGGGATAACGTTCCGAGCGGGTAAAACCGCCAGTCTACAATATTAAATGAAAATCTTATGATCTATTTAATTTTACAGAATATGTACTTAGTTATATGTAGTGAATGATTATGTTATGTTATTTAGTTAAAATCCTTACTGTTCACAGGAAATACCAGCAAAACAAAATGGCGAAAAGAAAAATCCTCAAGTGTACTTCGATGTAGTGGTTGGTAAACAAGAATTGGGTCGTATTATAATGATGTTGAGGGCCGACATAGTGCCGCGGACCGCTGAGAACTTCCGCGCCCTCTGCACGCACGAGAAAGGGTTCGGCTACCAGGGGAGCAGTTTCCATAGGATTATACCGGATTTTGTATCCTTTTAATACTTGGTTTGAATTTTATATGATATGTCGTGTGAGCTAAAGAGTTTGCGGACAACTATAAAAATCTATCTATATATATAAAACTCTTCCGTTACTGAGTGATGTACTGACTGACTGACATACAGACTGACAGACGGACAGATGAAACTACTGGTCGTAGAGAGCTGAAATTTGGCACGGTTGTTTGTTAAGAGGAGTAGGCTACCACTAAGAGAGGATTTTTGGAAATTCCCCCCACTAGGCGGAGAAAAAGGGGGGTAAATTGTAAACTACGCGGGTGAAACCGCGGGGCGCTGCTAGTATCTAATAGAACAACTGATAATGCACTGAGAACTCTTTACTAATAAGACGCTACGTCGCGTTCCTTAGTTTCATAGGCTTATTCGTTGAAATCTTAGACTTATTATTCTCACTTTATTAATTGACATGGGAATTACTAAATTCCTCAATTCCTCCTTTCATAATCATAATAATCCTAAATTTCAATGAGATTTTTTTCTGTGTTCGAGTGGTTTTCTGGGTTGTTTAGATTGGCGCTGCGAATGTGCTCCGAGATTTTGCTTAATTTCTATTCATGCTCGCATTCTGTATTAATAAAAAATCATTTATATTCCTGCTTGCAATCTCTATCTAATTATAAAATCCTGAACAAAAACCTCATAGATGTGTCAAGGCGGTGACTTCACGAATCACAACGGGACGGGCGGCAAGTCTATATACGGACGCAAGTTCGACGATGAGAACTTTACGTTGAAACACACCGGACCGGGGATACTTAGTATGGCCAACTCGGGACCCAATTCTAACGGATCACAGTTCTTTATGTGTACTGCTAAGTAAGTATTTAAAATTGTAATAAAGTAAATTATAGAAAACTGATATCGAATTTATTGGGGAAGCAGAAGCGTTTTTAAACGTCGAACGTTTTTAGAATTATGCGTGTCTATATCCTACTAATATTATAAACACGAAAGTTTGTAAGAATGGATGTATGTTTGTTACTCTTTCAAGCACAAACTACTGAACCGATTTAGATGAGGTACAGATGTTCCTGATAAATAAGAATAACACATAGGATAACACACTTTCATTAAAAAATCCCACTTGATTAGCGGGTAAAACCGCGGGACAGCAAATTCTATTCCTGTTTCCTAATTAATGTTGCGAATCCATAGTTTTCATCCAAATTCTACCAGGAAGAAAGCTTGTAGTAATAAGGCCTCTTATTGTACTAACAGCTGATTAAAATAATCTTTATTTTAATTTTAGAACGGAGTGGCTCGACGGTAAACACGTGGTCTTCGGCCATGTCATATCAGGTTTAGATGTACTAAAGAAAATGGAGAAATACGGAAGCAAATCTGGGACTGTCTCGTCAAAAGTGACTATTAGTAATTGTGGAGAATTACAATGATTTTAAACTGTTTATGAGTTTTATTTATTATAGTACCGTATTAATGGCTAAGGCGTCGACCTGTTGGCAATCCAGATGTTGTAAGTTCGATCTCCGCCCATTGTACTATTGGCGTGAACCCACATTAAACTTGCACTAGGATATCGGAAACTACATACACTCTTTCACACACACCCAGACCGAGATAACCCCGCACGAGAATTGAACCCTCAACCTTAAGATAGACAGTCCGACATGGTGACCACTCTGCCATCTGGGTTAAAAGACGCTATTTCATGGACGTGATTTCTAATGGCTAGATTGTCACTCACATTGGGGGAAAGCTAGTACTCAATAACATCATCTATTACTAGAATTAACTTATTTTCCCGAAATTTCCATACTCGTAGTTACACAACTAGTAATGTAGTACTCGTAGTACACAAATCATAAGTTCCCAAACAAACAATTGCCACAGATTAAATAATAGGCGAAATAGTCTTTCAGATGGATGTTATATAAGTTTGGAAGTTACAAAGTGCTGCGAAGTAATGCAGAGATAAATGGTTAAGTAATAGGTAGAGGTAGCCTTGGGCCATTCCCTTTCGAGTTTCCTTAAGACCAAGGTTTTATTTTTAGCGTAATGGGAGTTCATTTCTGTGCTCCAATTGTGTACTTTAATTTTGTATGAAGTGTTTACGGTTTTATAACTGACTCCGAAAAAGGTTTGCGATTCGTTTTTATGTGTTCGTTGATTGAAATTCGATTGCTTGAGCTTTAGGTGGCTTCAGGCCGCGGTTTCGTAACGGTCCAAGTGCATATAATAATGAAGTTACCAGCTACATTAAATGCAATGTGCATTTCATTTATTTGATATATTAGGCCCAACTTTATAACTAGGTATTTACTAAGCTAAGAAAATTCTTTCCGAGATTTACAATTTAGACTTGTTTGCAGTAATTAATATAATAATAGGTGGTGCTTAGGCACCAAGACTGCATTCATAAGTATGATTTCAATTTCTTTCGTATTGAAATACCACGCACCTACATGCACCTACTTTATTTACAAAAGAAAACATTTTTACACCTTCCCCGATAAACTGAATTGAGATAAAATTAGCATTCACAAACTTATAAATATTAGTGATAAGAAATTCAAATACAAGTAAGTATGTAGCCACCTAATAAATAGATTAGCGATGAGCAATTTTTTCACAGGATAATTTTCTGACGAGTTCAAGCTGTTGCATTATGTAGGTCAATTGTCGCACTTAGTACTTGGACGTTAAAATAATGAGCCTTTTAAATGTTAATTATTTAATTTTATAGCTCAAAGTTCTGAACACTTGAATCAGCTGACCTCTTTTCTGGCCGTAAAAGGATCTAATTTGGATTCCATTTGATTGTTTTCCGGTAATTTTGCCACAGGAATAAAATAAACGGCCTCTTTGTACTTTGTGATTCGAGTTCCATTTACGCTTTGTAAAGATTTCACAAAATAAAAAGGTCTAAATTGTGACACTCGTGAATGTTTTTGAACAAGAGTCAGCGTTAGCGTTTTGGTTTTTTGTAATGTTTTATTTAAATGTTACAAGTATTTCTTTTACAAAAGGTACATGAGTGCGATAAATTACTGGTTACATTGTGCCATCAAATGTTAGGATTCGGTCAGAAAATGATCTTGTGAAAAAAGTATTGTGCCCTATCAGTTGGTAATATTGGGTTTAGGTCGCCTTAGCCACGAGTTGACGGCCTTTAAGAGATAACAGGCAGGACGTTAGGTCCTAACGTATTACTCAAGGAAAGGGGAAGGGTAACAAAGAGTTTAGGTTCCGGACTTCTCATTCATCCTACGACGCAGTACTTCACTGGGATGGTGTGGCTTGTTCGAACCGTGTTCGAACAGATATGATTTACCTAATGATGATGTGTGCACAGACTTGTTCTACCATAATAATACCTTAAGTAATAATTACCAGCAAAGTAATCAAGTAAATTTTATTTTATTAATGATCTAAGTAATCAAAAAGACTAACAAAAACTATTTAATAAACATATTTCCTTACAATTAGTTCTAGGTAATACATAGTTAAGTTTGTATAATCCTTGTACTTAGACGTACTTAGGTATAATTCGTTATAAAAATATTTTTATCATCATCATCATCGTCAGCTTATACATTTATATATCTTCTCCGAAGGGCTCGAGCCTACCCTGGAAACTTTGGCCAAGTGCCTTCACACACTTCGTTGACTTCACACACAACCTTAGAACCAATGTCTTCGCTTCAAAGTTCGAAGTCAAAGTTTACGTAACACATGCCTACCTAAGTACACATACATACATAGATAACTACGTATATACCACATCTCATATTATACTAATATAGAATAGAATTACGTAGGTATCTACCCATCTTCGTGTTGACTATGATTAAACCTTAATTGGTTTCGAAGTGTTCTTGCTGTAGTTAAGTAAGTATGTATATCATATGTGTTATGTACGTACGTACTCGGAGTATTACACGTATTACTAAATAAACAGTGTGACGCGGTATTAGTGAATGAATTGAGCATTAACATTGTATTAAACGCTTTTATGTGTACAGAATTTTGGTATAAACATCTTATAAAAATCGCGAAAGTTTGTATGATTGGATTTCGATCTAGAGTGGATCCAATGGATGTATTTTTGTTCTTTCAAGTAAAAACTACTAGATCGATTTAGTTGAAATATAGTATGTACAACGTTCTTTGTAAACCCTAATAACATTAGTAGAATATAATTAAACGAAACGTACGACATTATATATATATATGTAAAACAATCATCCTCCTCTGATGATGGCCACAGGACGTGGCTGAAACTAGTCGAGGGATTCGACTTAAATAAGTCCCGTTATTTTACATTTATATATTATTAGAATACTACGATATATATTATTAGAAATACGAGTTTTTTACGGGATCGGTATTGGCACAGGTGAAACCGTGAGGCAAGCTGGGATGGTGCTTTGCGGTGCAAGTAGGTATGGTATTCCTTTTCCATGTGCTTAATTGCAAATCTTGATAATAACTATGAATACTCGTAATATCAGTAACTATTAACAAAACCACGTCATATTCAAAGAACGTAACAAAAAGAAAACCATAACGTTCTATAACGTAACGTACCAAAAATAACTAAAATTTTTGAATCATAAAAATGTTCTAACGAATATACAAAATATTTGAGTGCTGCAAAAATAAGAATTTCTGTTCACGTATCGGTGTTGGAGGTAGAATTTTGTATACTAACATGTGGGTGGACTATATACATACATACATAGGTTGTATATCATGTAGGTAAGTACACACATCAAAAGTGTCTAGGGATCAAGCATTTTTATGCGGATTTCTTGAGATTGAGATGTGGCTTTGTAATAAATTTATGATTTTATAAATTTATATGGATCCTTTTTGGTGCATTTCATAATTTGAATCAGGAACTGTGAATCAAATTCGAGTAAAAGATGAAAATCAGCTGTCAATATTTTCCCTATAAAAACATACAACGCATTGAAGACATTATTAGTGCTACTGTTTCCCTACTACTGATTAAAACCAACGTTATTATGGAGCGGCGACGTCATTTAAGCAGGGAAGAAATGCTCAGAGCCGTGGGAATGATAGAAGCTGGTTCCCGGCAACGTACTGTGGCTTTAGCTCTGAATACAAGTCAGAGTGTTATCAGTCGACTTTGGACACGTTACCGAAGCACTGGTACCGTGGCTGAGCGCCATGGAGGACGGTATCGCTGCACCACACGGAGACAAGACCGATACATTCAAATCTTAACTCGAAGAGCTCCAACAATAACCGCCATGATGTTAGCCGTGCGGCTTCATCACTCTTCAGGGAACTTAATTAGCGACCAAACAGTCAGAAACCGCTTGCATGAAGTGAACCTTCATTCCCGAAGACCGCTACGGGTACCACCTATAGCAATGCACAATCGTAGGATTCGATATCAATGGGCTCTTGAACACAGAAATTGGGCAGAAGAACAATGGCGTTTCGTGTGCTTTTCTGATGAGTCTCGTTTTGGTATGAGACCGGATACAAGACGTATACGACACTGGAGAACCCCTGGACGCCAACAGCGATTAAAATCCTGCCAGGAAGTCCATCCTTATAGTGGTGGAACCATCATGGTATGGGCGGGTATTTGGATCGGCGGAAGAACTGAGTTGATTTGGATCAGAGGCAACCTCAACGCTCAAATTTATGCTGAGACGATTGTATCAGACGTCATCGTTCCTCTACAAGTGCAAATCGGTCCCTTATTTCAGTTAATGCATGATAATGCACGACCGCACACCGCAAGAGTTGTAAGACAGACTCTCGCCGCAGCTAACATCAATGTCCTGCCCTGGCCTGCTCAGTCGCCAGACTTGAACCCGATTGAGCATGCATGGGATATGCTACAGAGAAGAGCTCTGCCGAATATGGAGGGTATCCAGTCGCAAGAAGACCTTTTTTTGTTGTTGCAACGAACATGGGCGGCCATTCCACAGCGTGATTTGGATGAACTCATTTTGAGTATGCCAAACCGATGTTCTTGTGTTGTTAGTGTTCGCGGTAGAAACACGGATTATTAATTGTTTAAGTTACCCAATAAAATTTTAAAGAAAACTGTTATTTCAGTCTTTTTTTCGAACTTTAATGTTAGTGGTTCAAATGTCAAAAATCCCTTTATTAGGAAAATGGCAAATTTCTTTATTAATGCAAAGGTGACTTGGTTTATCGTTACTGTGACAAACGAAAACACTTTATTTGATGAATCCTTAAAGAAAATTTTAATTAATATCAATCAGGAGAAAAGTTATTGCAAAAATATATGTTGATCCCTAGACACTTTTGATGTGTGTATATCCTTACTAATATTATAAATGCGAAAGTAACTCTGTCTGTCTATTACCTTTTCACGGCTAAACTACTGAACCGA
Organism: Timandra comae; assembly: GCA_958496195.1. NCBI lineage: Eukaryota > Metazoa > Arthropoda > Insecta > Lepidoptera > Geometridae > Timandra > Timandra comae. The sequence goes on from OY292356.1 coordinate 9,942,416, forward strand.
TTGACTTGAAATTTGGTACAGGGGTAGTTCGTTATCCGGGGAAGAATTATGCTATGTTTGATCTCAAAATTCCTACGGGATCGTGAACTATGCGGGTAAAACCGCGGGGCATAGCTAGTGCAATATACATAAGTGAGCTACTTACACAGTTCAGTAGTTTGGTCGCGCACAAAGTGCAAATGCAGTTGCAAGCTACAGTATAACATTCTACATATTTATCATAGAGCTACGTTCATAGGAAGATATATTTAGATACTTTATAATTCAATATCTTAGAGCTAGAGTGGTTTGCTGTAAAGTATCTACCATACTGAGCGTATGAATAAAGCGGAACATGCAAAATAATGACTTAAGTTTCTGTTGTAAATCTTCTTCTCTGCTCGTTAATATCCGAATCAATGGCACAGTTTATAAGAATAAACACTTTGTAACTGTGTAATGCAACTGATAGGCAAGGCATATCTCAGATACTTATAAAATCTATTGTTTCTATGTTTCTACTGCCTAAGCTTTCCTTATAATCTATTTTACATCATCAAAATGAAGGATTTTTTACCGATTAACCACATATGAAGTATTAGTACTTACACAATGAATCATATTATCAAGTAGTAGGTTTGAGCAACCTTGAACTCTCTCACATCTAGGAAGCCACAATATTAAAGTATGGTGTCATTTTTTTTTATTTTTGGCGAGGTAGCTTTTTTTTAACACCTTTCTCTTTAATTATGGTTTTTGGTTTTTTATCCCCTCACAGAGCTGGGAATCGCAGGCACATAGGTCTATCGGTTCATGATCTGTGTGTTTACTTATTCTGCCTTTTTTTTGACGCGTTGAAAATGCATAGAACTGCATACCACCGTGAGCCGATATTGGGAGGACCCACGGGGCATGTAGGGCTCCCAGCCAGAAGGGCTGGGCCTACCCACTAAAAACACAGCGACTTTTTTTTTAATTTTTTTTTTAATCATTCACTACATCATCTCATTATAGTAACTGACCCCTAACTAAGCTCGAAGCTTGTATCTAGGGTATCAGAAACTACGCACACACTCATTCACACACACACCCAGACCGAGATGAACATTTGTGGTTCACACAAATATTCACCCCGCACGGGAATCGAACCCGCAACCTTACGGATGGCAGTCCGGCATGGTGACCACTCTGCCATCGACTTCCGTCCGAGTTACATTGGGGTGCCGTAGGATCCCGAGGGGGATTTCTGTCACGGCAAAAATAGCTTTTTCTGCCTTAATCAAATATATTAGCTGTCTTACACAAAGAAGCTAAACAAATTTGCTCTCACTTGACTTAAAAATTAAAAAGCATAAAGCCTATAATTGAATAAATTCCCTAAGTTCTAATTTCTTCAAATAAACAGAATGAATTCTAGACACATTTTGGAATCTACGGCCAGCATTGAAAATTAATTAGGTACAACACATTCCAATTCACACTCCACCTTTTTTAATTTTAAGACTTTCCAGAAGCAAAGTCCATATTTTATCTCGTAAAAGAATGACTGAAAAAATCAAACCATGTAAGTATTTTTCAAAAATTAATGAGTGTGTGCGTAGTTTCTGATACCCTACATGCAAGTTTCGGACTTAGTTAGGGGTCCAGTCACTATAATGAGATGATGTAGTGAATGATTATGTTATATCCCACCAAAAACATTCTGTAAAAAACTAGCCAAGTCTCGATGGAGCTGCTTGTTTATCTCTAAAAAGTAATGAAATCTAGACAAACTCGTACCAAGTCTAAGGTTCCTTACTGCGATTTCTTTATTATTATAGTTAATGTTGTGTGATTTGGCCGTTGAAGGGTACAGTACAGTACACAAGGGTACAAAACTAGGTGCTCCAAGACACTATTGCACCAATCTGTCGCCAGAACCACTACCCATTGACGATAGAAAATTGCCTCTTGAAAAACGTTGATTCAATATCCAGTCAATTGTAGGCTTGATAAAGCTGCGTATTTTAATAATGTTATAACATTACCTGTAAACAAAATTGACTTGTACCCACTACTATCGTTTTAAACAATGATCAACGGCCAAGTCACACAACATTAACTATAATAATAAAGAAATCGCAGTAAGGAACCTTAGACTTGGTACGAGTTTGTCTAGATTTCATTACTTTTTAGAGATAAACAAGCAGCTCCATCGAGACTTGGCTAGTTTTTTACAGAATGTTTTTGGTGGGATTTCATTTATTTTTGTTGAAACGTGTTAATATTTATTTACATATTTTATTAGATTTTCTGATTTGACACATGTTTTTCTTTTTAGGAGTAGTATTTGATTATTAAGCGCCCTGCGGTTTCACCCGCGTAGTTCCCGTTCGCGTTTCCGTGGGAATTCCGGGATAAAAAGTATCCTATGTGCTTTTCCTGGTTTTAAGCTACCTCCCTACCAATTTTCAGCCAAATCAGTTCAGCCGTTCTTGAGTTATAAATTCCCGTTCTTATTCCCGTGGGAATTTCGGGATTAAAAGTATTCTATGTTCTTCTCCTGGTTCTAAGCTACCTCTCCACCAATTTTCAGCCAAATCAGTTCAGCCGTTCTTGAGTTATAAATTCCCGTTCCGAATCCCGTAGGAATTTCGGGATTAAAGGTATCCTATGCCCTTTTCCTGGTTCTAAGCTACCTTCCCACCAATTTTCAGCCAAATCAGTTCAGCTGTACTTGAGTTACAATTCCCGTTCCCGTATAATTCCCGTTCCCGTTCGATTATCCTAGTTTTTATAGTTTTCCCTTTATGTGGCCATTAAACCCTAACTCTGTACCAAATTTCAGCTCTCTAGGTTTATGGGAAGTACTAGTTCTATTTTGATGATCATGAGTGAGTGAGTGAGTGAGTGAGTGTCTAAAATACGAAACTTTGCTTTCGCTTAACTTCGGAACTAAATGACCTACAGACTTGAAATTTTATTTTAAGTATGTGATTGTATAGCTTACTAGATGACGAAAATTTCAGCGTTCTGGGCTTATCCAGAGGTTCTCAAATAGGGGCCTGAAAATGCGGCGAAAGGGTTCCTGTAAAGGATGGTACGGCAGTGTTTGCTTCGCGCTCGACTTGGCGGGGGGCACTGCCGTGCCCCCAGATTATTTGGAAAGTATAACAGGTCAGTAACTACAAACTACAAAAGATTTGAATGTGTAAATCATCTTTCGAGTCGACAGTACCACGTTGTCTCAGCTTTCGAGAACATTCCAAGTTTCCATTATTCATTATAAGATTCATTAATAGTGCACTGTTGCTCTCAGACTGCCTGTCTGCTAGAGTCCGGAGAAATTGTTCAAATTCATCTCAAACGAATAACAAGTGACGTTTAAAACGTATTGTTGATCCTTACTAATATCACAGAATAATAAAGAGTACTATAAATGCAAAAGTAACTCTGTCTGTTACCTTTCACGGCTAAATAACTGAACCGATTGACTTGAAATTTGGTACAGGGGTAGGTTATAGTCCGGGGAAGGACATAGGATATGTTTTATCCCAAAATTCTAACGGGATCAGGAACTATGCGGGTAAAACCGCGAGACGGAGCTAGTTGTTTAATAAATGTAAGTACTCCAAACTGATTTATGATCCTTTAATGTAGAGAGGTGTGATGCTTAATAGGTAATTTGTACAGAGTTTAATTAGGTGCGATGTTTCTACAAGAATCGTATTTATAAGCTATTCAAGCTTATCAAGTTGAATGTTTTATGGTGTTTGTTTGTTGGTAAGAATCCAAAACTACGATTTAAGCGAACTTTGGTAGAAGAGTCAGATATTTCTATATAACCAAGATTAAGATAAAGTTAGGATTTACGCGAGCAAAACCGCGGGGCACTGTCAGTGTACAATCATTTATAGTCACAAATAATATTAACAAATTAAAATATATATTTTGAACCCATTTTAGTACCCAAAGCTATAAAAATAAATGTGTATTTAAATATGACGCCGGATAAAGTTTTGATAGTGTCAATCGTGAAAGTTTCCAATTTTATCGAAAATATATTTTGGTTTTACTATCGCAATATGAATTCAACATTGTGTTTTAATTTAATGACCAATTGTAAACGATAGTGACTTCATATGCCTAATGTTGCGTGTTTGATTCCCGTTCAAGGCTATAAATATAAAATAATTCTTGTCTAAATCCACATAGGATTGTTCATCATTGCTTAGGTAATAGGTAATCTATACTAATATTATAAAGAGGAAAGATTTGTTTGTTTGTTTGTAATGAATAGGCTCCGAAACTACTGGACCGATTTCAAAAATTCTTTCACTAATGGAAAGCTATATATCAGTGCGTGACATAGACTATATTTTATCCCCGTAATCCCACGGGAACGGGAACTACGCGGGTGAAACCGCGGGGAGCTACTAGTATAAAATAAAAGTCTTAAAGATCGGTAACACACTTGTGACTATGAGTCTGAGTTAAAGGTGACCATGGTTAACGAGACTCATTTTTGATTTGTGCGCCATCCGACAGATTTCATAAGGACATGCTAAAATATGTAGTAAGTACTTACATACATCTGTCATACATAATTGATCTTTTGTATACCTTAGTACTAACCGTCAAAAAAACGAAGATACCAGTGTTTAGGTAATTAATCTTAGTCCATTATTTCTTTGAAAAATTACACAATAACAAACCTCTTTACTGCGAGGTTGAGTTACAAATCATTATTACGTAAGTCGCCTTAAATTATGATATCATATGGTTTCCATCAACGATTGCATAGTACTTACTCTAACGGCTTAGTTTTTGGTTCAAAACTTCCTTAAAACCCGTTTCTGGGAAATAAATATAACCACAAAGTTCAAAAGACAGTATGTTTGAACTTTATTCAGATTAAAACATTTCACTCGAGTCATCTATACCAAACAAATGGACGGGAACAACGTGTTTAAATCAACATAATTCTATGCGATCCATCATAAACAACAATAATTGCAAGCGATGAAATACTGTAACGAAAACCTGCTTGTGTCCAGAATTCGTGATGCGATGCTCCATCTGTAAGATTTTCCCGCCAGTTTCCATCCAGATACAGTGCGAATCAGACGTTTCGCGCTCGTGACGTCATCTGTACGCGCGGGAAATTGACGTTTTTCGTACACTGAACGTCCGCCAATATTCATATTCGGAATTTCTTGATTTGTGTGACTTCGAAGTTCAAACTCTTTGGTGATAAAAAAAGTTTTTATGTGACTCTGAGTGGCCAGTTTCTTTTGTGAGGTTTTATTAAAAAGTTTTTGATAATTTATGTGCTGTTGAATGGAGTTCTAATGTGACTAGCAAAGGTAAGAATTATGTTAAGTAATTAATAACGTTGTAAATTAGCGAACAGGTGTAGAACACCTGTTTTAAGTGTGTTAGTGTTGATATCTAATCTAAATAGTAACAATTTTAGTTCTGTGAACCACAAATTCGACCGACCGAAAGTTAATATAAACTTTCCGTGGTTTAACAGACTTTAGAACTCTAGAACATTGGCTATTAAATCCGTGAGTGCACTTTGCTATTTTAGTCTTTAACTATCTTTACATTTGTGGCTATATTTGTCTATTTAAACATGATCGTGAATACTATCTGATAAGGAAAATACTGTACGTTGAGTTTTTATATGAACAAATTGAACGTTTTTTATCATTGTTAATAATGATTTTATGTATAGATACTTAGTACCGAATGAGTGATAAAATAATGTTTTGAAAGTACCGTAAAGAGAAAAAAGGCATTGAGATTAAAAGCGTAATTTTTCATATAAATAAAAGTAAGTATAAATTATCCTTCTTTGTTAATCGCAACTTGAAGAAGGTTGGACTGATTGCGTTAATTATTTTTTCAAATGTTCGTAATAATCCGAGAAAGGCTCTTAATTTCGCTCTCTTATGGACTGAAAAGAAGGTAAAGTAACACGGAAATTTAGAAAAAGAAAATATATAAATTTGTTTATTCTTTCTAAACGAAATTCGGTTAGTTCTATATTTAAATGTAGGCAGTCATACTAATATTATAAATGTAAGGTGTGTTTTGTTTGTCTTTCTTTTTACCTCTTATCGTCAAACAGAGCAATGGATTGGTGTACATTTTTTTTGGATAGATTTAGTCGAAGAAAATGATAGGTGAAAATGTAGTTCAGAACTACATTTTCACCTATCATTTTCTTCTGGGTCATCATTTTCCTAATGGGTCAAACCTAATGGGTTGTATAAAATTAAGAAAAAAATTACGGGATGCAGTTAATACTGTTTACCTTAACTTTTTTATTCGATTACTTACTCAGATAAAACTGATAGTCCTGTCTAATATATTATGATATGAACTTTACATAATCACGTGCTATCAAATCTTAATCACTACTAACGTGTGTTTTCCACCAATTTCTTGACAAAAATAATCTTATTTTTTTCCCAAGAAAAGTCCGAAACATTATTCTAAAATAAGGTTGTGCATAGAAATAAGTAATCCACCATCACTGTTAATCCGCCATATTGAACTTATAATGACGTCATCTATCCATCTCTATTATCCATGCATCATTATTAAACATATTTATGCAAAACAGCCCCAAAAATTATATTAAGTTCAGTTGCAAAACACGACCTATACTAACAAGCCAAGTCAAAAGCTTTATAAAAACGTATCGAGAGCATTCTATTTTCAAATTTAAATAACGTTCCAATTTAATAAGCCAATCAAAATGCCAGTAGTGATATTATTTCTCGAATAATCCATTGGATGCGTTCGATTGCACTTAGGACGTTGGCGATGGACGGCTATTAGATTATAATAATTGATAGGATCAGTGGCAGAGTGGACCTTCAGAACAGACGTCTTCCTATATTTTACTCGAGACATTTATGCTTTGGTATAAATTGCTTTATGAGTACCAACTTGTATTCAATTTGTAAAAGTCACTTGAATGAATAATTAATTGAATGTATTTAATTTCGAAGAGACAAATCTTAAACGAAGTGATTTATAAATGCCTGCTATTAAATATGAAGAGGTTTTCATATTGATCATGTTTTCCACCCTACTAGGAAAACTATATTTGTTGTCTAGCATTTTGTTTTGTTTTGGTATTTATTCTAGAGAATTTAAATAACTCACCTAGAATATTCAGGACTACGATTATACATATAGTCAATGGTAACATAATTTGCATTTAATTAAACAATCTTTAGAATGAGCCCAATCTGTAGTTTCCTGAGATTATCTTTAGGTACACTTACATTTAGTTTTGGTACAAACTTTTTATAATAAGTAAGCTAAGACAATTTGAAAAGCCATGGCTGGTAATTGTAGTTGGTTAGGTTATCATAAAGATTAGAGAGTGGAGGATGAGGAGAGTAGAAATCCTGAGAGTTTTAAACTTTGAGTTCGCGAACGTTTAAAAACCTCAGTTTCCTTTGTGTTTACCTAAATATTAGTACCGTAGTTATGCTTTTACCGAATTATTAAGCTTTACAGATTTTAGCTATATTTATGTTAGCTACAAATTCAAGCTAAATATAACTAATGTAAATTGCAACGATCGATAACTTATTTTAATAAAATTAAAAATTATTTGTTAGTACCTATAATACAGAATTGCAAAATGTTATCAATTTATTTTCGACCATTTATCGATATCAGTCTACCTAACTAATTAAAACCATTATTTCAAAACTAAAATAAATATGATTAAAAAAGATTACATATGTTATATTAATTACATAAGCTTTGCAACCTTCCGGTTGACCGCACTCTAAGTACATTTTATCTTTACTTTTCAATCGTGGACATTAATATAGTAAGTAAGTAATTATAAAACAAAGTGATGAACTAGAAATGACGACCTCGATGGCAGAGTGGTCACCATGCCGGACTGCCATCTGTAAGGGTTCGATTCCCGTGCGGGGTGAATATTTGTGTGAACAAATGTTTGTCTCGGTCTGGGTGTGTGTGTGAATGAGTGTGTGCGTAGTTTCTGATACCCTAGATACAAGCTTCGGGCTTAGTTAGGGGTCAGTTACTATAGTGAGATGATGTAGTGAATGATTATGTTATGTTAAGTCGCTTCCGCGTCTGTCTATCCCTTTGTATTCTTATATCTTCAAAACTACGCAACGGATTTTGATGTGTTTTTTTTAATAGAAAGAGTAATTCAAGGGGAAGATTTTTGGCATTATATTATCCCCGTATTCCCACGGGAGCGGGAACTTCTTTGGTAAAACCGCGAAACCACCAATAATTATTAAACATAAAATATTTGAATCTTTAAAAGCTTCTGACACACACTTCCTCTATCAATGGTGATCTCTGTTTTTCTGGCTTCTTAAAACCAAGGTGCCTTGCCTTAAACCTTTATTGTTTACGTAGGACCTATGTGATAAAAGTATATAATCGTAATAGGATTATTATAATAAGATCAAAAACCCTCTCTTAGTGGTAGCCTACTCCCCCCAACAAACACACGTGTCAAATTTCAGCTCTCTACGACCAGTAGTTTCGGCTGTGTGTTGTCTGTCAGTCAGTCAGTAACGAAACAGTTTTATATATCTTCTTATATATAAAATTCTCGTGTCACAATGTTCGTTCCCATACTCCTCCGATTCTCATGAAATTTTGTGAGCATATTCAGTAGGTCTGGGAATCGGCCAACATCTATTTTTAATCCCGAAATTCCCACGGGAACGGGAACTACGCGTGTGAAACCGCGGGGCACAGCTAGTATATATATATAGATAGATTATTGGTGAACAAAAACTGTGCACATAAGCCTATATCTGATTTCATTGATGTATGCTAATTAAGCTTAACAATTTAACTCCCGGTGATTATGCCAACCTACGCTGCCTTTGATAGTGTCAGGTTTCCATTGGTAACCTTAGATCTTGGACTAAACCAGTAACGTACTAGAGTACATATTAGTATATTCAAATTATCGAACTAAAATTATTGATTCACATTATTTTATATTGATGTTGTTGAATTACGCGGGCACAACAGATTGTAATACAACTACATTAACGGATTTTCGTCATTTAAGTTTTCAGTGATCACGTTTTTAATAATTAAACCTGCTACAAATATCCGTCAACGTAACTTTATTTTTTATTACAAACCTACGCGTAATAGCTTTCTAGATATATCAAATACTACACCAAAATCCATTTATGGATTCTCAAAATTTACAAAAAATGTGTCCAAATAGAATGATGAACGCGTACATTTCTAGACTAAAAGTACTGATTGATGTGTTTCCAATACTTTTACATGTACTGAGAATCATGAAAATACTTCTTAGTGATCTTAAATATTAAAAAACACTTTCGGAATATAGATTTATCATACGAAAATGTAATTATCTTGATTTGTCCTGATGTGCCGAACTGTGTTGATTTTTAAAACTAATTTAAGCGAATTTTTGTCTTGTTTTATTTTTTTTACTTTGTATTTCCATGTTTTTAAAATCCGTTTGAAGCTGTTTTGTTTGTGTTCGTGTTAAGCCGGGAATTTATTCTTGCCGTTCATCTTCAATAAAAAAAGGTAGTTAACTTTTCTTATTGTAATTTACAATGAGTTGTAGTAACAACTACCAATACAATTTATTGTCAAAGATATAAATAATACATAAAACTGAATACCAATGAATTTAACATCCCATTGTCTTGTTAACCATCATTAACCCCCGACGCAAAAAGAGGGGTGTTATAAGTTTGACGTGTCTGTGTGTGTGTGTGTGTGTGTATCTCTGTCTGTCTGTGGCATCATAGCTCCCTAACGGATGAACCGATTTCAATTTAGTTTAGTTTGATGAAATTCGGTTGACCCGTTTAAAAGTTATAGAGGTTTGAAAGTAACTGTGTTGGGGGTTTTTTAATTTTTTAATTTAATGTTTTTTTTAAACTAGGTACTTCAAATGTCTCTCATAAAAATCCCGCACAAAATATCAGGAAAAACTGGAATAACCGAAACACACCGGTGTCTGAAATATCAGTTTCAGTTTTCAGTCATATAAAGTTGACTCACTTTCGCTTTCCCTTCAAATTAATTACTGTTATTTGTATCATTATTTAGACAAAGATGTTGATAGATACTTTAAATTAAGTGTAAACACCACAAACGTAAATGAGATTCGAGTTGGTTTACTTAATTGGAATCTCTACTTACAACACAATTCGTTACATTCTCATTAAATACAATTATCACAAGTATGTACTGATAATAGTTTGTACTTTGTATAGACATATAAGTAGTTACTAAGGAAAGTACGTTAAGTTGACGGGACTAGGCGGTGAAGTGTGATTTAGTATCTAGAGTCTATATAGATATTATTATTATTTTACTAGCGGCGTCACGCGGTTTCACTCGTAGTTTCCGTTCCCGTAAGACTGCAGGGATAAAATTATGCCAAAAACCTTCCTCTTAAATCACTCTATCTATTAAAAAACTGCTTCAAAATCCGTTGCGTAGTTTTAAAGATACATAGGGACAGACAGACAGGGACAACAACTTTGTTTCATACTATGTACTTAGTGACAATGGCTAACATCATTGACAGTTGTCATCGGTAGTTAGATCGACTAAAAAAAAAAGTTCAACACTTGGGTTTATAAAAACACCGCAGCATGCTCAAAGGACCCATATTGGAGCGGTTTAGTTTCGCGTCGCTCACTTACAAGTGCAGGTGTATTTGTATACCAGCTTTGTACTGCACTTTTAGTTGTGTTTTCCTGTTCCTATTTCTATACCATATGATAGAACTGGATAAAACATATGACCTATATAATATATTAAAATAAATCTATTTTTGTCGTGGTTATATTTTATTTTACATTTTCTGACGTTTCGGATTCTTTACAGAACCCGTGATCACAAAACCCTTTTAATTAAGTACTTCTTACGAAACGTTAACTAATTATAGTTTAGATTTGTATTAAAATTCAGTGTCAAGTGTTATTTAGTAGTTTTTTAAAGAAATCGCATTTTTTATTATCAATATTTTTTTACCATACAGCCCCGTTTTCAAAATAGATCCTAGAAAACCAGTATTCATAAAAATGATTTTTCGGATTTTTAAGTTACCATTAATAAAATCACTGTAAAAGAATGTAATATAAAAAAGGTGACAAAGAAAGTGAAAGATATCAATACAAGAAACATTTTCATTAACTTCTCAAATAATGGAACAAAGGGCCTTCAAAATAATAAATATCACCCAAAGAATTAACGTCTGGACAGACAGATCTCCGACAAAACATTTCAAATGAGTTACATTAAAAGTATTTTGTTCTGACATAACTGCAAAGTATGAAAAGATTTTACTTTAAATAATATGCGGTTTAAAGCTTTATTTTGCTGATTCTAGCTGCGTCTAATGACTTGTTGATGTTTATCTTTCGAATTTTTAAAATTTATTATATCAGAGATGGAATAGAAAATATGTAATAATAAAACTACTTTAACGGATTTTGTCGTGATTATATTTTGTTTTACATTTTCTGACGTTTAGGAAAATGTAGAACAAACTATAACCACGACAAAGTAGTTTCATTTCAATGTGTTCGTCTAAATCAAAGAAACCAATATAAGTAGTAAATTATATAAGACCACTCAAATCCTTAAGCACGGTTTAACAGAAAGAGAAAATAAATTATTTCTCCATAGCAAACCAAAGTCCCATCTCCACGTACAATGAAGTTGATTTAACGAGAAACTACGAAAAACGTGATTCAATTCCATCGAAGCAGGGAAATGAATGCGTATCGGAGTAAGTTAAATCTTATAGCTATCTGTCTTACGTTATTGCTGCCCTAAATCCCTTGGAATCAGAACCGTGGGTCTCGTCATCTGTAGTCTCAGAGGAATGTCAAAATGTGACGTGTGGATTGTCTTTACCCTTTTTTGTGAGGGTAATAATAATGGCGGAGTACCCTTGGTTATAATGAAATGAAACATCAGTAGTGAGATTTGGTTTTCTTTTTTGAGTTATAATAAGTTTTTCTTCTTGGTTTATGTATATTTTTCTTTGGTCAGAAAATGTGTGATATTCAAGAACGATAAACTCGTCTAGGGTTTACCTGTGCCGATTGAATTTCGGCATAATTTAGATGATAAATATGTATTTGTTTGTATTAATAACTACTACACCGTAATGATACAAACGAATAAGTATGTTGTATTTTGTATTCCAAATATTGGTACACTGATATCTTTTCCGATACCGGTATCATCATATCCAAAACATTGCATCGAATGTAACAAATTATTGATTAATCTGACATATTACTATCGTAAGTAACACTTAACTAGGTGATTATGCATAATTAACTATAGAATTTCGTGACAAGAGTCTCATAATTAACTATTAAGTTTGATGATATAAGTCCCCTAAGCACACAAATAAATTCAATCAAATTGGTACTAAATTACAATAATGAACCCCATTTTTAGACCGTTTTCAGTGTTCCACCCAAAAAAAGTTTAAAACACTACGCCATAACAAAAAAGAAGTTGTTTCATAAGATACTTTAAAAAATAACTCCAAGGAATGAGACTCTAGATGTGGACAAAGCAAATTTTGTCTAAAACATAATAAAAACAAAAATTTCGCGGACCTCCGAGCAACCTATGAAAAGAATCCCACTTATTTTTAGCAGCGAACTATGAATGAGGTGAAGAGAGACATTTCATTCATCCCGAGTTTCATCTCAGCTCACAGGGGCGGACTAATAAACATACTGCTTTAAATAACCTTTTTAAATTAATGGATTCAAATTTTTCAACACTCAATTATAATATCAAATTAAATCAAATAAAACAAGATGTTCGCATTATTAACAATTTAAATCTAAAATAATTCAATTTAATTCATAGTTGTTTTGAATTTATAAAATGTATAATACATTTTATAAACTGTAAACGTTTTTAATTCTGTCAGTCGCGAGTGAAATTATAACAAAATTTCTATTTTATGTTTATTTTAACAAGTATTTGGAGTTCAATCAAAAATAATCTAATCGTTTGAACGGGACCAAACGTAATATCCTTACTAATATTATAAATGCAAAAGTAACTCTGTCTGTTACCTTTTCACGGCTAAAATACTGAACCGATTGACTTGAAATTTGGTACAGGGGTAGCTTATGGTCCGGGGAACGATATAGGCTATGTTTATTCCCATAATTCCAACGAAATCAGGAACTATTCGGGTAAAACCGCAGGCAAAGCTAGTAGCCTATAAAATCTTTAAAATTTCATCAAATACCCAACAAAATAGTCTGATTATGTCCCTGTAAGTTAAGTTTTTATAATCGTGACTGGTTTCCTAGTCGTTCCGTTTAGGCGCGAAAGAGGTCACCACTTTCATGCCATTCAAGAGTCACTTCACAACAGTTACTATTAAGGAAGCCTACTCTGAAGTTATAGGAGATTGAATTATCATCCTAATATCCTACTTAATAAACTTCAATTTTCTTTGATCTTATTCCTAAAGCTTTGGCAATGACTATGATTATTGATGAGATGTTATGTTGTTAAGTAATAATCATTCATTCAGTCCATCATCTCATTATAGCAACTGACCCCTAACTAAGCTTGGAGCTTGTATCTGGGCTAAGGTATCAGAAACTACGCACACTCATCACACACACAGACCGAGATAAACATTTGTGATTCACACAAAAATTAACCCCGCACGGGAATCGAACCCGCAACCTTACGGATGGCAGTCTAGCATGGTGACCACCCTGCCATCCAGGTCGTCAAAGTTGCTGTTTATATTCATTACAGACTATTATCTATTAGGTATGTACTACGTTACTCACTCTTTATGCCCAAGTATCGTCTTAGTGATTAAAAAGACTCACTAGATGATAAAGGAGAGATTATTTTGATTCTAGCTTTTACAGTTCTGGGATATAATTTTCCAAGAAGAAAGAGTAAGACTAATTATTATTAAATTAAGTACTTATTTACATAACAATCTCTTCTTGACCTCATTTATTCATCCAACAAATTCAATAATCAACTCTTATGATACCTATTTAAGTTTTATAAAATTGTATAAATAATTCTTATGCTGTGCCCTTACAGGGTGCATGTTGAAACTAACCCCTGTATTATAATTAAGTCTACTTGTATAACAATATGTATAAGCAAGAAAATAAATAAATAAGTTCGTTTGCTCAAATGACCAACTTAAAAAACCCTCGCAACGTAACATCTCCGACCTTTACGTAAAATAAAGACCGGTAATATTTAGTTCTGCGCCAAAAGTTATTACTATTACTCATGGCTCTATATATTACATAATATCTTATTTATTGAGGACCCTACACTGTTCTTAGGATGAGGTACACACTCAAAACGGTAATTTATGTTCAAGGTACATATAATAAAGGCAATATAATATGTTTGTCTGTAATTTATGATACCTACGTTTAAGAATTGGTGCTTAAAATTTCCGTCTTCGAACGTTAGCAAGCGTTCTTATTCTAAGTTTATTTATTTATTTATTTATTTATTTTAGGAACATCAACAACATGTATATTGAGCATTGATAGGTTACAGAGGATATAGTAGAGAAAGTTCTGATACACATGTACATTATAGATGTCCACAACATTTAAGTTTTCATCTATGTTCATTATATAAAATGAGCAATTGAAATTAGAACTGTTGGTAAATCTTCTATATTTACGTATATAAAACTCTTCCGTTACTGAGTGATGTACTGACTGACAGACAACGCACATCCGAAACTACTGGTCGTAGAGAGCTGAAATTTGGTACATGTATTTGTTGGGGGAAGTAGGCTACCACTAAGAGAGGATTTTTGGAAATTCCACCTCTAGGCGGAGAAAAGGGGGAAAAACCCAAATTCTGCCAGAAGTCATTATTACACGCGGACGAAGTCGCGGGCAAAAGCTAGTTTAAAATTAAAGTTGTACATAAGTTTTTATTTATTTTACTCAATTTTATAATTATGAACACACGGATCTACATATTGTTACGATGTTACATTGGAAGCTGCGGTTTCACCCTCGTGGAAGTCGACTATACCACGCTCATTCTTCAAAATTTTGGGATAAAAACATCCTCAGCTCTTTCCTCACATACGGAACCATTATTGAAATAAATAAATAAATACCATCTATCTTTTAGCTTTTCATTAACATATGTTTCCACAGACCTTAAGATCCGCTAGAAGCATTAAGTTGTGATTAATGAAGTACAGCTTTCTAGTGATTCAGCTTCTAAGCTAAGTCGCGGATAGGTGACAGACAGACACATGGGAATTGCGAACCTAAGTTAGAACTACATATATCTATCATTACGTAGTATAAAACAAAGTCCCTGTCGCTCCCTATATGCTTAGATCTTTAAAAATACGTAACGGATTTTGAAGCGGTTTTTTATGATAGATAGAGTGATTTAAGAGGAAGGTTTTAAGCATAATATTATACCCGCTTTCAAGAGGAATGTTTTAACAGCAATTTTGTCCCTGCATTCTTACGTGAGCGGGAACTGTGCGGGTAAAACCGCGGGGCGCTGCAGGCTATCTATAATTGCTAATACTGTTCATAAATAATAAAGTAATTAATAAATTAATTAACAATTAAATTAAATTACATAACGTTCGCCTTTGACACTGAACATCAATTAATAACTGTCTTTATTGAAAGTTAACAATAAGTAATTATAAACTCGAAACCGAGACAATCTGATAAAATGATATCCATTAAGTATTAAAGTTATTAATTATAACAAAGCCTTCTGCTACGGGTTTTGATATCGAACTATAGTAGATTTAATTTAATACGAAAATCTAATATTTATTGTGTACATAACTACATACGAGTACGTTAATTAATTGTAGAAGTTTGTTTTATATCGCTGGTTCGTCCACAAAATGTACAAGCAAATTATTTGGTAAATCTAGGACAAAAAGTATCCCAGTTCTAGGTACTATATCTGTTTTTTTTTAGGAAAAAGAGGCGTAGTATATAAAGGGCAATTTAAGAGATTGAGGAAAGCAACGAGCTAATAATTTCCACTAAATGTATTTTTGAACGAGAATACGTAAAAACTTTGATATTAAAGTACTTACATTAAGCCTTAAACGGGACCAAAATCAATATACATCACAAAAAATTTAAAATCCCTTCCATTCAGATTCGAAAGGCCTTTAAACCGTAGCTACATGCGGGCAGCAACATTTTTAATTTATTTGTTTGTTGCTAAAAGTTTCGGAATTCGTGTCAAAATTTTCTCTTTTTTAAAGTTCAACCTTTTTTTCAACCACCATTTTGCAGTTCGGCGTAAGTACCTATACCAAATAAAAAATTGATCCTTTATAAAGTATGCAATCGATAGTACGTTAATTAACCTTTGCTGTTCATTTGATAGAGTTATTTAGATTGGAGAAATTTGGAGCCTCTTCATTCCTCTCCTTTTCTCTTCTTCCTCCTTCTTCTAATGTCCTGATATCCATCTAAAGACTGGCACCACACTTGTGACCTTTCTGAATAGCAGGTGCTATGGGCGACGGTAGTTACTATCTGGTGACCCTTTGCTCGTTTTGTCACCTATGTCACAAAAAATCGGAAAACCATAGCCTGTAACTGAAGTTCTTGCAGTATAAAGAACTCTCTTTCATTACATAACACATTGCAGTAGACATAATCACCATACTTGATCAGAAAAATCATTAGAATTCCATACACAATACACTTGAACGAGTACGTATATCGTGATTAGTTATAACAATTATGATTTTGCCAGATAAATAAAATTGCTCACCAGTAACGATAGTATAAGAATTTGTATCTTCATCGTACTTTCATTACAGTCACAAATGAATTTTCTGAAACACAGTACTCAGCAGTTTTCAGCGAAGCACAGATACGGAGTCAAGTGGGTTTCATACTGTTTTTTTTCTTTTGAATATTTTACATAATTATGAATTGCGGTCGCAGTATTGTTTTCATCCGACTACTAAAAAAAGAGGTTCACAATATGGCTGATATTTTTAGTTACAAACCTTATGAATTCACTTGATGTTCTTGTGTGTAGTTACTGCGGATTTTTTTACCTCTGCGCTCTGTTTGGTTACAATCTAAAATGTGAAGTTTACTTTTTTCCTCATCTAAACCTATCCTGTAGTCGAATTCAAAAGAATTAGTTTATGAAATATTAGTGAAATACTCGATTTTATGCACTATATACATAACATGCCTATAATACACTCGTGTATAGAAGACGATACAAACCAAACATTGGTGGACCATACACACCCAAAATACTCATACATTTCAACACAAACCGAGAGTATTGTTTTAAACTAAGTTCACGATATCATCCGCTGATAGTGTCGAGTTGAGTTCACCTCCATCGAGTACCTATCTCAGCATTATCTTCGTATCTTATTCAAGGATACCGTCTAGTACCTATGAGAACTTTCGAGAAGTTACACGGTTAGTTGAATGTAAAGTCCACTGAGAGGTGGTTTATCACTTAAAGAACTGAATAGTCTGAATGTTACGTACCTTAACTTACTTTGACAGTGACGTGCGAGTTCTATAGAGAAAATAACATGTATTTATTTATATGTTTATGACTTATATTTTCTTTGGTAGCCGTTGCGGGTATTTAGAGCCCTCAAGAGTTTAAAAATGATATCGTAGCAAGCACAAAATAACCAAATTAGATAGGTCTGATGGCGGAATTGCTGCCCACTTATGACACATATTCATGCATATAAAAAAATATGTTTCCAAATCCAAATCACATTATGTAAACTTGTCTTTTAATTAAATCTAAGTAGTTACAAAAAGTAACACGTAAAAGCCGATAGACGTATAAGTATAATTCATTTCTTTTTCAAATGTTTAAGCTTCAGAAGTATGATGAGAGTTGTTCTCGTTCTCAAAGTTTGATTATAATTAAGAAAATTATGAAAATGAACCAATCCGGCTGCCGGCGTATAATGGGCCGGGAGCGAGAGCTACCTACAATGGAAGCGTTTTTGTACCGGTGTGAACTTCAAATAAAATTATCATTTATAATCAAATTGATTTCAAAATATGCATAAAGTTTAATTTGCATGCTTAACTGATTTTCTTATGTTTTGGAGCTTTTGTTGAGACCGTATTGATTAAATTAAAATATACAGTTGTATATAAGTTTTATTGTTTATCAGATCGTTCTAAAAATCTAAGTGTTTTTATTCATCAATACTCTTCTCTTTCCGTGGTTTAACTGCTGGAAAAAAGTAACTAACCTTCTTAATATCTCTCTCATCTTATGGCAATACAAGCCGAAATATGTGTCTTTTAATTGTATAGCTACTCTATCGCATTAGGTTTTTAACCTGTAATGGTAGATGTAAGTAAATGAAAATAAATAAATAAATGTGATATTTTTTTTCTGCATACATACATTGAAACTTTAATAAAAATTACGTATTATATTCCCCACAAAACGCTATTTTACAGTAATTTAAAAGCATTAGGATACACTGAGATTTCAAGTGAATGTTTCTGAGTAGATTCGTCTGATCGCATTAATTTTAATGACGGCACTAGGCGCCATCTTGAATTTACTGTCATCATGACGTTTCGGATTTATCACAAATCTTATTAAAAGAAACGATTTTTTTTTGAATTATCACGTATATTGACGAGTAGAAAAATATTAAATAACTTAAAATAACCTATGTTTCTATGCGCAGATTAGTCCTAACCGCGAATTGTTTGCAATCAGTATTTGTGTGGCTTGTTAATTTCATGAGCGCCCATAAGTCTAAATTGGAGTCCTCTAAGCTAGCGGTTAGGTTAGGTTAGGTCTTTAAACAAAATTTTGAAGCATGCCAAAGGGTCAAATTTTGAAAAAAGAAAATTTTGAAGAGTTCTCTATCTATTAAAATTCGACGTTATTTTTCATTTATAATTTTTACATACAAGACCGTTATACTTATAAGTTATTTCTTAATTCTATAAATATGTGGTTATCTATATAAATGTGTGCGCACGTGCGTGAGCGCTCCTGTATTTGTGTATTGATACAGAACACATTCTAATCCCAAAACTACTGCACATGCACTTTTACCAAACAATCAAAATACAAAAAAATATTGAAACAACATTTTCTACACAAAAACGTTTTCTTCACAAAACTTTTGACTTAATATTTTCTGCCTTACTTTGGTAATCCATTAACCAAACCAAATAATATTTATTAATTCCAATAGGCCCCGGTAATCTGTTTTCTTAAACTTCGTAGTTAACTTGGTCTAATGTTGACGGTTCGATAACCAATCGGTTAAGTAAAACGATATCTTATTTAAGTTGTACGATCTGTTTGTTTGTACGCATTTCGTATATTACGATTAATTTAATTTGTTCGCTGTAAAGATGGTTTACAAAATTAGCATTTTAACGGTTATTATTGTTATACTAAGTCGTGCTAGGTTTAGAGGTAGATAAGTAGATTAGATATGTTATATTGTTTAATCTGCGTTAATTTTAGACACAAGAAAAAGTAATAATAATATAGTTTATGTTCTAAATCAGCTGTTCCGTGGAATTTCGGGATAAACTCTGTAATATCCTATTCCATTTCTAAACAATAAATACTAATTTTCATGATAATTGATTGAGACAAACTCGCTTTCGCATTTATAAACAAACAAAAGGAATTAATACAAATCTAAATACAACAATACATCGACATTTCTATTGTCTCAAACTCTCAATCTAGATTGAAACAGATATAGTCTGTCTAGATCAGATATAGACATAATGTCAGTCTAAAAGACCAGCTCAAATTCATGACTTATATTATTAATTTGGACCCCAAACTTTTAAGGTCTCTAATAACACCTAATCATAAACTTTTGGGCTCAAAATAATATCGTAAAAATATTTTAATTTCGAGTGATTTATTTTAATATCGTAAATTTTTTACGAGCTGTTTGCTGCGGTTTTACTCGTGTTTTTTATATGGAGGGTAAATGAGCAAACGGGTCTAATAAACTTGATTAACTAAGTATGAGTGATAAAGCGGCAATAGGTATATGTATAATTCCTATTTGTATAAAATTATAGGAACAATGTTGTTAAAACAAAAATTCTTTTAAATTAACAATTATCACAATATGAACTTAAAGCTATACAGTATATATTGATTAAATTCGTAGGTACTATTAACGAGTGACAGAATTAAATGAAAATTTTCGCAGAAAGCCTTTGTGTAAAGTAAGGACCGGCCGTTAATGAGGGAGACTAAGCGGTTGCTTATTAAAACGTTATCTAATATTTTTATTAAAATATGAAAATATAATTAAAAAGGAAAATATTTATTTACCAGGAAAATCAATATTATGTATGTTTAGTACAAAATAATTAGAAAAAATATAATATCGATTAAACAAAACAAATATAGAGCTTAAATATAATACAATGGTTTTAAAACATTTTATTTTCTGTCATGGCGGCGGGCCAAACATTACGCTGATTACTAGCTAACGTCAGGAAATGAACATTTTCATGCGTATTGTGATTTTAAAAATAATGTCCCTTGTGTTTATAGAGCACCGGAATAGTATAGATGGAGCTAAAAGACGAGGAGAGCCCTTTTCGTAAGCTTTTATTTATTTTTTAACTTGTAATCTTATATGTTGTTGCTGGTTAATTGCAATGAATTTTTTCTATTATCATCAATAAGTAGATACATACGCTTAGATCAAGATTTTTGATGTAGTTTTAGTTTTATGGTGTAGTTCTAAATTCTAAAAATTAAGATGGCAAATTTTCAAAGATGGCGGACTGATTATTTGCGGTACATATCCTTCATTGCAGGTTTCAAAAGATTTATTAAGTCTTGTGTATTATATATTAGGATAAGTATTTTTCTCTTTCTTTCTATTTAGATTTACTTTGAATTAAATCTATTTCTTTAAAATATATTCCAACTGTTATTTTTCGTTAGTCTACGATTGTATAATACGTCTCACTGAAATAACTGTTCATATATTATTAGCCCCAACTAATATTGCGTTCGTCACAATTTGACATCACTTTAATAATGTTTTATTTAAAGCTTTGGAGCTTTTATATATTTTATAATTTAATGTATTCTTTTTGAACGTAGTTGCTTATAATTTTGTATATTTTTAACATGACATTTATTTATTGACATGTCGACAGATAAATTTGATATGAGATGTTGTAACATTTGATCTCAACTTTCTGAGTTACAGCGTGATATTTTGATGTTGATTTTCATCAACAGATTAATAATTAAGATTCAGTTGATTCTGTTTATTTTGTTGGTACTTGATATGTCTATATTAAATAATTTGTACGAAAGGGAATAACGTAGAAGTTTTTACTTAGTCAAGATTTATTTTAATAATTCCAATTGTCTGCTAGTATCTACTTAATATTTTCATGACTTGGACACGTGGACTTTCCAACTGACACATAAACATTGAGAAAAACAAACAGATTTTGGTAAAATCCATCCAAATTCTTTAATTAATATGTATTTTAAAATTACAAATAGCATACATTTTCAATTGTTTACATTAGGACATCTTGTCAAATTAAAATTGAAAGACAATTATTTAGATAAACTACATATTAACAAGTTTAATTAAAAAGTATCCAAATTTATTTTGTCTTATTTACTTTTGATTAAACACGTAAATAGAAGTCTAAAGGTGAGTAGTAGAAACGTGTTTCAACTACTTATTAGCAAATCAATTGTTCTAGAGAAAATAGTTTGTGTAGAGTCTAAATACTAAATTCCTTAACTAAAATAGTTTTTTAGAAGCAAATTTAATTAAAATACATTTCTTGGATTATAGTTAAGAACACTCAGAATCCTGTAACTTTTTGAGCTATAAAAACATTCAAAATTGATCCATTAATACAGACACATAGACAGACTCACTAACAATGAATAGACGCATAGATGCACAGACTTAGTTCAAATTTATCTCTCTTTGAAATCGGGGTTTAAAAATAAATATATTTCTTTTCCTCGGGATATCCATTGATGACGTTGTCCCCTGTTTAAAGCTGGGTTCAGCCCGATAGCAGCGTCGAGCGCCCGCCGTCAACAAAAACCTTTAATCATAGTTTAATTAAAGTCACTGCACTAAAGAAAAGATGGATACAAACTCTTGAAAGAATACATTTTAAGGCTGCATTTAAATTAATTCACGAACTTAATTTATGATGCTAACTTAACATAATCTGCACACATAAGTAAACCTATATGTATCACTCACTAAAATTTATGATTAAATATATCGTTAGGGAATTAAACGTGTGCATCTTTGGGGACCATTTTTTAAAACTTGGCGTTAGTCATTGAGAATTTCAGACGATTTAGTTACCGTCTAAAAGTGTGTTTCAAATCTTAGAGCTTATAACCATGATAACTATAAAAACTGTAGTAATACGGTAACAAAAATGGTAACCTACAATCGCAAATAAGTAGGCTTATATCCAGACAAGCTTAATATAATAACAGTTCGTTTCGTTTGATCACAAATATAATAATTTTCTAATACTCATTAAGCGTTACTCAAAGGTAAATAAGCCTACTTTTAAGATCATAAAAGGCAATTAAGCCCTGCAAAACGGCTGAATGGATTTGAATGAAATTTAGTAGGTACGCAAATTGTTTTTAACCTGGATTACAATATTAAAAAACTAATTAAAATTCACGATCTGAATTTACTGTTAGTCTACCCAGTTATAATAAAGTTTAATTACCAAGTTAATGTTTATTTTTATAACAAAGTTTAGCATGAAATCAGCATAACGAATTAGGGAATTGCACGGAAGTTTGAGTTCGCGCCAAACAGGTGAAGTTCACTGTTCGACTATTCAGCTAAAATTTGGTCGAACATTTAGTTTCTGGCAACACGCCGAATGTATAATTGTTTGTCGCAACACTGGTGGACCGAGTGATTTTTAAACTGGGACAGCATAGGCAGTTCCTAAACCACAAGAGATAAAAAAAACTAAAAAGATGATATCTATTAACATGGGAAAACAATACTTGAACTTAGTTCAAAATCAAAAAATTGCGACATATAGCGATTAAAACTGATACACCACAATATTAATTTTCTAAGGATTGAAGAATATTGTGATAAAATATTTAGGTATTAAATAAGTATTTTATTCTATTCATTTAGATCTTTGTCAATGGAAACAATTTTCCTCAATACAATCTCTTGAATCAATATTATACTACCAAATTAAGATTGTACCATCAAAAGCAGGTGACGCCAAGAAGTTACAACGTTTTGACATGTGTCAGAGAAACGGTCAAAATGTCACTTTGAAGTCCTCGAAAATGTTATTAAAATATTTATTTACATAATTTTGTTTCATATAATTTGATTTTTAGTGTAATTAAGACAGACTTTGGCTTGCGGTTTGAAATGAGTTAAGAAGACGGTTACAATTGCGCGCAGTTGGAAATTAGAATTCAATAAAATTCAAATTCAAATTTAGAAATTCGTGTTGTTTTTAGGGACGGTTAACCAGACCGAATTCCAGACCGAAAACTGGCTTCGCATACTTATTTCATTATTTCTTAGTCCAGTGGCATATTAACAAACTGCATCTCAAATCCGTTCAGTCGTTAGAGCTGTGCGTTAATAATTAATCAGTCAGCCAGACAATTGCCTTTTCTATAATCAGACAAGAAAACTTATAAAATATTCCAGTTCTTAACTTTCCTTCTACATTACCCCCACTCTACCTCTTTATAATACCAGTCTAAGTAAACATCATTGTTTGCATAGAGCGCGCCCACTTACCGTATACCAACTCCTCACAAGGCCCAGTAACTTGAGATCAAGTTATGCTCTATTAAAAAGCACTCAAGGATCGTTCTGCCGGTTTGTAATGCGCGCAAATGCATGCTCTAACGCATACGTGCATTGTCGCTGGTGTTGCAGCGAAAATGTTGAGTCTGGGTTTATGGAAAATGCTTTTTATAATGTAACAGAGTGAAAAAGATAACGATGTTCTTTCTCTCTCTCTCTTATTCCGAACCTTTATATGTCTATTTGGGGTCGGCTTTCAGTTTAACCAGATTTTGGTGGAATGACAGTTTTAATATGAAGTGACTGTCATCAAACCTTCACAACCCAGAGGGCTATACGACATTTATTGGTTAAATCAAAGTTACAATTTTGAGGGCTCTATTTGCGCATCTACGAAATATTATAAAGGAATGTAGATTAGCTAATTCGTTGTATTTGTTATTCTTAGTTTATTAATACGAGGGTTAATCTTTATAAACAATAAACTATTAATATGTCAAATATCCATTAAGACGTATAAGTATGACTAGCCTAACACAACACATACATTTTGATTTATAAATATTGGTTGTACTAGAGGTATATCGGGGGACAAAACGATAATCTGTTTCTAATTTAATCAGATCGCGTCATCTAACACAACTAGTTGAGCTATCGTAACCTTATCTTTCGGAACTCACATACTCTCTTTTTACTTTATGGTATCCTTTTCAATCCTTCTACTCCACTTTATCTCAAAAACCGTTTTGAATTCCTTCATAATTCCAATTCCCGTTTCCTACGATCGTCTCATTCCCTTCAACTCAAAACTCCTATCCACTCCTCTTCTTTCTACAGTAAATCCTTCACTGTTACTGCTATCAAACTCTGGAATGCTCTCCCCAATGAAATCAGACAAGCAAAATCCCTGGCATCTTTTAAAACCTTGGTAACTGACCATTATCTGGCAAGTGTAAATACGTAGTAAAGTATTATGATGTTATGTATTTAATGTTTTTAGTGTGTATTTAAGTATTGATAATTTTTTATTATTTAGTATTTTATTTTATTTTTAACATAAACATAACATAATCATTCACTACATCATCTTTTTTTTTTTTATTACTTCTATATTTATTATAAGTACTTCTATTTGCTAATTATTAAGAAATTGTACATATTCTTACGCTACCTATCTTAACCTTCATACTGTGTTTTCCATCCAAAGGTTGCCTGGGAGAAATTGCTTTCAGCAATAAGGCCGCCCATTGTACAACTTTATAGAATAAGTAGATTTAAGGTTTATGTTATATTGTAATTTGATGTTGTACAATAAAGAATTCTATCTATCTATCTATCTATCTTATTTAGTCCTCAATCCTCTCATTTATGAATAAATGTCATATCTGTCTGCACATCCAGATATAGATTAAAATAACTGTGTCAAATAACAAATCGTAGTTTTTTTTAAATATGCCAGAAAATAATACCAAAGTCTCTTACATTTTCTAAGACTAATTCCAACTTAAACCCAGTCTTAAATTAATAAAATCAACATTACGTTGTAGTGAAACTAAGTATATTTTTATATCATTTTCAACACCAAGTGTCTGAGTGGAAACAATTTTAACTAAGACCAAGGAATTAGCTGATGTACCGCTCGTGCTAACGTCAAGACCAACAACACTTGCAACTATAATATTGTTAGGGAAAGTTCAATGACATTGTTAAAGTTTGTGATGTACTTTGGGATTTTGTTACGAAAATATTATAACTTGTTATTTTAATTGATAATGTACTCGTAGTAGCTGATTAATTATATGAGTAAGTACATAATATAGACTTTGAACTATTACTTAGTTCTGCTTATTACACTTCTTTCAATAACTTTTAAATTCAAGACTATCATTAAAACAACTTTAATCTCAATATTTTTGTGAACGGCTGCAATATGCACAAAATATACGTAAGTATTAATTTTCAAGGATCATATATACCGTAATTAACTCCAAAAAATGATATTGAATCTACCAAAAATATACCGTAAAAGGAAAAAGTAATATAAATCACCATTGGTATACACTTCTATATGTTTGTGCTACCCTACAGGGTCCTGTTAATTACAACGAGTTTATTCGCGGGCCTTATTTCGTGATTACGTGAAAAGGGTTAACTCTTATTTAAACAAGATTGTGTTCGTTATTTTACGGAAGTACTTACACATTGTGGAATTTCTATCAATGTAAAAAATATTTACAATTTATATGTTAACCTGAGTTTTATTGATTCTCGTGAATTTTGGGATAAAAAGGAACCTTTTCATTTTCGTACCCCTGATAAATTTTGTGTATGTAATGATAGCGCGGCATGGGGAAGGCTTATGTCCAGCTGTGGATGGCTACGGGCTAACTAACGATGATGATGATGTAAAATTTCGTGATGATCGGTTTCGTAGCATTTGTAGAGTTTTCTTCTTTGCGTGTCGACCCGTTGAGTCGTGGTGGAAGGATCAGCTAGTCTGCGTTACCGACTTGCCGTCCGCAGACCATTGCTCAGGGTGTGCCGGGCGCATGCTTATTTTATGCGCCACTCGGGGAGGCTCCTTCCATGCACACTATATTTATAGAGTAAAAATTCATTTACTAGTTTTCCTCACTAACAACACAAACTTAGATTTTAATTCAAATAACAATTTCCTGTATTGACTTAGCCAACAGTAAACTTAACAATATCAACAGTATGCCTGGAACACGTCTCGATTTCAGTGGATTTTGCTCCACATTACATTACATAATAGGTAGAGGTGCATTCAAGTGCGGCCCGCCGGGTAAATAACGGGCGGGATTGGGATCGATTGAGGTCTCTACATGTGGACGAACTCAGGACTGGGCGATGGGGGATTAAACATAGGGAAACGACAAGTGAAGAGCTCTGTTGTCCTGAAAAAGAAGTTAAGTGGATTTCTAGTTATAAATCATCATCATCAGCTCATATAATGTCCCCACCGAGGGGCTCTCGCCTACCCTGAATTAGGGTGATTAGGCCTTAGTCAAAAAATAGTTATAAATAAATAACTTTATGTACCAAACATCCCGATCGGACCCGTAGTTTTTACGTAACAGTTACAAACATAAACCAATTATAAATCTACATCTCAAAGTAAATTATAATTTTCTGCCCCTTGTATAACAATCCTTGCTCCACCCCTGCCACCACACGTTCACAAATTGTTCATGTTATTCGGAAGCGGACCTTACTCTGCAGGTAGGCGGTACCGAATGTAAACAAAACAGTTGAACAACGCCTTTACAATTTACAGTTATAGTATACCCGAGTATACTCGTAGGTAAAGGAGTAATATAGGGTAGGTAAAATTAATTATGATTAATTGAATCTGATATTATGTTAGGGAACATATTGAAATGCTCATATTATACGTGTACTAGTAAAAGATATTAATTTAAGTACGTAGTATGTATTAATATACACCTAAGGCTAGTTAATGTATTTCCTTGTCTTTGCTTAATGTTTGTTATTAATATAGAGCCATGGCTGTGTCTATGTTACCCATACTGAGATTTGTCAGTGAGAAGTGAAAGAATAATAAAGTGAAACTATTTTTAATAAAGATTTGTCTAAGCAACCCAAGTTGATTGGCTTGGTATTCTTTTAGTATTAAAAAGCCCATTTATCGAGCAAGTTTAGGACCTAAATCATTACACTATAACCAATAATAGTACTTAGTAGTTCATTGAAATCTTTCATACCCTTCAAAGAAAAAATACATTTCTCGGAGGACGCAATTTTATTTTTGGGACGTCAAGAGCCGTTTAAATGCTAAAAAATTTTTTGTCAGATAAACCTTCAACCCCTTTTTTCAAGATGGCGGCCGTTAGACAAGGGTTGCAACCCCAAAAACTTGTATTTAACTATAAACTCTCTCTTGACATCCCAAAAATAAAATTGCGTCCTCTGAGAAATAATTTACAAATGTAACTTTTCAATGTAGTATAGTGTTAATGAAGGTTAAGCCACTGATCCCAGTCCTGAAATAAAGATTTCTCACTCAATGAAAGTCAATATTAAGAAATCCCTCACACATGGCTCATTATAACAACAACGTGTTAACCACATTTTAATATTGAACTCTCATTAAACGGTGTTAGTTAGCTGTCAAAACACACAGTACCATGCGGACATGACATATACATTATGTGCGAACAGAAACGTTGAAAATTTACGACGTCAGTCAGAATTGCGTTAATATATTGCCGATACAACTGTAGTGACGGCACAGGGCAGCACTGAGGATATTAAACGCGGGATCAACTTATATTTCAAAGTCATGGGCACTTTTATTGATTTTGAAATGTGTAGTTTTTATTGATGACTGAAGCGAAAGATGATCAACTTGCCAAACTAATAAATTGTAGCACATTTGATTTACATGTAATAAAATAAATTGGATTAAAAAATATACAAACCGTTTAGGACAGTTATTTAGAACAGACGTTATAACATACTATCAGCAAAACGAAACCAGTATAAAATTCTTTTAGAAAGTAGCAAAATCAACACCGGTTAAAACTCAAAGCCTGGCTTTAACCGGTGTCTAACTTACGCAAACACCAAAAAAGACAAGCTCATAACTAAAATTAAAAACACGTCAGCAAGATGTACCTTTATTGGGTTTCAAAATGTTTGTTTTACCGTGCCGACTCGCCTAAGTAAATAAGTTTCAATTTGCGACGATCCAGTTTTGAGCTACTATCTCAAACTGTGTTTAAGTTCGTAAGAATTAGGACTTTGGTAACGAAACGTGACTCAAATGTTTAGAGGTGTTCCTTTTGATACATTTAAATAGATACCTATGTGTTTTGTTCTAGTCTAAAGGATAGATTTTGTTAAAACTAGATGTTTGGTGGATATAATGTGTAAAAGATACTTTTATATCGTAGTTGACCACTAAGATTTTTTTTTAGGAATTCACGAAAGTTTTTTGCAGATTAGTAATTAATAAAATATCTATACTACTTTTTAGAAATTCAAAACGCGAATAACCTCTCCATATAACCATTAAATAGGGCTAATTCTCGATCAGTCCCTGTAATCCCACAAGCTTGATACAGGATGATATTGTTTACTTATAATTGAAATACCCCTGTAGTTTACATTAACATTCGTTTATAGGAATGTGAAGATTTATAGCGTTATTACTCGACCACCCAGTTACACAAAATCAACAGCTTATCACACTTATACCAACGGGATAAGGTCTAAAGTTGAAAATCTTAAATTAACTAAAATGTTCTATTATATTTTAACTTAATACTTAACTTTAATGTAAGGGCTTAAGGTAGAAAATCGCGTGGTAAGTTTTAAAAGACCAATTGCATTCTTGTGGTTTTAGTTGGAGTATCACGTCAAAAGCATTTGGGATGTTGATGGAGTGACCTGATTAAAGGAACAGGGTTTAAATGTACTGACATTGTAGGTATTTACATAAGGTAATACTTGTGACTTTGTTTTAGAAGGATTTTAGAAGACATTTGGTTATAAAGTGTGATAGCGTAGCGACCAAGAATTGGCCGTGATGAAATGTTATTTTTGTTTGTAGTAATTATGCATCACTACATAGTATAAAACAAAGTCGCTTTCTCTGTCCCTATGTATGCTTAAATCTTTAAAACTACGCAACGGATTTTTAATGCGGTTTTCAGTAATAGATAGAGTAATTCAAGAGGAAGATTTTTAGCAATTTTATCCCCACATTCTCACGGGATCGAAAACTACGCGGGTAAAACCGCGGGGCACAGCTAGTTGTAATATAAGCATTAGATTGGAAGTAACATCACAGGATCAGCCCATTGAAGACACTTTTCACGTTATTTAAGAACCCAGACTTTGGGGTTTATGGGTTACTGGCTGTGCCGCGCAATTTTATTTATGTTACTACTGTAGTGTATCTACCTATGCGGAATAAACTTTACATATACGAAATAACATTCAAATCAGTTTAGCCGGTTCAATGTGAAGTAGTAAGAAACATATAATATTAGTGCAATGTATGACTTTAACTATTTGACCCATATTGCACGCCAAGCACACAAAAACACTCATACAGCAAAAACAATTAAGCGAGCTGATTTATTCACAAAATGGCACATACAAAACGTTCAGCTATCCTTCGGGTGCACTAAATGTAACCAAAAACCGTTTGGGACGGAAGGGATGCGTTGTAATGAATGCGTCGCGGCTCGGAGCGCCATCAACCCAGAATGTCTAATGAACATCCTCCGCTCAAAAGGTGGCTATTGACGAGTCAGTTTAACTGATCAGTTGAACTGGCATCCATCCAAAAATGGTCGTCAATCACCGGCGATTCCAAACATTCCACTGTTTCGAATCGCTCCGGAGCGATCTAGTTAGTGGGATGTTTGGAATCGCCGGTGGGATCTAGTTAGCCTAAAGTTTGGGAGTGGCGATGACGGCACATGGCAATATCTAGTTAGCCTAAAACTTTTGGAGTGACGCCACAGTTTTATGTCTGGAGTGATCAGTTCAACTGACTCGTCAATGGCCGCCTTAAAGGTTATTCTGTTATTAGTTCTACAAACGTTTCGTACGCGAGTGTCACGTTGAATTGCAATTTGTGAAACCTTGTTACTCGGAGGTCGGAGGGCCTTTTGTAAACGCTCATACCACACCGAGTTTTAGGCAGCGAAGTACTGCGAGGATACGACAGATATACCCCATTTGTGAGATAAATTGCGCGGTGCATGATGCTATCTGGATAAGAGATGCAAGATATTGCTCGTACGACATTCGTATTTGACCGAAATGGGCTCATGAGTATGAAATCGAAATCATTTAGAGTTGTTTTCAACTTTCGTTGACTATTTCAATTTTGTTTAATTTTATACATAAAAACAGGCGTACATTTTACCTCTACTAATTTGAGTTACATACGAACTTATTTAAGTCTTCTATCTAAATTAATATACAGGGTGTGTCGTAAATAGTGGTCCACCGTTTAGGATTCGATAAACCAGATAATTTACTATAACAAATTCCATTTTAGAACCATTTTTAGCCGAGGGTTCCGTAAATATTAATTTTTAGTTATTTATTTACGAAATTTCTACCTCTTGTAACAAATTTGGTTGTAGTTTTATCAAAAACCATTATATTTTTATTTTGATTACTGTTAATTACTGCCGAATACAAGAGCTATCGCTTATTAACATGTTATTTAATGTAGATTTAGATCTTCTGCAAAAAAAAATGATTGTACTCTAATTTTAACGGATTTTTTTAACATATCATGCTAATTCAAAAGCGATTTATGTAAAAAAAATGTACTACACTGTCAGTGCCCATTAATTTAATAATATGCCTATTTAATACCAATTTCAAAATGGTATCATAATACCAGATCCCTATAAAAAACAGAAAGATATCGAATTTTTATTGAAGAAAGTAAGATTTTCATTAAAATTAATTTAAACATTTTGTTGCATTAATTTTACAACAAAACTGATAATATGGTAATAAAACTTTGAAATATTATTTGAGTGTGACAAAACTGGTTTTAAGAGCGCACTAACAAATAAATTCAGGTAAAAAAAGGCCCGACCCTTTTTTTACCTGTGACATGTTGTTAACAATAGATCTGTTGGAGCCACGGGTTGGAGCTCTCGCCAATCGAGAATCGCACAATACGAGTGATAAGGAAAGGACATGGTTAATGTAAGCTATTCCTTTCGCTCGTAACGTTGAAATAAATATTGAAACGATTTAGCTTAGTACGATCTCGTCACCCGTGCGTCGTATGCGTTTTGTGTGTTTACTTTCGTTGTTTTTGTATGCCTGACCCCGGACTCTGTTTAATTTGCCTAATGATTGGATTTGTTGTTTTGGTGATCTTTGGCTACGTGTAATAGTAACTTGTGGCTTGCTCAACGTTTTGGACTACCTGTACAGTGATAAAAATGTCTCGGTACACACCGCGTGAATATGCCGACATGCATTTTATTTACGGGGAATGCAGAGGTGTCGCTAGAGAAGCAGCTCGTCTTTACCGGGAGAGATATCCCAATCGAAGACATCCTGATCATCGCGTCTTTGGGAGAGTGCATAACGCGTACACCGAGGGGAGGATACCTGGCACAGGAGTAGGCGGTGCAAGTGAAGGAAGACCGCGAGCACACAACGATGAAGCGGTAATGAATTTAGTTGCTGAAGATCCTTCAACATCGGTGCGTGTCTTAAGTCGCAGAACTGGCATACCTTTTAAATCGGTACATCGCGTACTTAAAAGAAATGATATGTACCCATACCACTATCAAAGGGTACAGTCATTACTACCTAGAGATTACGCATTCAGAGTACGATTTTGTAGAGAAATATTACGCAGAATAAGAGAAGACCCGCATTTTTTTAATAAAATATTATGGAGCGACGAATCATCATGCAAAAAAGATGGATATTTAAATCTCCATAATCTGCATAGCTGGCAGCGAGAAAACCCACATCTCATAAGACAAGATAGATCACAGTATCAAGTTAAAATAAACCTTTGGACCGGAATTATTAACGGACAGATAATCGGTCCACACGAGCTGCCAGAAACTTTAAATGCAGACAGATATTTAAGTTTTTTGCGGACTGACTTGCCAATGCTTCTTCAAAACGTCGCTCCTGAAGTCCAAGAAGATATGTGGCTCCAGAACGATGGCTGTCCCGCTCACTATGCTGTTAGAGTACGAGAGCACCTACACACAGCGTATCCAAATAGGTGGATAGGACGCTTAGGTCCAATACTATGGCCACCGCGCTCGCCAGACTTAAATCCCCTGGATTTTTTTTACTGGGGTTGCCTGAAAGAACATGTGTACAAAGAAGAAATAACGTCCATTGATCACTTGAGGACTAGCATACACACAGCAGCTAGAAAAATAAACGAGAGTGGGTTTGCTCGGCGACTTAAACGGTCGTTTATTCGACGTTGCAGAGCATGCATAGCTGCAAATGGGGGACATTTCGAGCACTTGGTGTAATGTAAATGTTAAAGAATAACAATAAATGATGTATGATGATGTATGACTTGTTTTTTTTCAATGCCTTGTTGTAATTTACAAGTTAGGTCTAGATCACTTTGCAAAAATAGTAAAAAGTTGTCTTTTATAGTCGTTTTTAACTAAAATTTCATTACCTGTTTTATTGATGGGATAGTAAAACCTTTTAGAATCGGTATTAAGTAGGAATATTATTAAATAAGTAGGCACTGATAGTAAAGATTTTTTTTTTACAAAAATCGTAAGTTTTATAGCAACTAAATTTTAAAATGCATTTTAATGAAAATCTTACTTTCTTCAATTAAAATTAGATATCTTTCTGTTTTTTATAGGGATCTGGTATTATGATACCTTTTTGAAATTGGTATTAAATAGGCATATTATTAAATTAATGGGCACTGACAGTGTAGTACATTTTTTTTACATAAATCGCTTTTGAATTAGCATGATATGTTAAAAAAATACGTTAAAATTAGAGTACAATCATTTTTTTTTGCAGAAGATCTAAATCTACATTAAATAACATGTTAATAAGCGATAGCTCTTGTATTCGGCAGTAATTAACAGTAATCAAAATGAAAATATAATGGTTTTTAATAAAACTACAACCAAATTTGTTACAAGAGGTAGAAATTTCGTAAATAAATAACTAAAAATTAATATTTACGGAACCCTCGGCTAAAAATGGTTCTAAAATGGAATTTGTTATAGTAAATTATCTGGTTTATCGAATCCTAAACGGTGGACCACTATTTACGACACACCCTGTATAAAGTATTTCGTGGATCGGTCCAATAGTTTTTAGATACAACTACCGAAAGTTAGCTGCGGTCATCGCACGGGCGAGGAATCCGACCGCAAGGCGAGATTCCCTGCTCTGTGGTTTATTCGTTAGAAAGAAAAATACATATAAACAGACAGACTATACTTATCTATATACATAAAAGAAAGTCGGCTGAACAGATTTGGCTAAAAATTTGCGGGGAGGTAGCTAAGAACCAGGAGAAGGACATAGGATACTTTTTATCCCAAAATCCCCACGGGAACGGGAACCACACGAGAGTAACAGCATACAACATAGTAAGTTATAAAAATAAATATATATTCATACTATCTCATTGTCTTTCCCGACGTTAACTAATTCCGTGGAAATCATTTAATAAACCTTTCCTTTCCTTTTTTTAGTCCTGTAGGACTTTAGTCCTACAGGACTAAAAAATAGTAGTAGTAAAATACTACGCGACATGTGCCAATGTAATTCGTCAAATGGTTCTAGAAATTACGTCATACAGACAGACAGGAGAGGCAGACGCTCATATAGGACGTATCTTATTATACGTACTGCTTAAATTGATTAGCATACTAAAAGTAAAAATGTTATGACGTCAAAGATATTGCAAAAAATGGATGAAAAAATTATTCGAAGTTAGCTAAACCACGTGGTTTTATCATCTTTTGTAATTTTTCTAGAACTCGTATAAAAATTTCGCTGTCAATTGAGCTTATACGACCAAGAAATCTCTACTTTTCCTTTGAAATTCTTAAAACCCTTATTCTCTTTTAGGTAATCATGTGAAATGCTAATTTATTTAAAGATTTTCCTGGTAAATTTCTTCAGATTTTATGACGGTAGTATGCTTTTAACTTTAGCACTAGTTGGTTCTTAATTCTTAATATAGCTACTTTGTATGAAACTAGCCAAGTGCCTAATATGCTACCTTTACGAAAGTAACGTTTAGATATTTTAAAGCGGCGCGGCGTTTAAGATTCTAATAGAGTAATATTTCTATCACTGATGGTATTAGCATAATTATGAGAATTGACGTATTCACCACGTTACAATGCGTATTTGTAATTTCAAAATTGTGTTTTTGCTCGATCTAGAAATTGAATTTTGACAGGTATAGATGTAAAACAACGGGATGTTAGTACGTACATTTATTTAAGTTGAATCATCCATATAATGTCGTACGTTTCGTTTAATAATAAAAAAGGTCCATATAAGTTCCCTATGCCGTTTTAATTAAACCATTAATTTAGATAATTCATTTATTTTTTGTTGGATTTTAAATATGATTACTGTAAGTTTTTGTCGTTAAAATATAATTATTATGAGTAACAACTAGATACACGTACGACCTTAAACACAAGTTCTGAACAGTCTAAGTTTAGCTACTTAAACACTATTTAGTTGTTTTGTGTCTGTATGTCTACAAAAACAATTAACACAGCCGTAGTAATTATTTGTCTTTATAATAATCACATACGTTGTAACTTTAATGGAATTTGCAAATGTGTTTGTAGAATAACAGTAATTAAAGTGTACCTTTAGATAATTATATTTTATATAACGTGTATATAATAAACTAGCAGCGCCCCGCGGTTACACCCGCGTAGTTCCCGTTCCCGTGTGAATACAGGACAGGGATCTTCTTCTTCTTTGCGTGTCGACTCATATTTTAGAGGACCAGAACTCGGCCACCGATATGGCACTATCAGTGGCCTTGTAAAGGTCCTCGCGTGTGCAGGTGTAGGGACACGCACGGCAAGTTAGAAGATGGGCAATCAGGGATAAAATAGCCTATGTCACGCACTGATAAATTAGCTTTCCATGAGTGAAAGAATTTTTGAAATCGGTTCAGTAGATACCGAGATCCCCTTACAATTTAACAAACACAAACTTTACTTCTTTATAATATTAGTATAGATAGGATAATAAATATTATATTTGCGCAGTATGTCAATGAAGTTTCTTATGAATCTTGACATTGGGTGCCTATTCCGTCATCTATGCACATAATAATTAGATGAACTATCCATTGCTTATTTTATTTTTGCTATTTGTAGTTTTTGTGTTGCAATGTGTCTTAGGATTATAAAGCAATCTTTTTTTGATTAATTTACCTTCCTGACTGACTTAGTCATTGTAGATCTCGACCTATAAGTACTAAGGCTTGAATCCTAAAATATTTCATATTGGTGCCTTTTGTTGTGTAGGTAAGTACTAAGCATTGGCAAGTAGCTTATCTATATAGTAAGTATATATTTATGTTTAATTTATGAGCACTCAAAACTCTAACTGCCTTATTTGCGTTGCATTTTTAGTCTGGTTTAGCACTAAACCAGGTTTTACAATCTGATATAAGTTCAATTGTGAATACTGTCAAAAGATTAAAGTGACAGATTTGACTGGCAAAGTGTCAAATGCTTAAACTAGGTTTTGTTGAACTAGGTTTAAAATGTAACGCAAATAAGACCGTAGCTGTCTTATTATCGTTAAGTTTTTAAACCTTGTAACTAACCTGTTTTTAACGTTAGACTTGGTTTTAGAAATTAGCGTTCCAGAACTAAAGTTAGACCAAGAAATACTAAAACTTAAATTAGTCTATGGTATTGTTTATTTATGATTTTGATTTTATTAAAAGGAAAATTAATATGGCCGAATTGCGTAAAACCGATTTATGAATACACCATTGTCATCATATATTATATCCTCACCGAGGCTTAGCTTACCCTGAATACGGCCTAAACTATAGTAACTACCAAGCAGTTAATATTAAGATGGTATCTAGTTATTGAATCTGCCGCTAACGAGTATATAGTTATTGTAATAGATATAATAGTCATTAGCAGTAACAGCGAAGTGTATTAACACTCGAGCAGTCTTACTTAACGAGTTGGTAACTTCAAGTAGTTGTGATTAATGAATGTAAACTAATTAGATATTTATTAATAAATTTCTATTTTAGTAAAATATAATTGGGATAACTTTCACAAAGGTAAAATAAAATAATACATGCGAAAAAAATACTACTAAGTACTTTAATATCTGAAAAAACATGTCCGACTGCAAAGCAGGGCAGCAGCAGCCTGCTCGATTTCTTTGGGAGATAAATGCTCCAATCCAAGATCAATTGTAACAAAATCTAGCTAGACTTGTGGTACTTAAAGCCTAAGGAGGTCTGCTTATAGCCTAAGGAGGTCTGCTTATAGCCTAAGGAGGTCTGCTTATAGCCTAAGGTTACATACTTAGTTCACTACTTAACTATTTCGTTGCTACCACGACCAGCAATATCAGGTAAAAAATAGCTTAAAAGAAACATTGCCATCAAATAAAATATTAATAGTTTCAAAACGGGCGCAAACAGCATACAACATGTTATGTTCGAGTTACATAATACCGTTATGCGAATATAGGCTTTATTGGCTTGCACCAGTTTCAAGTGTTTGTGGTCACCGCTGAATGGTTTATTGTTCACGAATTAGAATAGCTAACATGTTGTTAAGGACGATTATTGGGTGCGTTAGTTGGTCTGGCGATGACACGTGTTTTGTGTGTGTTTAATATTAATATTATTTCTAAATTATTGGTTGAGTTAGGTTTTGAATTAAATTTTCATTCGTTTAGGCTTCAATTACCTATGGGTATTTAAGAGAAAGGGTTCAAAATAATTAAATTAATGTGCAATAAATTAATATGCGAGCAACTTTTCTCTACACTATTGATTGATCTTTACTAGAATTCATTTATTTTTAAGTAAGTATGTTTATAATAAGCTTATATGTATTATATCTTTGAATAAAATGAATATTTAAGGATTATTGGTCTTTGAGCAATTTACAAAAATATCCAATTTATTTAAAAAGGAAACAAAACATCTTAAATATTAAAATATGGAGTAAATATACAATGTATTGAATATAATTTGATTTTCTATAATAATGTTTGTCTCTTCTCACATTTTGATCCAAACCTTCGGGTAGCTCCCAAAGGAGTATGAAATCTAATCCTACTGGAAGTAAAACAATAACCGAGATACAAAACAATATAAATAACTAGCAGCGCCCCGCGGTTTCACCCGCGTAGTACCCGTTCCCGTGGGAATTTCGGGATAAAAAGTATCCTATGTTCTTTCCCGGACCATAAGCTACCCCTGTACCAAATTTCAAGTCAATCGGTCCAGTAGTTTAGCCGTGAAAAGGTAACAGACAGACAGACAGACAGACAGACAGAGTTACTTTCGCATTTATAATATTAGTTAGGATTAGGATAAAAACTGTATATATATAAAACTGTATAATATAGTTTTAACAAAAGTAACGGTATGAGTGATGAATGTGTGTGTGTAGTTTCTGATTTTATTTCTGATTTTCTGAACTTGAATATCCTTTAATAGACTGCAGACTCAAGTAAGTCGAAGCAAGGAGAACATGCACAGGTGGGGCTACAGCTCTGGTAGTGCATGTCTATGTGGCATTTCTCCCTAAACAATGGCCCATCTTCTAACTTGCCGTGCGTGTACCTACACCTGCACACGCGAGGACCTTTACAAGGCAACTGATAGTGCCATATCGTTGGCGAGTTCTGGTCCTCAAATATATGAGTCAACACGCAAAGAAGAAGAAGAAGTTTCTGATACAGGTGTTGTTCATCTACCTATGGGTCAGTTGATTTAAAAAGACACAGTGATAATGATTATATTATGTATTATGTAAGATTAATTTAGGGTTTTTATAATAATAAATAAGGGTAAAAAGTTACTTGTATTTCTATAGTTTTTTTAAGGTTTTCAATTCATTTAAGGTGTTTTGTTATATTTCTTAAACGAAATGAAATTACCTACAATTACTATATTATCGGGTAAACTAACCCACACTTTATATTGTTAGGTAGTAACAAACAGAGAGGGATCCTCCAAATGCGTCCTTCGACCACTTAAAGCTGAGACGGCTACAAAGGTCACTCCAACTTAATGCGTGATGTCATCATTATATTTGAGGAATCGCTTAAAGAACCACGCTCAGTTAGACAGATCTATTCAATAAATTGTTTTTTTAATATAACATTTAAAATTATAATGTTTTTTATTAGTGATGCTGTTTTATCATTGAGTATAAGTGTAAGTAGTAGTCAATTCAATTCAATTCAAAGTTTGTTTATTTCTCTCACAATAAGGTTACATTAGGTTGGTATTTGTAATACAAAATGTGTTAAAATTTACCTCAGCTTTGTGAGAGCTGGTGCCTGAGATAGGTTTTATAAAAAACCTGTATTACAGGTCACCAGTGCCCATTCCGCGGATTAATTGTTAGCCACATTAGTTACATATACATAATTATGAGATTACTTCAGTGTTTAATTTTTTTTATCAGTAACAAAAAAAAGTATTTTTTTAAACATAACTAACAAAAACTAAATAAATAAGAAAAAACTATTGGTTAAGATGGCAGCTACTATTAATGCGGTTGTGTGTGTGTTTGTGTGTGCATGTGTATTTTGATTGAGCCTGTTGGTTTTTTTGTATAAGTACATATAAAATACATAAGTATATAATTTAAATACTATATTAAATGTAAAAACATATATGATTGATATATATTGTGGAATGCATACTTGTACAAGCAGATACAATTATGTAGTGTTATTTTTGAGGATCGTTTCATATGATAAAAATAGGAAGGGTTATCTAAATTGTAAGACGGCAATCAGTTGAGGTCTATATTCTGCTAGGACAATGGACAAAGTAGTTTTTCTGTATCGTCGTAGTTGAGGGAGATAAGATATTTACTTACTATTAATTTACATCTTGATTTGTTAAGCGGGTAGATATTAAGGATATTGTTTAGTTTATTGTAGAGGTAAGTACCGTAAAATATAAAGAAGTGATGCGAATGACTGGTGCGGAGGGACTTTAATGTGCAAATACTCCCCTTACGACGTTTATGAATTAACAAATTTGGATCATATTCTATCATCGAATGTTGTTTGAGTATAGTATGAAGAATGAACGTCTGACGAACTGATAAGACATCCCATTTTTTATAAAGTTCCACCGAAGGGAAGCGGAAAGGAAGATTTGCTCCGACTTTAAGGATGGCACGTTGGGCTCTTTCGGCTTCTATTATATGCGTTTTGGCAGCTCCACCCCACGTGGTAATGCAATAGTCTATAAGAGATTGAGCTAAGGCAAAGTATACCATTCTAATGACTTTGTGATCCGCTAAGTGTTTGAGCATCTTGAATATGTATATAAGTTTACGTAGACGGGTCACAAGTAGGTCAATGTGTGGTTTAAACGAGAGATGTTGATCAAGTATTACGCCTAGGTACTTGATGTGGTCCGTCCGTTGGAGTGTTGGACAGGAGCAAGGATGACTATAATTGGGACACGAGTGGGCGATTAGCGATTTGTTTGGAGGTGGAAGTTGCTGGGCTCGTAAGGCAAACGTCACATACTTGGTTTTACTAGCGTTAAGTGTAAGAATATTGTCTTGTAGCCACGTATTGACTTTAGTGGTACCTTTTTGGGCATTTTCAAAAGCTTCGTCCCAGCTGTCACCAGTAAAAAATAAAGCCGTATCATCGGCAAAGGTGAAGATACGGCCTTTGTGTAAGTGAAGTTGGCAGAGGTCGTTAATGTAGATCAGAAAAAGGGTCGGTGAGACTATGCTGCCTTGGGGAACGCCACAATTCACGGTTAGTTCGTTACTTAGGTGGTTGTCAATTTTCACACGCTGTTTCCTGTTCGACAGGTAATCTTGGAATAGTTTTAATGGGAGGCCACGTATTCCGATTTTTTCCAACTTGTCAAGAAGGTTGGGGGTAGGGACTGTGTCGA
The DNA here is from genome assembly GCA_958496195.1 of Timandra comae. Classification (NCBI taxonomy): domain Eukaryota; kingdom Metazoa; phylum Arthropoda; class Insecta; order Lepidoptera; family Geometridae; genus Timandra; species Timandra comae. The sequence continues at coordinate 9,982,960 of OY292356.1, forward strand.
ATGCCTTCGAAATATCTAAAAACACCGTTATGCATTTCTTTTTTTTATCTAAATTTTCGATAATTGCGTGTACCAACTCGTGGACAGCATCCCTGGTCGACTTGCCGTGACGAAAACCAAATTGAGCGGCTGAAAGGAGATTTCTATTTTCTAGAAAGTGCATTAAACGGTTATTCAGTATACGTTCCAGAATTTTTGACAACGTTGGCAAAATGGAAATTGGTCTGAAGTTATTGACACAGTTTTTATCCCCTGACTTATATATTGGTTTTACTAACGATGATTTAAAAGCTTGAGGGAATATCCCCGTTGAGATAGCCAGATTACATATATGTGTAATAGCAGGGCAAAGAAGATGTGACTGATTTTTGAGTAATTTCGCTGTTATCTGGTCTGTTCCCACAGCACAGTTTTCCCGAAGCTCCTTGACCATTTGCATTACCTCGTTCAAATCAGTTGGTCGTGTCACTAGAGAGTTAACAGGTGGAATGCATGATGTGCTAGTAATTTTACCATTATTATCGTTTTGTCCGCTGATTTTCGCTGATAGTTCCTTCCCAATATTAACATAGAAGTTATTTATCATGTTTATGCAGTCAACAGGGTTGTCTGTTCGAATGAGACAAGAGGAATGATCTGTTCGCTTGTTGAAGCCGCTTATTTTCTTAATAACACGCCATAAGTCTTTTTTATTATTTGCTGCTTTCTCAATTTCTTGTTTCTCATAATTCCTTTTAGCCTTTTTCAGAAGAGCTGTACAGAAGTTTCTGTATCGTTTATATGTAGTTTTAAGTACTTCATTCTCTGGATCCCGTTTATGTTTTTTGTATAGGTTATCCCTATTACGCATACATCTCAAAATGGCTTTTGTTATCCATGGCTTGCTAATGCGTCCCCTTCTAGGAGTCGCGATTGGTTTGGAGCTTTCTGTTATTGCGTTAGTTAGTAGGCTAATAAACATATCTGTGGCTTCATTTACGTCTTTGCTATATGTAACACGATCTAATTTTATGTTTGAAAGTGTTCGATTTAGGCATTCGTAGTCGATGTGATGGCGTAAATTGTTTTTGTATGCAAGATTAATGTTTTTGCTTAAGCTAATAGCGACAGATTCATGGTCAGTTATAGATGTTTTATAAACCATGCAGACGGCTTCTAGATTAGTTTTCGCCATTAAGTGATCCAGACACGTCTTGCCATGCGTAGAAAGGGAGTGACAGGGAAGGATGCCGTGAATAGCCAACATGTTTAGATATTCGTGGGAACGCTTGTCCGAGTTGGCTGGAACAATATCTATGTTAATATCACCACAAATAATTATATTTTTGTACTCGTTTAGACTAGAGATAATTTTGTCAAGTGAACTAATAAAATTGGTAGTGTTATGATGACTAGGCGGGCGGTATATACCCATGATACAAGTCTCCGAATTTAATTTAAGAAGTAAGCAGTTAGCGTCATTTATCTCGGGTTCTTCAATATTAACAGAAAGTTGTTTTTTGTAGTATATCACTACTCCCTCGTTTTGTGTTTTTTGGGATGTTGTCTTGGCGAAGTCATAACCTTCTAAGGCGGGTATATACCTTGATGAGGGCAACCAACACTCCGAGAGCACTAATACATCCCATGTAATGTTGGATCTATGTAGAAGTGTGACGAAATTGGGCATATTGCAATTGATACTTCGGATATTTTGAGATAGGATATTAAGAGAACGATAATTGAGATGTATATATTTTTTTGCGTCTTCTATGTCACAGTGATATGTCTTAGCTATTGTTAAAGAATCCAGATCCAAGTTCATATTTTCAATATTTTGCATCATTTAATAAAAACAAGTGATTTTATCAGTATACAGGTCACGGACCCTCCGCGACCTGAAATAGGTATGGTTTCTGTATATTGTGACTTGGATCTGGAGATTAACAATTTACTTATTATAGTGTTTTTGTAACATATTACGTGTTGGATTTTATAATATTCCTGAATGGCTATAAGACGAAGTAGACGTAGTGAAACATTGAGCGTCATTGCGTCGTCAAACGTCGTAAAGACTTCAAATTCACTTCAATATTACAATAACTACGCCTAGGTATTGTAGTCGCTACGTCGAACGTAGAAACAGTCTAACATTCAACTTCAATCTTCAATCTCGGTATGATTGAAATCGCTACGTCATCCGCCACTGTAGCCGCTACGACCTTGAAGTCGCTACGATATCTGTTTGAACTTTCTTTCTTTCTAGAGGTTTCTTTAATGCATGTCCAATACAGTTTTATATTGTGCACTGTTGGACTCTAAGCTATATAATATAAACAATAATGCCATGTAATTGAAGGAAAAAAACCCTCAGAATTTAACTGCCACTTTACTTAAAGGTCATAAAATAAGCTATAACTTTTATTTACATGGTAGTGGACATTAAAGTGAATCGCTCTCGATTGTAAAGAGGTTTCACATTATTTGTGCGTCGTCACTACGCGTGGGTGAGGAGTGAGTGTACATAAAAGTGTTCGTGGTTTTCTAGATAGTGTGGTCTCGCTGAGATTGCATCTCTCGTTCAAACAAGGTGGAAGCTTCGAGAAATAGGCGACACGATACCAAATATTGGACGGTGAATCGCTGACCCACAGTTTGCTGTCAAAGAGTATCCGTCCTCTGTTTTGTTTGATTTTTATTGTGTGTAAATAGATACAAGTGCGGGCTCACTGTATATCTTATTGAATGATTGAAATTTGTCGAGTATAAGTTTGTTTTGTTTCAAAAGCTCAAGGGATTTTCGTATATTCTTACGTTACACTATACTTCATACATATTGTTTGTTATATTCATATGTAATATTTGTTTAGAGTTTTGGGTTACGATTTGTTTTTCATCGTGTCTGAAGCTAGGCTGTTATAGTTAGTTGAATATTGGGAAAAAAAAATACTAAACGAAAACATTAAATTAAAATTTTAAAAAACCCCCAACACAATTACTTTCAAACCACCATAACTTTTAAACGGGTCAACCGATTTTCATCAAACATGTCTAAGAAAACTCGCACGTAAGTCCCCTTTAATACGAAAAAAACTAAACTGAATTCGGTTCATCCGTTCGGGAGCTATGATGCCACAGACAGACAGATACACACACACAGACACGTCAAACTTATAAAACCCATCTTTTTGCGTCGGGGGTTAAAAACCCCTCTTTTTGCGTCGGGGGTTAAAAAAAAATGTAGGGCCTATTTCACAGTAAAGTTAGTTTTGTCTCTTTCTTACTTTATATGAAGTGACAGAGACAAACCATGTGAGTGGCTACTCGGAACGTTACTTGAAGATGGTGAAATAGGCCCTTAGTATAATATTACAATTAATTTGTGCCTCCTATTGATGAACCACAAAGTTATAATGTCTTCAGTAAAGTAATGATTTTAATTTATATTAAAATGCAAAATTCTTATAAAAGCCAGCAAACCAAATTTACTCTTAGTAATACTACGAATAAAGCCTAAATTAAAATTATTTAATAGAGACATATAAAGAAAAATATTCAAAACTACACTAAAAACGTAGTGTGAACTGTGAATTATTAGTAACTTAGTGCAGGCTTTTCCGGCTTAAATTTTACAATTTTAGTTATCCTACTAATATTATAAAGCTGAATGTTTGTGAGTGTGGATGTTTAGATGTGTGGATGTTTGTTCCTCTTTCATGCAAAAACTACTGAATGGATTTTAATAAAATTTGGTGCAGATGTTCCTCATACTTAGGAATAACACATAGGATACTTTTTATCCCAAAATTGCCACGGGATGTTGGTTCCACGCGGGTAAAACCCCGAGGCACTGCTAGTCCTGTATATATTATATTTATAAGTTACACCGTTATACTTTCCTCTCAACCTACTGACACAAGCCGCGACACTTTAATATAAACTTTGAAACTTAGATAATATTTTCCGTACTGCAAGAGGTAACCAATTGTTTTCACTCTCGCGTGGGCAAGAATAGAGATTTTGTTTTGAAAAGTTTAGATTTACAAGAAGTAGCTGTGACTCTCAGTTTACAGCGCCTTTTATTTTTTTTGTATGTGGATAACTATGTCATAATTATTTACCATATATGTCATATTTACCAAAAAACGCAATCCGTTTTTATGTTGGTAGACCAGTCAGTAACAGTTGATTTTTACATATTTTACTTTAGTATGAGTTTGTATAAACTCACCATAATAGACAGACAATACTATGAGTTATATTAAAATACCTTATCATTTTCACAACAAATTACATATTAATACAATACCATTACTTAATCATATCCAACCTTGTTCGACACTCTCCTCAGATCTCAATGTGACCGCCAATCTTATTTGTCGCGTATAAACAAGAACCTTTTAGTTCTAAATCCCAAGAGTACCGCGTTCCATTACATAACCCTATCTACTAAGGGTTTGATTACCCAAAATTACCCAGATATTACCCTGATAATTGGCACAAGTGTGGCAAATGTTGTCGATTTACGCTTACGTCTTCGTGGTGAGAATTATTAAGGCTACACATTGCAAAACAGCGGGAGCGACTATAAACCCTAAATCCGCTAGCATTAAAGCGGAAAATTCTGTAATTGTTGTGCAAATATTTCAAAATAAAGGACCTTTGTTCACAGCGTCATGCATCGCTTATTCTTATCACAAAGACCAAGGCCTAATCGCTTAACTTTCTTCCTTAATCGGTGATAAAAACGTGTCAGCAATCTAGTTAACATGTTTTGTCTAAACAAAGGCATAGTATGAGCTCAGCTAAATGACTGCATTGGATTATATGACCTAATTCAATTACGTTAAGGACGTGATTTGTGGGATATGACTCATGAAATATGTATCGACTCGATGGATTCTGATCCGGATATGTTGACAGTGTAATTGTGTTGTAGGGAGTGATGTTATGTATTAGTTTTGTATTAAACTAGTTTAATTCCGTTGTTTCACGCATATTGATGTAACCTTGTAGGAACGGGCTATTTGCAGGAAAATATTTTTTCAAACAGATAAGTAGTTTTTGGGATAAGATCATGTAAACAAACAATTTATTCCTCTATATCTGTTGATGTATATATTTTGATTTTGTTAATAATTAATAACATTATGTCACGGTTTTAATTGGTACAAAATAGATAATATATAAAAGTTAAAACTATAAAAAAGTACTTACTTACATTTAATTACTTTAAATTCAATTATACCAAACCAAATAAAACCATCTAATAATTACATAAACAACTTGTGATAAAAGCTCGCAATAACCGCACACATTATAATATAAATAATATCTCAATAACCGACCGCAGCCTTGTGCCGACGGCCGTGTCCAGGGTCCTCTCACTCGTGCGTGGAATACCTTATCAGCATCACTATTGCACACTGAAACGATGATGCAATGTCTAGATTACGTACAAGCAGAATGAGATTAACACATTCAAATGTTCAATGTATTTATAATATTACTAGCTGCGCCCCGCGGTTTCACACGCGTAGTTCCCGTTCCCGTGGGAATTTCGGAATGAAATATAGATGTTGGCCGATTCTCAGACCTACTGAATATGCTCACAAAATTTCATGAGTATCGGTCTAGCCGTTTCGGAGGAGTGTGGCAACGAAAACTGTGACACGAGAATTTTATATATTAGATGTACAGTTAGCCGCAGAAGTGGATTAACACATTATTATATTTAAAAGGTCGAATAAACCGTAAAGTTTTTTTTTATATAAAAGGCTTTTTATAACTTTTTTGAACCGATTTGAACTAGCTTTGCCCAGCGGTTTTCCTTTTTTATTTCTTAGGGTAAACCTGCGTCATAATTACTATCCGCTACTATCGTGTCAAACAAGACCGGCTGTAGATAATTTGGAATTGTTACTGAAGTTATCGCATATTATAGCATTATTTTTATCTTGAAATTCCTATGCGATCAAAAAAGGTAAAACGGCGTATCACAGTTTTTAGTAACTCACAAATAAACTATCTCATAACTTCCATATAATTATTTGAAATTATGAATCGAAAATATAATACTTAATTGCGTAATATTAATTACATTTTATAATTTATATATTAAAACCATCCATTGTACACACTCGTGTTATAATCACCGAAATTAATTGCTTCACCTTAATTACTGCCACGTAAAAATGACAACTTAATATATTATTCTATCAAGTTTGTCCAAATTATAACGTTTTTATTATAGGGAATACTTTTTTCATTATAAACTGAATCTAGAAAGTTTTGAAGATATTGGCGTGGGAAGTAGGGAGTTGCTTTTGTTATAACTACCCTTAATATATCATTACTTCCTTTATTCATCATAGTAGCAGATAGAAGGAGATTGTTCTTCTTTCGTGTAGCTGATAAATAGCTCATAGGTAACTAATAATATAATCCTAACTAGTCCTAACTTATATCCTAACTAATATTATAAATGCGAAAGTAACTCTGTCTGTCTGTTACCTTTTCACGGCTAAACTACTGAACCGATTGACTTGAAATTTGGTATAGGGGTAGCTTATGGTCCGGGAAAGGACATAGGCTATGTTTTATCCCGAAATTCCCACGGGATCGGGAACTACGCGGGTGAAACCGCGGGGCACAGCTAGTAGTATAATAATACGTGCTTAGTAAACAAATTATCTATGCAAAAACAAATTTCCAATCACATTCTTGATTATCATGTCCAAACTATGACTACGCTTTATGTAAGTATAGATATATCAATACATGCCCTAATACAATATCACAATATAGCATAAAACAAAGTCGCTGTCGCTATCTGTCTGTCCCTATGTATGCTTAAATCTTTATAACTACAACGGATGTTGAAGCGGTTTTTTAATAGATAGAGTGATTCAAGAGGAAGGTTTTTAGCATAATTTTATCTCTGCATTCTCACGGGAACTATGCGGGTATAACCTTAGGGCACTGCTAGTATAGACTACGAGAAGTTGTATCCTAATCCTAACTAATATTATAAATGCGAAAGTAACACTGTCTGTCAGTCAGTCTGTCTGTCGGTCTGTCTGTTACCTTTTCACGGCTAAACTACTGAACCGATTGACTTGAAATTCGGTAAAGGGTAGCTTATGGTCCGGGAAAGGACATAGGCTATGTTTTATCCCGAAATTTCCACGGGATCGAGAACTACACGGGTGAAACCGCGAGGCACAGCTAGTAGACAATAAAAAGTACTTAAATGTACTTTGATACCTTCTTTCCTCATTCTTTGTCATTCACGGCTACTCTGTTCGTTATGTATGCTGAAATTTTATTCAATAAAAAGTATATTCACATTATAAAGCTTTAAAAACCTTTGTCTTTAATTTTTCTTCACATAAGCCCTCAAAATTCTTTTGTTATTAATTTTACGCCTTCTAAAAGGTTTTTCAATATATTCTTAGGATACTTCCATTGATGACTCATTCACGTATGAAGGATCGAGTGTACTCGGATAAAAGTACTCACGTGAAAAGTACTTAGCGTTTGACTCTTGAAAACGTTTCATATTTTTATAAGTATCATAAAAATGTATAGGTTTTTATGTAGTCAAGTTTTTTCATACATTTCTAGTAGTCTTTTTAACCCTTCTAACTAAGCTATAAGTTAAGTATGACGAGAGCGTTCGGTGGCGTAGGGGTTAAGGCCTTTGATTTCTGATAGGAAGGTGCCTGATTCGAAATAAAAACCCCGCCACGCACAATGTTTAATCAATTTTCGAATTCATACGGTTTATCCGGCACTCTTACGGTGAAAGAAAATGTCGCGAAATCTGCACACAACTGTTAAGAAATTCTAAGGTGTGTGTGAAGTCGACCAACCCGCACTTGGCCAGCGTGGTTGACTAAAGCCCAATCACCCTAATTCAGGGTAGGTTCGAGCCCCTCAGTGGGGACATGTATTATAAACATAACATAACATAATCACTACATCATCTCATTATAGTAGCTGACCCCTAACTAAGCTCGAAGCTTGTATCTAGGGTATCAGAAACTACGCACACACTCATTCACACACACACCCAGACCGAGATAAACATTTGTGGTTCAAACAAATATTCACCCCGCACGGGAATCAAACCCGCAACCTTACGGATGGCAGTCCGGCATGGTGACCACTCTGCCATCGAGGTCGTCAATTATATGAGCTGACAATGATGAAGTATGATTTCATTTGGAGTAGATTTACATAAAAAATGCATGGGCGGGGTCGAACTCACAACCTCTCGATCGCCAGTTCACCTAAACCATTGATCTATTGCCGCTTACGGAACTATAAAGCTGATGTTATACTTTTTGCACCTCCCGAACAACGTCCCTAGTTTAAAGCGGTAATTAACAGTCGACCGCGTGATAAATTTCGAATTGATAGCAGATCGGTATCTCTCTTGAGAAACTATTATTTTTGTTTCTTTTGCTGCTGTTTGCAATTAGTTTTTGTTTGTTATATGTTCTAATAGAATAATAATAAATTATTATTCTTTCTATTTTTCAATCTGTGTTTTATACAATCGCTTGCTTTGGAATAAATACTCGTACATCATAAACCTCTTTTATAGGTAACAGTGGTCAAGTACACAGTATATTTATTTACAGTTTATATAAGCGCTGAATGTAATTAAGATTAAAAATATGTATTTAAAATCAGTCATTTGTTTAGAAATCTCACATATAGAATGCAGTATGCACCTTGAAAATCTACCTTGTACTCTTGCGATTAGAGTCCATTATCAAAACACTAACTAAACTTCTAACTCTTCGTTAAAACCACCAATAAACGGATTAGATCTTAACTACTAATATCACGTTTACAATGACGTAAACTTAGGGCGGTATAACGTAAAACAAATGAGGCGATAACACATGTGACGTCGACGGATGACGACTGAATTGAATGGGAAATGACGCGCTATAACTTGTATCTAGCGTTATAGATAAGTTCCTCTTTATGGGATGACTGTAGGGATGGCAACATGTGGTTTTTAACTTTTGATATTGTAAAAGCTATCAATTTTTTTAAATAAAATTGCAAGAAACCATATTTTTCACTACTCATACACGTCTTATACCTCAATCTTTGTTAACACTCAAAAATATAAAACAAAATGATTGAATGAGTGTGTGCGTAGTTTCTGATACCCTGAATACAAGTTTCGAACTTAGGGGTCAGTTGCTATAATGAGATGATTTAGTGAATGGTTATGTTATGTTATGTATGTTAAAAAAATAAATTCCGCAAAAGAGTACCTTTATTACAAATATAAAAAGCTTTTTGAAAAATTCAAAGAATTGTGCCTTAAAGGAGTTGGTGACACATAATTATAAACATTAAGTTTTGATATAGAAGATAAAAGAGTACATTGTTTCTATTAATAAAGTGGCCTAAATGCTTTTTTTTGTCTTAAACTAAATATTGACAACCCTAGCTTCAGGTAAAACTCATTAACTTTCAGAAACCATATTCTTGCGTCGATAAATATTAATTGAAACTAATAAATATAAACCTATAAACGTTTACTTAGGGGACATAAAAGACAAATGGGAACACCGAACAAGGAAGTACTTTAGGGGTTCAATACCCGTGAAAGGTAATGTCAGAAACATGGCAAACAACGTCAGCTAATTCCTAAGTAAACAAAGCTTGAACAATGAATACTAGACAGCGGGTAAACATTACATAATCTTTTGTTGAAATATACTTAGACTAGAAAAATCTAGCTCAATAAAAAACCTACTTAAAACTTTTATGAACACAAATGTTTAACAATAGTGGTACTTGGAAGACAAAGACAAATTTTAATTCATAAATCCTTACATCATTACATAGTATAAAACAGATTGACTTCTCGCTGTCTGTCCCTATGCACTATGTATGCTTAGATCTTTGAAACTACGCAACGGATTTTCATGCGGTTTGTTTTAATAGATATAGTGATTCAAGAGGAAGGTTTTTAGCATATTTTTTCTCCGTATTCCCACGGGCACGGGAACTATGCGAGTAAAACCGCTTGGCACAAGTAGTACCTAAGCGATAAATGTAGCTAGCCCTTCAATCTCGCGATACTCCAATCATCCAACAAAAATAAAAATGGTGGATGAATTATAATACGCCATGTTCGAAATTCAAACGTATATTTTCTTAAAAACAGCTGACACATTCAAGTTCAAATCAAAAGAGATCCCAACTGAAAATAATTTTCTAACTAAAGTCCTCTTCATTGAGTTATCCTCTGTAGTTATAGGTATATAATATAATGCCATTTGAGACCCATAGCCTGTAACGTGCAGCTAATGGGTCGACTAACGATGCGGCCACGGTTTAGCCGAGTCGAGGAAAATCCGGTAACATTTACATGTATTTTATCTGTTACTTCCTTTAACAAATACAATTTTACTGTGCTCGGTATTGTGAATACTGTTAAGGAAGGTTTTGTGACTTTTACATACGGGTATGTTACTTATTGTTATTAATAATACCTAGATATAAGTACTACTGATGTGAAGAGTGAATAAATGATTTTAGCGTGGATAATGAGCAATATACCATTATTATTCTATTACATAAAACTAAAAATTCTAAAATTGTTAAATTGTGTTTTAGTAATAAGAAAATTGTTATTGAAAAATGTTAATTGTATTAGCTTAAGTAACTAAATAATTATTAGCTTCTAATTAATTACTGTAGTAGCCCTCCGATTGCAAGCACCCTTACGGGGTGTCACATGTTCATGTATTATATCTTTATTAATTATTGTCATGTGACATGCATAAATAAATAAATAAAATAAAATAAACGCGCATTGTCGACCTCGATGGTAGAGTGCTCACCATGCTGGACTGCAATCCGTTAGGTTGCGGGTTCGATTCCCGTGCGGGGTAAATATTTGTGTGACGAGCATTATTGTTTACCATTTACCACAAATGTTTGTTTCAGTCTGTGTGTGTGTGTGAATGATCGAGTGCGTAGTTTCTGATACCCCAGACACAAGTTCGAACTTAGTTAGGGTCAGTTACTATAATGAGATGATATAAGTAAACATTTTTTATGTCATGATGTTATGTATGGGGTAAACAAGCAGACGGGTTACCTGATAGTATGTGACTTCGTTTGCCCATGGATATGTGTAACTTAGAAGGGTCACAAGGAACTTTAATGGTAAAAGGAGGAAAAGGATTGCAATACGGACCTTCATCGTGTGAAAAACAGAAGGTTGAGCTACTAAGTATTTCACACCTTAAATATAAATTGTCTTTTTAGCTTTCTAACAGTAAACTTACAAAAATACAATATGTATCCGTCACTCTGAAGCAAACCACAAACGAACTAATTTATTGTAATGTATAATTTAGACTTTATTTACAAAACTTTTCACCAAAACGTTTTATTAACGTTGAATCAGTATTCACTACGAATAGTTCTAACTATTTAAACTATATTGTTACATTTCATTCGCTGTAAACGTGAACAGTGTGAAATGTGAATCACCGCATATTAATGGTCCATGAAAGTCACTTCAAAAGCGACTTTGCATAAGATAGATTCATTGAAGTGTAACCCGACGTGTTTAACTATGCCAATGAGTTGGAGGTCGTTTGATCGCGTAAACTTGCAATATCTTTATAATGTACTTTATTATATGTATTTGTTCGTTTTAATTTAATATTATACAGTAAATGTTTCACTCGTATCCATTATAGGAACGCTATAGCGTGGGTGGCAGCAGAAATAATGTTACACAAAATGTTTGATCCATTATCGAAACAATTTTAGTCTTTTACAAGATTTTCTAAGTGGCAATAGAGATTTTATATACTTATATAATCAACACTTACTTATAAGCAACAAGGATAAATCCTAATTAATGATTTCCCTTTGTTACAGATCTACCACAATGAGGTGACCCAAACGATGACGGCTCGCGATGTGACGTGACACCTTCCCAATGGAATGAGCTCGGCTATGTGGAACTACAGTTACTTGGACACCGCGCTCCAAGACTTGAGGTGTCGACTGGTCCCCGAGAGGGGCTGTGGCGACACCGCATCCGGCCTCGACTGCGGATACCAAAACCACACAACGTTCGCATGCGATCTCAACATCGACATACAAAATGAAACCTCGTATTCGTGCTTCACATGTCTCAACAATAGCCTGGATTTTATCAGCAACGCAACTTATTGTGGCACTCGATTCAAGCTGAACATGGCATCGACATTGTTCGAAACAGCACTAAAAAGCCTCTGGTTGAGATTACCGTACAACAACTTCTGCGAATGGGACGTGCTGTCGTGTTACGGTGATTTGAATCGGACGTTGTACACTGACGTTTCTAATAACGGGTCTGTCAGTGAGGGGGTGGAAAGTTTTCAATGTAGTTGGGACTTTAGGAATGTTAGTGAACAAGTTTCGAGTAGTCAGTCGGGTTACGACTGGAGTTTCCTGTTTGTGATATTATTTATAATAGCGGGTGGTTTGGGGAACATACTGGTGTGTTTGGCGGTGTGTTTGGACAAGAGACTACAGAATGTTACCAACTATTTCCTGCTCTCGTTGGCGATCGCGGACCTGCTGGTCAGCCTGTTTGTGATGCCGATGGGAGCGATACCGGGGTTTTTAGGTAAGTGATTAAAAAATAGACTAGTTTTGCCGAAATAACTACACTTCATTTGAAAAATATTTTGTGCATAACTTCAGAATAACTACACAAAATATTTTTTTTGTTAGGTACTTATGTTATAAATTCTTATTACAAGATATGCATGAACTCAAATATATTAAAACGTTTACAAGAAAATAGGAATCACGCGAAACTAGGATACTCTATTTTGAATATATTATCAAATAAACATAATTCATAATGGAGTATAACATGAGTTAATATTGCAAACAACTAGTCTAGTTATTATGAAGTTGTACGTAAAAGGAAATTTACTCAAATTGCTCACATGCTACAATAAGTTAATACTACTGTTGTGATGTGATGCTGACACACGGCTCTGGAAAATATAACACATCACATTCAAAATAACTTATTCAGTTTGGGACTCGAAGAAGCATACGTAAATAGTCAAAGAGCTTACATAACATAATCATTCACTACATCATCTCATTACAGTAACTGACCCCTAACTAAGTTCGACACTTGTATGTAGGTTATCAGAAACTACGTACACACTCATTCACACACACACCCAGACCGAGACAAACATTTTTGGTTCACGCAAATATTCACCTCGAACGAGAATTGAACCCGCAAGCTAACGGATGGCAGTGTGGCATGGTGACCACTCTGCCATCTTAAAAAATATGACATGAAATTAGTTCATTAAACTTGCGTTATTAAATTAAAATAAATTTTTAACGATCCTTTACTGTAATAAATACGCTTGCCTTATGCATGTTCGTAATCTCAAACTTGAGCTATATTTGAAAAACTATTCGGCGCTTCGCTGTCGGCCGAAGCGCCGAATAGTTGCCGTTGCCGAATATTCGGTATTCAGCGAAATCACTATTCTTGGCAACTCTAGTTATCATGCCTTCAACCCAGGAATTGTATTCGGGACCTCAGGCTTGACAGATGATATACATAATGCTAGACCTTTTTAATATGATTAATATCACAATAGTGAGTTATAACGGAAAAATATATCGAATAAGTGTTTGTTCTATGACTTACGTATCTGTATGTCTGACGTCACAAATGATATTGAATCTCTCTTCATACAGCTGTAACATCCGTTTGTTTACTTCAATAACATGTTCCTATATGAGGTTCAAGACGAGACAATGTAATAAATGTTACTGTTCATAAGTATAATAAGGCACGTTAAATACTTACGTGTGTAGTAGGGCTTTACTCGCGAATGTATAATTGAGATAGTTCGAAAGTTGGCGTACACTTGACATAAACTAAATTTATATGATAACAAGTATTTTTGACGATGATAAACCAAGTCTTTTAAAACATATCAATCAATTAAAATATTAGCCATATTTGTAGGTGCTATAATTAGGAACACTCATAAAGTATTAATTTGAATATATTATACTACTAGTAGTTAATTATTTACTAACCCTAGTTAATGAGTCTACTTTATAATCACTAACAGACTATGAATATGGAAATATTAATTTCTGAAATAAATAATAGGTAAGCATATTTAATGGATTGGATAAAAAATAACGGTTAAAAATAAGTTATATAATATATCTTTAAATCACTCCACTAAATTCAAGTTATTACATTTCATGATAAAAGTAATAGCAATCGTTTGTGTATACAAACGTCTGCCATTTGTAAATTGTTTCAATATACGTTAAAAGGCAAATATAAATAACAAAATAAAGGTCTTCAATATTCATACGAAGACATAGTTATGTAATGATTGTCATTGTTATTTGATATTCCGAATTGACGAGCAATAAATTGGAACATGAAATACCTCAATATCTAATATATTACTTACATATTGAAATAGTTTCCAGTTAACAAATTGTGTTTATTAATTTTGATTAGAATAAAGGTATAAGTTGGTAGCCGACTGCAGACAACAGCAGCACACGTCGCCGTCTAACGTCATTATGACATTTTGCCGTCTGTTGCTCGGCGACCTGAAACTAGCTTCATGTCGACACACGGATGTTATTTTATAGAAATATATAGTGACCAGTAGTGGCGCGGCGACGTGTGGTCTTCTACTGCTGTCTGCAGTCGGCTACCAACTTATACCTTATAGCATACACTTTAGGGCGTACCTGGAAGGTAAACAGGAACAATCTTATTTGCGTTACTTTTCTTATACCTAGTTTAAAAAAAACAGTTTTTAGGTTAGATTTGGTTTTAGAAATTAGCGTTCCAGAAATAAAGTTTGACCAAGAAATCCAATAAACTTAAATTAGTATAGACTAATTTCAACGCGCTTAATAGCCTGCGTGTCAACATACGCTTAGCCTGATTGCGGGAAACTGCGCACTTATGAGCTCATAAATTATTTTCTTTTTAAGTTCTTTCAAGTCCATTTAATTCAGTAAAATAAAGTCTGAAATCAAATCTATCATACAACTCTAGTTGTTTCATATAACGTAAATAATTATACAAATAATTTATTCAATATTTTTCCATCCCTTGCGAGGGTCCCAGTAACGAAACCTTTACACAATGTTTTTATATCATTTCATAGTCTTGATTGATTTCGGACCTTATTTTAGAGGACTCTATTATATTATTCTCAATTGAGACCATTTTTTTTATAGACGACCTAGATGGAAGAGTGGTCGCCATGCCGGACTGTCTTCCATAAGGTTGCGGGTTAGATTCCCATACGGGGTGAATATTTGTGTGAACCACAAATGTTTATCTCGGTCTGGGTGTGCGTGTGAATGAGTGTGTGCGTAGTTTCTGATACCCTAGATACAAGTTTCGAACTTAGTTAGGGGTCAGTTACTGTAATGAGACGATGGAGTGAATGATTATGTTATGTTATGTTATAAGGACAACTAGTGAAATAGGAAGTGTATGAGTTTTTGTGTATTTTTAATGGAGTGAATGATTATGTTATGTTATAATTATTGATCAATCAGTGAAAGTGTAGTAAGACCGCAGTTTTTGTGTATTTTAATACAAATAATATTTATAATAATATATCTATTTTACATATATTTCATTTTCTCCAGGATATTGGCCGCTAGGTGTCGTGTGGTGTAACATATACGTCACGTGTGACGTGTTGGCGTGTTCGGCGAGCATCATGCACATGTGCTTCATTAGCATCGGCAGGTCAGTATTACCAAGGAATAGAGTTCAGTTTTGAATAGCAAATTTATTTATTGGTATTTTTTTGTATAGCAAATATTTAAAATTGGTTAAATAAGTACTCGTATTACCAAGGAATAGAGTTCAGTTTTGTATATCAAAAATAATTTATTGGTATATTTTTATGGAAAGTATTATTGGACTGGGAATATATTGGGAATACATGCATCATTTTCTCACATTTCTATAACGTACGATTAGTAGGTAACCGTGGAAATACATGTAACATAAAAAAATAGTGTTGAGAGCCATCAATAAAAAAATCTCTATACTAACTAGTTCCACTAAGGAATCGAATCCGAGACCTATTGCACACATGACTGCATGGTTACTGTATGAACAAAGCCGCATCGATCACCACTTGTAAAAAAATAAAAATAAATAAATAAAAATAAAATAAAATAAAATGTGTTTATTTCAGGCACAAGTACACCCATAGATTATTAAAAAAATACTTTACAAAAAAATTAAATAAAAAACTTTTTAAACTTTCGCGATCGGAATTCATCATTGCATAATTTACAGGTCTTAAACGTCGAGGTAAATAATAATAATTATGTTTTACGCAATTAAGACCTGTAAATTATGCAATGATGAAAATAATAAACGTTAAAAATACCACGGATGTATTAAAACACGAATCTTTAATCACAGATCTATTTGTGAATACCAATAAATACTGCCAAAGGTTTACTACCCTTTAAAGCAAACTTGACCCCAGGAGGGCTGAATCTTAATTCCGGGAGTTCAAACACCTCAAAGAACTCTTTATGTGACGATAATACCGGGATCGGGGTTCGTAAATCGCGCCATTTTAGGGTTCCGTATCCAAAGGGTAAAATCGAGACTCTAAAGACTTCACTGCCTGAGCTGTATCTCATGAAGCGTGATAGGTAAACAGTCAACAATCTTTTTAAAAAATACACATGATGTATTTCTTTATAATTAATATCTTTTTACGGGATATTTACACGTACCTATAAGTCGAATCCTTCGACAAGTTTCAGGCACATTCGGTGGACTTCATCAGGAGGATGAGTGCAGTGCGCCCGCGACGGGCACTGCCGCTAAATATCCCGTAAAAAGATATTAATTATAAACAATGACGTACGTTTCGTTTAATAATAAAATGATGTATTTCTGTAGCCACTATAACAAAATTACTAAAAACAGAATAATTAAGTTAAATATTTAAGTGGGTTTCCCATATAATAAACGTGATGTTTTGTCATTATTTACTTTTAATTAATGGAACAAACGTAATATTTTCAATTGTTTGATTGATATTAATTAACGGCAACAGGATCTCGAATTTCACAGAATATTTATAACTAATGTCGTTCTATTAATGGTACGGAACCATACATCCAAGACTCCGACTCGTGCCTACCCGGTATTTTATTAATATCTATTCAATATACTTGTTATCACAAGGTTAGTGAAGTTTTTTATACCACATACATATGATGAATTTCGAGTATTACAATGTTAGCATAAAGTATTAGCTATCAGTGATAATATACGATAGCAGAATGTGTGTCATTTAATGTCGCCATTATTGGTGATTGTATCTATTTATAGACTTGAGACTTGGTATAAGCCTTAAATTAATACACGAATATTATTGTCATTTATTATTTATTGAAATTTTGGGAGTGGTAATGGACTAATTTGTGGTAAACATTAAGTTTTCCCACAAATGTTTCATTCGATCGAAAAACAAACTGCTATTTTGTTTTAATATTAAACGAAACGTACGTCATTGTTTATATTTAATATATTTTACGGGGCATTTAGCTAACTAGTCGAGGGTTTCGACATAGGTGCTATATTGTATTGAAATAAAACACTTAAACGGATTTTTGTCGTGGTTGTATTTTGATTTACATTTTCTTGTGTAGTGTTCATGTAAAATTTACATTGTAAATCAAAGACATCAACATGCTATTTTGTAGCAAAGATTTCTAGGTACTCATTTTATTCTAAAAACTAACATTTAAAAGCTTTTCTATACAAAAACCGCAACATTAAACTACCAATGTTTTGTTTAAACATAACGTAGTGGTGTAAATCTTGGTTGTCTCTGGAATGCAAATACCGAAGGCGGGTCCCTGAGGACCGGCTGACGTATGCTTTGGGGTTATTTTCAAGCTCCGTGATACGAATAAGTATCGGTACATTTCAATAGGCCATAATTTATTTTTATTTTTGCTGTCTTTACAATTCGCTTTTATTTATGTGGGTAACATCTTTTTTAAATGGAATTGAGATATTTTTGGTTTCTTTTTAAGGAGATTTTAGGTTTTTGTATTTCCTCTTTATCTTTGATGAATTTATTTGTGAGGAAGAATAAGCGTCATCATCAAGAGATGATCACAATCCCAAGTCATTAAGTTTATAGCTTGATAAAATAATTAATTTCTTAAATTTTATTAAAATCACTAAATTTCGAAATTTATTCGTAATTATAATATTAATGTATTTATTCGAATTAGGAATAAACTTGTATGACATAATCATGTATGTATGTGCTACATTATAGCACCATTTTATAGGGAGACCAAATGCCAATTAAATCAAATATACTTATACATAAGAATGTTAAACTAAATAAATATAAATAACCCACAAAGACCAAAGAAAACTCGAAATCCCAAACATATTATGAAGAAAATTAAACATAATATTTTACCATTACTTTCACTTTGTCGCTATAACACACTACGGTATTCGTAGCACGTCCCGTAGCGAGGTCTACGAGACCGTAGCGCGTAGCATGACGATGTAGCATTTTGGAAATATACAAAAAAATATTTTGGAATGTTCTTAATTATTATATTTTTGTTCTTTTTTTAAAGATAACTCTTATAATAAATGTCTGAGGACCTGGGGCTTTTCAGGCGGGTTCACATATCATTAGACAGCCTAGGCATAAGAATGAAACCTAGAAAAGTATGAAGATACAAATAAACTTATATTAAAAAAAAACGAGCAGTGCAAAAAGAATCAAATACAAAAAAACTAAGAAAACGCAATAGTAATTTTACTGCAATTTAAAACTATAAACAGAAAACTAAAGTCATATTCATTACAACAAAACATAAAGATTTGAATTCGGACCCAAAGGTATCAAGTTTTACTGACGTACGAGTAATATTTACGAGTAAAATTATTAGATTGTCGTCAGTACTCGTAATGAAGTCACGCGTCAGAGCGCGTTAATGATCCAACTACCGCCAGTTAAGTCATAACCTTTTGAATATGGTAAATTTTGACTCAGAATTTATATTTGGAGTCGGGTTTGTGACGTATTTTATTTTATATTTAAATTTTGGAGTAAAATTTTATATTTTATATCAGGGATCTGCTTTTATTTGTTTTGAAATTTGTGATACAAGAGCAGTAAATCGGGGTTTCACTGGCAATAAATTTTATTAGTTTTAGGCACAAATCTCCTTCACTTTATATATTGATGAACAGTATTACAGGTGTGTTCAATAAAGAGTTATTAATCTATCTATTATAATCTGTTGCGTAATCTGTTGCGTGGGCAGTCATGAACAAAAAACAAATAACGTTGTTGTAAAGGATAACAGTCGCTTTATGTAATAAACTGCCATTTCACCAAATTTGGTCAGACTAAAAACTACTACTACTTGTATCTAGGGTATCAGAAACTACGCACACACTCATTCACACACACACCCAGACCAAACATTTGTGGTTCACACAAATATTCACCCCGCATGGAAAACGAACCCGCAACCTGACGGATGGCAGTCCGGCATAGTGACCACTCTGCCATCGGGGTCGTCAAATTGGGATAAATGCTCGAATAAGTCTTTGTTTTGTATAAGAAATTAAAATCATATCATCCAGTGAACTCCACAAAACATGTTTGAACACGTAATAAGGTATTCCGAGGCGTGCCGATACCACTGCACCGGGTATCGCACCGCACTGATACCGTACTGCAGTAAATCTCGGAAATACCTTATCTCTAGAAAATTGATGAGTTTTAAAGTTATATAGTTAGATAGTGGTGTTTATAATTGGAAGAAGATTTTTTATTTATGGCTTGTTTATTAAGATGTAGATTTCTATCCCTGTGATACGAGTGGTGCAGTCGGTGGCTGTCTATCTATCTGTTATGCCAAAGATTACAGGTCCGATTCCCTCAAAAAAAATATTTGTGTGCACGAATGTCTGTTTCTCTCGCTCTTGGCTCTGATATTAAGATGTATATGTATAAGGTATGATTGATGTCTAGTCAAGTATCCATAGTAAGGAATTATTTTTAATGATGTAGGTCCTATTTCTGTATATTAAGTATATTTACAAAACCTGCAACGTTTTTTTTGCTACTACATATTTCGAGACTGAATAATATTATAAAACAAGTAAAAAAGCTGCACCAAACCACTAGTACAATAAAAAAACATTAAACTGATCGTCTCACTGCACCAGTCCCAGCGCAATGGCGGGAAATGTAAAATATATTGTGAATTTAGCGTTTTAAGATTGGATTGATCGTGTACAGCTTTCCTTATCTTGATTTCCAATTCTCCGAGACCGAGTATTGGCAACGAACCTGAAGTTGCATTTCTTTTTGTAAATTTATATATCTCTTGAAAAATTTTCGAGCCAAATTTAAAAATATTAATAAATAATGGTTTTGTAATATATTAGCTGTTGGTTTCAGTTGTCTTATAAACATTATCAACAGCTGAAATAAAACACTTAAACGGATTTTTGTCGTGGTAATGTAAATCAAAATATAACCACGACAAAAATCCGTTTAAGTGTTTTATTTCAATGTGTAGTGTTCGTGTAAATCAAATATGAGAATGTTATCAACAGTTGTTACGGGTAATTAAAGGTCTTAAGCTTTAGTCAAAATCTTGTAGCACACACGAAGATCCAAATTAAAGAAGTTTGATTATAAATATACACATGCATAATAATATAAATGAAAATAACAATATTTTTGTTTACTTTAGATGTCTAACAGCTGAACAGTTTTCAATGAATTTTTATTACCATTGATCCAATTGAAGTGCAATATTGAATCTCGTAAAATAAAATAATGTTTATAGTGGATACCGGGCTGCGAACAAAAGTTTGTCTATATACTTTATATTTTATTGTTTATATGTCCCTGCAGTTTTACCCGCGTAATTCTTATTTTCTATGACTTTTCCTTATTTTTGTTTGTCCTAAACCCACCCGTTTATTTATGGGAATAAAACAAAATATATTATAATCGGTCGCGTCATTTCGAGTTTATGTGTGACTAATGCAAGGCTATTGCTTCACATAAAACGCTTACTTTCCATCAAACCGCATTTTTAATTACACTTTGGATCACAATTAGATGTAGGAAAATATGTTAAAAGAAAAAGAAGATGGACTTTTTACCATTTAAAGACATACCTATAAAACACCAGCCAAACCAAACAAAAGGTGTACACAAATATTGTCAAGAAATTGTAATCACGCAAACCTGACTGACAGAGACCATTTCACGAATACTGAAAGATTTTCCCGGTAACAAAAAAGAACAATATTAAAGTACATTTTGTTTTGTATATTTATGTACAACTTCAATATAATATGCTTGAATTCACGGTTCATTGTGGTGTATAGTCATGGAAAGAAAAGGTTCGTCACTTCAAACGTATGCGTTTTTATATCCTAATTTCTTAATACTTGTTGAAACTAAAGCACTAAGCAGACAGCATATAATACACACATCAAAAGTGTCTAGGGATCAAGCATTTTTATGCGGATTTCTTGAGATTGAGATGTGGCTTTGTAATAAATTTATGATTTTATAAATTTATATGGATCCTTTTTGGTGCATTTCATAATTTGAATCAGGAACTGTGAATCAAATTCGAGTAAAAGATGAAAATCAGCTGTCAATATTTTCCCTATAAAAACATACAACGCATTGAAGACATTATTAGTGCTACTGTTTCCCTACTACTGATTAAAACCAACGTTATTATGGAGCGGCGACGTCATTTAAGCAGGGAAGAAATGCTCAGAGCCGTGGGAATGATAGAAGCTGGTTCCCGGCAACGTACTGTGGCTTTAGCTCTGAATACAAGTCAGAGTGTTATCAGTCGACTTTGGACACGTTACCGAAGCACTGGTACCGTGGCTGAGCGCCATGGAGGACGGTATCGCTGCACCACACGGAGACAAGACCGATACATTCAAATCTTAACTCGAAGAGCTCCAACAATAACCGCCATGATGTTAGCCGTGCGGCTTCATCACTCTTCAGGGAACTTAATTAGCGACCAAACAGTCAGAAACCGCTTGCATGAAGTGAACCTTCATTCCCGAAGACCGCTACGGGTACCACCTATAGCAATGCACAATCGTAGGATTCGATATCAATGGGCTCTTGAACACAGAAATTGGGCAGAAGAACAATGGCGTTTCGTGTGCTTTTCTGATGAGTCTCGTTTTGGTATGAGACCGGATACAAGACGTATACGACACTGGAGAACCCCTGGACGCCAACAGCGATTAAAATCCTGCCAGGAAGTCCATCCTTATAGTGGTGGAACCATCATGGTATGGGCGGGTATTTGGATCGGCGGAAGAACTGAGTTGATTTGGATCAGAGGCAACCTCAACGCTCAAATTTATGCTGAGACGATTGTATCAGACGTCATCGTTCCTCTACAAGTGCAAATCGGTCCCTTATTTCAGTTAATGCATGATAATGCACGACCGCACACCGCAAGAGTTGTAAGACAGACTCTCGCCGCAGCTAACATCAATGTCCTGCCCTGGCCTGCTCAGTCGCCAGACTTGAACCCGATTGAGCATGCATGGGATATGCTACAGAGAAGAGCTCTGCCGAATATGGAGGGTATCCAGTCGCAAGAAGACCTTTTTTTGTTGTTGCAACGAACATGGGCGGCCATTCCACAGCGTGATTTGGATGAACTCATTTTGAGTATGCCAAACCGATGTTCTTGTGTTGTTAGTGTTCGCGGTAGAAACACGGATTATTAATTGTTTAAGTTACCCAATAAATTTTTAAAGAAAACTGTTATTTCAGTCTTTTTTTCGAACTTTAATGTTAGTGGTTCAAATGTCAAAAATCCCTTTATTAGGAAAATGGCAAATTTCTTTATTAATGCAAAGGTGACTTGGTTTATCGTTACTGTGACAAACGAAAACACTTTATTTGATGAATCCTTAGAGAAAATTTTAATTAATATCAATCAGGAGAAAAGTTATTGCAAAAATATATGTTGATCCCTAGACACTTTTGATGTGTGTATTATACTAACACTAGCTGTGCCCCGCGATTTTACCCGCGTGGAACCTTATCCGGTGGGAATTTTGGGATAAAAAGTATCCTATGTGTTATTCCTAGGTATGAGGAACATCTGTACCAAATTTCATCCATTCAGTAGTTTTTGCGTGAAAGGGGAACAAACATCCATACATCCACACTGACAATCATTCGGTTTTAAAATATTAGTAGGATTGTATGACAATTAGGTTCAAAATAGTGTAACATTTTTATGCTACGTCTAGCGACACCATGTCATTTTCAATTAGTAAACAGATTGTTGGTCATACTGAGCAAACGAAAATAGATCTTAAGGTGACGCCTTTTCTTACCATGAGTGTACAACCTTAATATGCTTGAATTCCCGTTACATTGTGATGTGCCACAAGGTCACAGGATGCGTTCAGCCAAGTAAAGAGATTGATGGTTCCGTGAGAAGGGGCCGAGATCAAACGTGCTTCACTTGTGGTGTAATTTATATAATGGCACACTTATACAGGCAAAACACATTTACCATAAGAGTATGCAGAACTGTTAATGATATTGTAAAACAGTATGATCTTGATCCATTCTGTGGCAGTGCGCTATCTGCCAGAAGATGTATAAGTCAATCTTTTTTTGATTCCTAAAATTTTCTTCTTGTTATTAACTTGATATTTATATTATTAATTAAGGCATTGTATTGTTATCACTATGTAATTCTGTAATCTGTCTCCTAAATTAATGTACCTAACTATCTCTATACGTGTAAACCTCTAATTGGCTTTCTGTCTTATAATATCTTCTCTATTCTTCTTTTTAAGCTGTTGGTTTACCCTATATAAATAAATAAATAAATAAATAATTACTAGCTATTTCTCGCAGCCTTCCCTGTATTGTGTATCAAATTCCATTGGAATTTTGTGATAAAAATAAAAAGGATATCTGTACCAAATTAGAACTAAATTGGTTCAGTAGTTTTTATTTTTTTTAGTTTACCTTTTTTTTCTTGCTGTGAAAATGCATAGAGCTGCATACCACCGAGAGACGAGAACGGGAGGACTCACGGTGGTTATGTGGGGCTCTCCCAGCCAGAAGGGCTGGGCTTACCCACTAAAAACACAGCAACTTCCAACTGCGTTACATTGGGGTGCCGTAGTCACGAATGAACTAAAACAGTTAACAGGGATCTATTGCAGTATTAAGAATACTTTGTTACGCAAAAATCCCTTGAGCTTGTAATAGTAAGACTTACCTGATAAACATCTCAAGGTGAAATTAATATAAAAATAGACGTCAGCTTTAAACTCCATATAAATGTAAACACGTTTCAAAGTGAAAGCGGCGGTACCTTTGATGATAATACTCACTAATTAATACTTAAACATTATTTAACGTGCGTGTACACTAATGCCCTCAACTTAATGTAAGTAGGGAACTCAGTTTAAAAGCGAATGTTTTAACTTAATTATTCAAATGAGAGGAGAGAGCTTAGCGCGAAACTTTGTTTGCTAAATAGAATTCTGTCTATGAATATTTGAGTATATAATGCTGATTTAAGAACGGATGATAGTGTTAGTAGTAATTAAGGGTACCATTTTTAGCCACGGATGCCAAGAGAAGGGATTAAAGTTTAAATCAATGTATTTTGAAAAAGCATTCAAAATTTTCGCCTCTGCTGGGACCGTGCTGAACCTTAGCATCGCTCTTCCAATTCAAATCAATGTGTTTATGAGTCCCATTTTAGCTCCCAGACGAATAGGAAGATTTTGATTAGGTTTATTTGTTTAAACGTGTGTTTCTGATAAGTTGTAAAAAGATTTTGGTAATGTTAAGTTAGCTTCAACGCGAAGGTTTAAGATTCTTTGCTTGCTAGAAAAATATTCGTCGGTTAAATACATATTTTTGCTTAGATCACGTTTGTTGTGTAGCTCGTTTCGAACTACTGGAGAATACGATTTTAGTTGTCGCATTGCCTGAAATATTCCTAAGACATACTTTATTACTCCTAACGTGGTGTACGTGTTAAATTAAATTTAAGAGTTCCTTACTGAGAACATATAAGAAACGACACTCACGTCCGATGTTGGACACATTTTAATGTTTCCAACTAAGTTTATAAGTACGTCTTTTTACATTTGAGACAATTTTTCTTCATTTAAATTTCGACTGTAACTCCTATGAGCGTAAAGTCTAAAATTGCTTAAAACTCAGTATTATTTATTAAGTAGTTAGTTGTGGGAGTTCTAAATCATTTCTATATCTTTCCCGAAAAACATTGTAAATTATAGCGATTGCCAAAATATAGTTTCATTCGTGTTTTTTATTCGAAAATATTGAAATATTTACCATAAAATATTGTATTAGTAGCGAAATACTTGACTTTTAGGATTGACACCTTTGTCCCACAAAACCACCGGGATCTCCCCTTCGATTCCCGGTGGTAGACGGCAATGTCTTTCCCCAACGAGAAAAAAAGACTTGACGCGTCTTAAACCATAGGCTTGATCTTCATAATCCAAAATATAAGAATTGAATTAAAAATGTATTGGAGTATTTATCGTAAAACTAGCTGTGCCCCGCATAGTTTCCGATCCCGTGGGAATTTCAGGATAAAACATGCCTATGTCCGGCCCCGGACCATAAGCTACCCCTGTACCAAATTTCAAGTCAATCGGTCCAGTCGTTCACGCGTGATGCCGTGACCAAGGGAATTAGGGATTCATTTTTATATACAGAGATTTATGCTTTATGTATTGTAAAATATATATCCTCTTTTTGCAGGTATTTAGGTATTCGCAACCCGTTGAAGAGCCGCCATCACTCGACGAAGCGGGTGGTCGTCATCAAGATAGCGCTAGTGTGGCTCCTCAGCATGTTTGTGTCCAGTTCTATTACTGTTTTAGGTAAGTTTTATGAATATTTATATTACCAAATTATTTATAAAACTCACCTTAGTATGATTTATAAAAAATCAAACTATTTTGTGAGCAAATTTACTCCTGTTTTTGATCCCGCGTTTTGTGTTGAATTTTAGGATACAAAATATTTTATGTGCTATTCCTAGTTGTAAAAAACATCAGTTCTCTTTTTATTATGCATACTTAGAAGAACGTCAGCGAGCCTTCTTTCATATTCTATCTATGCATATTTATTAAGATATTTTTTAAGTCAAGGTTGCATAAAAAATAACTTAAGTTAATGCAAGTTTTGAACCCATATTGGTGCATTGAAATCTGTAAACAACGAAATATATTTGGATACGTTCCAACTATCACGGAGGTCTTATTGGAAAACAAATTGATTTTTATTATTAGTAGTTACTGTGTATCGGGGTTGAATCGTAAATCAATTGTTACCCTGAAGGGCCTGCGAACGGGCTACAAAAATTCCATCTTGGGAATATTGTTGATCAATAAAATTCAGTACTTATAACTGCATTTTTTGCATATTTATTTAACAAGTGTACTATTCTGGATTATTCATTTGATTTAAAATCCAGCTGGCTAGGAAATGAATACTTGCAACTACTATGAAATAAATGCAGTGCAGGCATGGCAATGTTCCCTTGCCTGGCAACACAACTAGTTTGCATTGTGTTGACCATAACACAAATCGAATATAATTATCCTTGTAGTTTGCGGTTTAATTACTTGGCGGCTATATAATTGCAGTAAGATATTGTCAAAAACCTAGCCCGTTTCTAGGCACTATTAGGTTGTATCAGCTGGAAGTTAGCGTTTCAATATCGTTTTCTTACAATATAACTTTTACGTGGTGACTAAGTGTATAGTCGGACTAAGTGGCGTAGTCGGCTCAGAAGTGATCCTGCCTAAGGACCCTGCCCAAGTCTAAGACTACGGGTTCGATTCCCGTTTAAGACAAACACAATAAATGTAAACTGACCATGTCCTTGCCCATGTTAAAGTTTATGTGTTCGTGTCCTTTTTAAGATAAACATTTGTGACTAATATGACCATGTCTGTTTGTCTTTTCTATGTAACAAGTATGAATTTACAAAAAGTATGTAAAAAACAATATTTTCCATCCAGGTCTAATAAACCGTAACAACATAATGCCGACTCCAGAGCTGTGCGTGATCAACAACCGGCTGTTCTGGATATTCGGCTCGCTGGTCGCCTTCTACATACCCATGCTGATGATGGTCGTGTCCTTTGCTCTGACTGTCCAACTGCTGAAGAGTCAGGCGAGGTTAGCAGCCACACCTGTGCCAGGAGGGACGCAGAGAAGGTATATGTATCTAAGGCTTATTAAAATGGAAATAACTAGGACAGGTCTATGTTCAGTAGTGGGAAAATATAGAAGGTTCGTAGTTACGGTTTATTAAAATGGAACAATTAGGAGAGGCTTATGTTCAGTAGTAAACTGATGATACTGTTGATTGTGGAAATTCGATTTTTGGAAAAATTTAGAAGCTCATGATAACTTGCAAGCATAGTGGGAGGCGCGATCACGAAATATCACATTTAAAGCATTATACTCAAGTGTTTACGCACAAACCGTGGTTGTTATAAACTATCAGCTACATCAAACGTGTGATGTTGTTCACGTCATTCAACTAGTGATGGATGTCGCAATTCACTCGCCATTCTATCAGTTTTTTAAAAAGTCACACTTAGAAGCGCTCATGGCCCAGTGCTACCCGCGGATCACTTGTGATCTGCGTGGTTAAGCTACGTCTGGCACCGTCATGACTGTGATGGGTCATTACCAATAATGACTTTTAATTTCATGAGCGTTTACGTGCTTCGGAGGGCACGTAAAGCCGTCGGTCCCGGCTGTCGTACTAACATCATCGACAGCCGTTACGGGTAGTTAGAGCTCTAAAAAGTCTAACTTTTGGTTTATATAAAAATTAAATTTCATAAAGCCCTCTGGGTTGTGAAGGTCTGATGGCAGTCGCTTCACGTAAAATACTGACATTCCGCCAAAATCTAGTTAAACTGAAAACCAAATAGACATGGGACAAAGGTTCGGAAAAAGAAAAGAAGACACTTGCACTGTCAACTTGTGGATGTGAATACGCGTCGTTCCACCCACTTGCATAGTTGAGTCCTAATCCCATTAAAATCGGTTCAGTAGTTTAGTCGCACTAATTGATTTGGTTGAATAGTAAAAGTGTACATAAGTTATACACTGTGCACACTGTTTAAATAAAACAAAGTTAAGTTTCCTACAGGCAACCATAGAACCTTTGTGAGTTACACACTGTGTAGTAATTGGTTGTGACGTCGAAACATGAAAGTTTTGGTAACAAACTAAACACTTAATAGCGTCAGATGCTCATATCTTAGTTTGTAGAAGCCTAACCTCGTCTTAGGAGCATATTGTTTACGATCCTGCATCTGGCACGGTAATAACTTAGATAAATTAGTGATATTTACTACTTGTGTTCGAGAGTTTTGCTACGTAGGAAATATTAAGTAATTTACTACCTAGTGGTGCCTAGGGGTTGGACAGATTGATACTTAGAATAGATGATTAGATACTATGATTTTGCTATTATTATATTTGTTCTCTTCAAATACTTCATACTTACTGCATTCCTTTCAAATTTGTTTTTTTATAAATAAGTGTTTGTTACTAGATTTTTACATGTGGAAACATATAAATGGTTTTTAGTTTATATTTAGCTATTAAGTGGAATTTGTTAACTGTTTGTTTTCTTAATAAATATAATAAAATAAATAAAATAGACATATTTTATAGCCTAGAAAAGAGTCAAAGATTTACTTAAAATTGTTATTGTACCAAATAGCATGAGAGACAGTGATATCTTTGTTCTGCATTGAGGGATTTGAATACTGGGTGATACTTTTTAATAAGTTATTTATATGAATGACTGACCACTGTTTTTAAGTCTAGATCATTTCATTTTAATACTACTAAACTGGCAGGATTACTTACAACCTTCATAAAGCCCCAATCATTCAACCATCCAATTAAAAAAAGGCATTACAATTTATAAATACGAGTGCAAAAACCCATAGAAAACAAAAATCCTTTAATGGATTTTCCAATAAATTACAAGAGGGATAAGTGTAGTGTAATAATCAGATATATCGGCGTATCTCGGCTCTCGGACGGAGCTGTCCGGTACACTCGTGGCCAATGGTGCATAGTATTCAATACGTCGATACGTCCAAGTATGTAATGTACGATATCACTACATTATAAAACAAAGTCGCTGTCTGTCCGTCCCTATAATATGCTTAAATCTTCAAAACTACGCAACGGATTTTGTTTTTTTTTTAATAGATTTTGAAAAATGCTTTCAAAATTTTCACCTCAGGCGTGGCTTGAACCAGGGACCGTGATGAACCGTAGCACCGCTCTTCCAATTGAGCTACCGAGGTTTCTTGACTGGTTGGAAATCTTGATAGAGATAGAGTGATTCAAGAGGAAAGTTTTTAGCATAATTTTATCCTTTCATTCTCACGGGAGAGGGAACTATGCGAGTGAAACCAAGGGGTGTCGCTAGTTACGATTCGGAATAAATTCCCCATTATCTCGATGTGTTGAGAGAACTCGAATGCCATTTAATTGATTCCTCCTTTTTATGAAGTCAACAGTTTTTGATTTAATTAATCTACGCTCAAATTGTATTGTAGTTTGTCGAGCGTTTTATTCTTTGTAAGTGATGTTTAATGATGGATTTTTTGGTTGAGAAAATTATTTTATTGGAATTCATTATTTGGGAGCAGTTTGTTTCTTTTTAAAGGTTTTTAAGGGTGTGTGTGAATGAGTGTGTAGGTAGTTTCTGATACCCTAGATACAAGTTTCGAACTTAGTTAGGGGTCAGTTACTATAATGAGATGATGTAGTGAATGATTATGTTATGTTATGTTATTTGTAGTGCTTAGAGTATAGCAAAATAGCTTTTTTGTGATTATTTTTTGATATACGCTTTAATTTTAGTTTCAATGTAGATTTATTCGTATAAATTCTAACCATGAGATAATAAGTGCCGTCTCTGTACGTAGGGTAATACAGCGTTATTGATATTAAAGTGTTGATAAAAACCTCTTAAAACAGTAACTATACAAAACTATTAAACAACATCAGCAAATAGAATATCTTCCCGTACCAAAGATCCAAGATCATCGGGAACTCCAATATATTCAAAACACAATAGACACGACCTTGAACCTTGAACCACTCCCTACGGAACCGATTGAAAAACAAATTCCCATCCAGACTCTATAGGAATTTATGATTGATGTTACTTTATGGTTATACGAAAGTTAAGCTCGTTGGCGCGAATCCAGCGCATTAGACTCACTTACAATGAGATAATAAACTGAAATAGTATCTAAACTACTCAAATTAGGCTGTTTAAGATTTAATTGGTCATTCTCACAACTATTAACTGCCAACTGCTAATAATTTTGGTTATATGAGTAATATCCTACTAATATTATAAAGCCGAATGTTTGTGAGTGTGGATGTATGGATGTTTGTTCCTCTTTCACTCAAAAACTACTGAATGGATTTTAATGAAATTTGGTATAGATGTTCCTCATACCTAGAAATAACACATAGGACTTTTTATCCCCAAATTCCTACGGGATAAGGTTCCACGTAGGTAAAACCGCGGGGCACAGCTAGTTCTAAATACGAAAGTATCTCAGTATGTCTGTTACCATTTCACGGCTAAACTACTGAACCGGTTGACTTGAAATTTGGTACAGGGGTAGCTTATGGTCCGGGGAAGGACATAAGCTACCCATGTACCAAAAGGCTATGTAATTCTGAAATTCCCACGGGAACGAGAACTACAGGGGTAAATTTGTGGGGCACAGTTAGTTCATAATAATAAAGTCGTTATACTGTTTATGAATGTCATAAATTACTTGCCTTGGGAAAGGAAGCGGTGTATCATGGTTATAGTGACAAGATAGGACGGTAATAGTCAGGATGAGGATATGGCGACACAGGTATTGTTGGACAATCATTGAGTGGTATTTTGGTGAGGTCAACAATAGAATTAAATGGATGACGATGATTGTAGTTTCTAAAATTAAACTATGTATGTGTTTAGTATAGTATAGATTTAGTTTTGTAACCGCTTCAAACGCCGTTCAAAGAGATTGTCGAAAAGGGGGTCATTAAAATAATATTTGCTTCAAGAACGGCTGAATCTTCTTGGATGAAATTTGGCAAACATGGATAGTGGGATATTTTTTAACTGGAAACCAGTTTATAGCAGAGATAATATGGATAATAATTAAATTTTCAGAAATAGAGTGATTTAAGCGGTAGGTTAGAGATGAGCGCGCGTAAAACCGTACAAATATATTTATTTATTTATCTAGGACGACCAGTGAAAATTATATTAGATCTTAGAAGTAAAAACTAACTATTACTAAGCAAAACTAGTACAAATATACTCGTATAACTAAAATCTCAATTAAACGCTACGAAATAAAAGCAAAATGTATTTTATTAATATTTTATTTCAGTTTTAGTGTGTAGCACTAAAAATAGATTCTAGTAAAAGTTTTTATGATTACTATAGTAAGTTTTATGTGTGTTTATCGCAGAAACTGGACCTTTATGTATGTAGGTGAAATTATTACTGTTTTAACTGTCGGATATATAAAACAGTTTAGTTATTAAATAACAGGTGGGAATTACCTATTGCTGACGCCATTGAAATGTTATTTTTGTATTGAAGTTGTTCGGTGAAGAAAGCTGATAGTAAAAATGTCATCAATGAACTGACTCAGCAGAAATGTTGCGTTAATATTGCAATTGAAAACGAAATTTTGTCTTTTAGATATTAAAAATATTGGACAGTATTGGAAATATTTGTCGAATATTTGGAAGAACTAGGAAAACATAATAATTATTTTATTAATGTAATTTAATTTTAGCGCCCTTGATAAGAAAACAACTAAAATTATTTAAGTATTTGTGAATTATTTACTACCCTTAACACTACATCTAAAAACATAATAATTTAATAATAGTTCAAATCACATTTTCAAATAAAAGATATACAATAAATTCTATGAAATCTAAAACTTTTTGTCTTTACTCCTAAATAGAAAAGAGTAACATTTTTAATCACTATTCTTTCACTAAATTCAATTACAAAAACGTTTTACACAATAATCATTTAGATAGCTTTCACAGTAATCTTTGAGTGGTAACAAAAGATACTTGAATGTAAAGTAATATGGATTCAACAATGGCACTTATAAACTCAAAGATTAGAGGCATACAAAACGAAAAAACTTTTTCATTGTAAAACGTAAGAGTGCTTCGCAACGCTTATGTAAATGTCGCTTCACCTCTAAATGTAGAGGATAAAGTCTTAAGCCTGATTCGACATGATTCAAGTTTATTTGAATTACTTACTTTGCATATTCACGTTGATTTAATAACCTTGTATATTATTTATTTCGAGTTTCCGATATTTCGACGCTGTTGCAAGCGCCATGATCACGGATGAACTGTTGGACTGTACTGCGGGATTTGTTGATTAATCATAATAATTTGAGTGCTAATAACCATGATAACCATAAAACTATATTTATTTAATAACGTCTAAACAACTATAAGATTTATATGATAGGAATCCCTACTAATCCCCACTAATATTATAAATGCGAAAGTAACTCTGTCTGTCTGTCTGTTACCTTTTCACGGCTAAACTACTGAACCGATTGACTTGAAATGTTGTACAAGGGTAGCTTATGATCCGGGAAAGAACATAGGCTATGTTTTATCCCGAAATTCTCACGGGATCGGGAACTACGCGGGTGAAACCGCGGGTCACAGCTAGTATACCATAAGTTTTTCATTGTTTCTAGTAAGACTTATTCCAAAATTGTTATAAAAGTTAGTTTTAATCTTTATTAAAGAAACGAGTTTTATTAATATTGAGATTACAGTTTATAAGAAGTTTAAATATTTCACTAAAGCATTTTGTTTTGAAATAATTCGGGCATTGATTAAAGTTCGAGTGATTGTTTTGAATAAGTATATATTTTTGTTATTTAGATTAGTTCCATAAGTAAAATAAATACTTATTGTATTTTTGAAAAGTCTGTTTTACTTTATGTTTTGTTTGAGACTTACCCCGATTTGCAGTCTAACTCTAAAAATACAATTAAATAAGTAAAAAGCATCCAATTTCTTGGATTTTATATTATATTTTCTTATTTATAGTTACTTATATTATATTTTCTCGTTAGACATCGATGCTTCTTCTATTTATTGACATTTCATTTTCCAAATTCAATCCCATTGCCTTTTCGAACAGACTTGTGATTTTTCTGAGTTACAAAATTGACCGACGACCATTAAGTTATCTGTATTCTCGTTTACCCATTTAAAAGAAAGGTTTTTAAGTAACTAACCAAATTTGTTTCTCTAAATTTTTTGTAAAAGACTATCCAGAGTATAGGTAAACAAACGAACCGAATAATTTACAAAATGTCTTTGTATAAAAATGAGTCCCTATTTCCCTTGGTCACGGCACCACGCGTGAACGACTGAACCGATTGTCTTGAAATTTGGTACAAGGATAGCTTATGATCCGGTGAAGGACATAGGCTATGTTTTATCCCGAAATTCCCACGGGATCGGGAACTACGAGGGTAAAACTGCAGGGCACAGTTAGTGTAAACATAAAACATTGATATAACCCCTTGTAACAGAATTACAATGATTAAAACAAACATTTACAAGTATTAAATAATTGTATTGTTTGATATTCCACTTTTCCATTTACTCGAGTGATAGGTAAAATGAAAACTCGCTGTCAGAGAGATAATGGATTAAAATCATTCATTCAATCAGATTTCAGCCGAGTCATAGTTGCATGAAGATTATATTTTACGAATGCTGTTTGGTTGGTACATAGGCTACGGTTGGTATAACTTACATGTATTTTAATTAAAATATCGCGACGAATTGAGAACCTTCTACATTTTTGAACCTGTTTAAAAACACGGTTAAGTTTGTCTGAATGATTATGGTTAACTCAAGAGTTGCTTAGTAGATTTGTTTAACAAAACTATTTTTTTAATTAACTAGCTGTGCCCCGCGGTTTTTCCCCGCGTGGAACCTTATCCCGTGGGAGATTTGGGATAGAAAGTATTCTATATGTTATTCCTAGGTATGAGGAACATCTGTACCAAATGTCATTAAAATCCATTCAGTAGTTTTTGCGTGAAAGAGGAACAAACATCCATACATCCACACTCACAAACATTGGGCTTTAATAATATTAGTAGGATATACGGGGATAGATGTGGTTGCTTGGCTATTATTTTAAAGAAAACTAGCTGTGCCCCGCGGTTTCACTCGTTTAGTTCCCGATCCCGTGGGAATTTCGGGATAAAACGTGTTCAAAGCCTATGTTCTTTCCCGGACCATAAGCTACCCCTGTACCAAATTTCAAGTCAATCGGTTCAGTAGTTTAGCCGTGAAAAGGTAACAGACAGACAGACAGACATATTAGTTAGGACTAGTTAGGATTAACAATCAAAAAAGTTAAGGGACTTTTAATCGTGAAATTAATTCATAATTAACATAAAAACCTGACTAACAAAAATTCAATAGTAAATGTAAATATATTAGCCAGTTTTGTATACTTACGTGTCTCACCTTAGACTAATGTAATTTTTGTAAGACAAGGCATTAACATAATGTACTTTTCATGCTGAAATTTTAACGAGTTCTTTAGGGACTAACTTAACCTTATTCTACACCAGAAGTCTAGAACTAAATAAAAAATAATAGTACGTACTTATATCCCGCGATTTTACCAACATAGTTCACGATTCTGAGGGAATTTCGGTATAAAACAAAGTCTAAAAAATATAAAACATAGTTCTCCCGCGGACCATAAGCTACACCTGCACCACTATAACACATTTGGCGGTTTGTAGCATTTATAGTACTTGCCAAACCAGAGGTCACAAGCGATGCATTTACATATTCTGAAACATGGTTCGAATTTGAGATCACTGACACGGTATAGGCAAGCGTAAATTAGCACAGTGAATAAGCCTAATACTAATATTATAAGTACAAGATTTGCTTGCTGTAGAAATTTTACAGACCGAAGTCATTCCTAATCTCTGGATAAGGATACCTGTTTTTCCCTAAAATCGGCCCAAAAATTCTCGAACTATGAACGTTGTTAAAATACTTTGTTTATTGATAGATTATAAAAAAAAAGATAATGATCGTGGAAACTATATTGTAGCTACTCATCTAAATATATATAACTCAAAGGTGACTGATTGACGTAGTGATTTATCAATGCACAGCCTAAACCATTGGACTGATCGGGCTGAAATTTGGCATGCAGGTAGATGTTATGACGTAGGCATCCACTAAGAAATGATTTTGATTAATTCTACCCCCAAGGGGATAAAATAGGGGATGAAAGTTTGCATGACAAAAGTCATTCTTTTCAACACAAAAACTAGTTAAAACTAAAAACTATCATCCGCATTCTAAAACCTAACGAACCGTTACCGTTATTGTATCATAACATAAAACATATCATAACAAATCTCCGTACTGGTCAATGCTGTGCCAAAATTGTAGAAACAATTACGTAACACTGTTTATTGCCATTTATTTTACGTACGTCTCTCTTTATGTGAATGTAAGAGTTATCGTGTCCATTCGTTCTCGGCTTGTTTACATTATATCTGCGGTGTTTGTAACCTCGACACCTTGATATATACGTTTATTGTATTGTAATTTTAGATTTGAACTGTGTTTCTTAGTATTGACCGTAATAGTGTTCGGTCTATCTTGATTCTATTTATTCAATAGTAATTTCTTAAGTTGATATCTTGATATACAAATAATATTAGTCTACGTCTTTATCTGTAAGTCTCTTTAAGTTATTTCATACACGTTTCAAGTCAATCTAGCATTCAAGATTTTCAACAAGGATGAAATGGTTGGGCTTTCATTACCGTGCGAAATACCAGTAAGTAGATTGACTCACTACTTCTTGTGAGCTTTTCCAAAAACTTTTACACAATCAACACGATTTCAATGTACTTCGCAATTTAGTTCAGTAGTTCTCAAGTTATGGCATGAACATGAGAAAAAAACGTGTGGCACTCTGGGACTGCCGCGGTAAAACTATTACATAGCAATTTTATCAACTAATTGTTTTTTTATTTTTGTATTGCAATCCTAACCTTAGAAATTTTGATGTCGTACTTGAGACTTCATACAATAAAAACTATTTGGAAAATTTACAAAAAAAGTTTTCGATAAAAAATAAAAACGTGAGGTTTTTTTCGTTACGGAATTACTGGATTCGGTCCCCGCGCTCAAGGCCCTCGATAGAAGCTATGCAATAGCTTAATAAATATATTACTAACCTCATAATAAATGCTATGTGTAGTGTTTATTTATATACCTGAACACAATATAATATTCGTGTTTAGTTAAATCCCCCCTTAAGCACTATAGCTACTAGTATCAAGATAAAATTATTACGATATACCATAAAAATATTTACGCGATCCAACTAAAGTGTTTACAGCTAAATTTTTATCATTACATAGTATAAAACAAAGTCGCTGTCGCTGTCTGTCCCTATGTATGCTTAAATCTTTAAAACTACGTAACGGATTTTGATGCGTTTTTTTTAATAGATAGAATGATTAAAGAAGAAGGTTTTTAACATCATTTTATCCCCACATTTTCACGGGAGCGGGAACTACCCGAGTAAAACCGCGGGGCGCTGCTAGTTTGACAATATATAAAACATACAAAAGAAAAAAACCAGATTAAAGGTTGGCTCACACTACGCTTCATTAGTTTATTTTTAGCTGAGAACAGATCAAAGATGTGTAATTAATAAAATGTTTGGATTATTTTATAGCGGAAATTATAAAATGCATTTTTAGATATAATTTAAACATATTGATGTTTCTTTCATAAAGTTATAATTTAAGTATACTAGTTACCTGACCCGGCGGTGCAAAATGAATATTATCGTGGATTTTTAAAAAAATATTTATACATAATTATTAAATCTTTCTCTTAATGAGTACAATGAGAAATTATTTTGCCAAATTAATGTAATAATTTTAACTTGTGCATGTAGATACGAAAGCTAAAGTACATAATTATAAAGCCGCGCAGTTGAGTTG
The DNA here is from genome assembly GCA_958496195.1 of Timandra comae. Lineage (NCBI taxonomy): Eukaryota > Metazoa > Arthropoda > Insecta > Lepidoptera > Geometridae > Timandra > Timandra comae. The sequence continues at coordinate 10,020,269 of OY292356.1, forward strand.
TGTCTACACCCTAAATCCTTATACTAAAAAATATCGATCGCTTATTGTTTTGTTGTCTTTCCGTTGATACGGACTTCCCTTAATATCTTTCGGTCTGAAAGAGTTTCCCGAAGGATTTCGTTGATGACATACATTTTTTAAACTCGTTTAGATAAAGAACCCTTTGTAAGCCAAACCTTATGGGAATGAGATCGGCCATATTGGATTGTTCAATACACTCGATGTTACCTATAGCTGATCAAAAGTATGATGTATTATCAGTTCTGAATACTCGCGGGCTTCTGTTTTGTTTTGTATATTGAGTCAGCGAATTATATTCTTTGTGAATATTTAAATGGTATTGTTTTCAAATAATATAACGGTTTTTATTTTTGTAATTAATTTATTAAAAAGCTACTCTACTAATTAAAAAAATCTTTCTCATAAATTAATGTTATAAATTCAGTAACATAAGTTGTTGTTTTATTCAGAGTTCAAAGCGGAAAGTCTAGAAACCACATATTTATCAAAAAATTAAATATTCGCTTTTATTAAAACCCAAGTAATTGTCAATGAATCATTAAAATAAATAGAATATTGTAGTTTATTACAAATATGTGCCGTACCCGTACATGTCTTGATCACATCTTTAATGGTTTCATATGCAATGAAACCATTAAAGATGTGATGACGATATTTCTATTAGGTTCCACTGACCGTGGTCACGAGTGTGTGTAAGCGCTCCAAACTTTTATCTCGACATTGGCGTATTCAATGAGCCAATGTAATTTATATTTCCATTGATATAGATAGGTAATAATCCCATTTAAGTCATCTATAACTCCACTAATATGATATAGAGGAAAAATATAGAGTTTGTAAAAAACAAGTAGTTTTTTAGTTTGTTTTTTACAAACTCTGATAAGTAAGACGCAATTTGCTAAAAGTTATTCTGTGTTATAGGGAACATTTGTACCAGATTTCATCTATTCAGTAGTTTTTTCGTGAAAGAGATACAAAAGTCCATCCATCCATACAAACTGCTATAAATATGCTTTATTATTGTAGACAATGCGGAGGATTTGACAATGGCCCGATGCAAGGTGTTCGACGGATCGGCGCCAGGAGCTCGCCCGACTTGTCACCGGCAAGATCAGTCAGCAGGCAACTTACTTGGAGAGTAACTAGTGCCAGGTATTACCAAAATCGTAATCTATTTCGTTATCATCAGCTTATATATGTCCTCACCGAGGGGCACGAGCTGAACCCTGAATTACTGCAATAACCTATATAATAACAGAAAACAAAAGCGGGTTATTTACGCCATTTTTAATTAAAAAAAGGCTGGACCGATTTTACTGAAACTTAGTTGACATGTTCGTACATTTTGCCACCAAATTCTTATATTAAAAACAACGGGAAAAACATACAAATGAAAATGAAATTTCTGGAGACACTTTGGTATTAGTCAACATTTTGAACAATAGAAAAATCTTTACTCCATATTTGAATAGGTAACTGTATAATTGTGTAAGTACGTGTACGTATAAGTGTTTTTTTGTAATAATTATGTATTCTTTCTTTTACCAAGAGCTCAACGCAACAAAATAAGTATGAGCGAGTCCCATCCTCAATTGAGCTACATGAACGGCTGCGGGTCTGGCAGTAGCTCCTCCGGTTCGAAGCGAGGTCGTGACGTAGCCACGCAGACCCCGCCCAGCATAGCCGCGGAGACCAGGCGAGCCAGACTCAGGCCACTCAAGTTGATAGCTGCACCTAATGCGCTTACGTTAAGGTTGGTATTTGAATGAACATTTCGTTTTAGTTGGTTAAGCAGCTGAAAGTAAAAGTCATGTGTCTGGTATTCCAAACGTTCAATTTCTGGAGTGTGGAACTTGGTAGCTTAGTTGGTTGGAGCATCACAGTTAGGCGGATTCGGCATAAAATTCTGGTCGAGGTTTTTTTTGTTACATTATGAAATTCTAATGACGAAACAACTACCTACTTTATAAGTTTAGTTAATTAGAATACTGTTGTACCAAGGTGCAACCCGATTTGCTAAGCAGCAGCGGAATTGTATGTAGATTTTTTAAAAATTACTTTTATACAAGCTTTGACCTGCCCATTAGGAAAACGTATAAAAAATATGTAAAATAGATGCAGCCATTCTTAAGCGCTTAGAAACATTAACTAATCGATTACAATTCATATACATATCTCTCTCATATACATACCTGCGTACCGAATCCCTCTCCAAATATATTCACAGAACATTTGTACCCTTTAACTAGTTGAAGGGTACTTAATAAGGCCGTATGCCTCTTCAGCACTATTCTGCGCAAAAACAAAACGAACTCCGACAAAGTTTTGGGCCTGTTTCGACAATAAAGGATCGGTATCAACCTTTTGGTACATACTTAGAATCCTTTACTAAATGTTCCTGTATATTTCTGGGGTTACTGTTTTAATTTTGTTATATGTTTTGTCGTATTTGAATGAGAAAAGAACTTAAGTGGTTAGCGACGGAAAGTATTATAGAATCAATTTTGACGTTCATAAGTGCCTCATTGAGGCCTTATCTGAATAAATGATTTTTGACTTTGACTTTGACTTTATTAGCTTATACAGGAAAATAATTTGGGGAAAGATTTTTGTCTAGAAATGGAATTATAATTATTTTGTTCTAAGGAAAGTCAATATAATCGTCCTCGTAATATGTGAAATTGGGTAAGATTCCACACAAAGCCAAAATCTTTTGTACTAATGATATTAGTTGTTAAAATCGGCATCAATGCTTGCTGAAGGCGTCGTCCTAATTGGCATTGATCATACGATGGCACGATGCGTTTTTATTGCCTAACTAGCTGTGCCCCGCGGTTTCACCCGCGTAGTTCCCGATCCCGTGGGAATTTCGGGA